>OX463841.1:20798487-20918596 GCA_949825065.1 Odontocerum albicorne | reverse complement strand
ATATATATATATATATATATATATATATATATATATATATATATATATATATATATATATATATATATATATATATATATATATATATATATATATATATATATATATATATATATATATATATATATATATACATATATACATAGTTTTCAATAGTGTCTTTTTTAAACCTATTATTTTTTTAAGTGGGTATAAAAGTTCAAATTTAATTAGATACTGCCACTGTTTATTAAGCAGGTTGACGAAATTAATATTATCATAATAATATAAAATAGTATAAAACTTCCCCACACACGAACCTCGGCGCCCGGTGCCCGATGGAGAGAAATATTCAAATAGCATTCGCCCGACCACCTGTAGTTAAAGGTTAATTGACTAAATATTGTTCGGTTTACGCGGAAATATTTTCGTTTTTACAACATATCAGCACAGTGAATTCTCGACTTATCGGTACATTAAAAAGTAATACTGAATGTGTGTAAAGGCCAAATTTTACATCCTTAACACGGCAAGTATTTTTTTCTGCAATAATACTTAAATATTAATGATTTATCATAAAGTATTATTGTTCATAAGTCCATAGCTATAAACCATGTACGAGAAGAATTGCTCAGTGCAGGTTTCAACTTGATAACCTCGGGAATAAGTCCAAGATTAAGAATTGCATTATTGTATACAGTACAACCTGGCGGGTTTATTGCCATATGGCAAATCCCTTTCAAGCAACCACAAAGTTGTTAAACAAGTCTTAAGTTAAAATCAGACTAGGACCCTTTTTAAAAACTTGGACTATCGCTGTAAAACCTCAGCTAAGGCCTTTCAACTTTTTTTTTTCAAACGTTATAAGTATATAACTTTATAAAATTTAATAAGTGAAATCTTGTTTATTAAAATAGAATCCCTCCATAGAATCTCGCTAGCCAATAATCTTCGGGTCGAGTAGTTGTATTATTATTCCCAAAAAAATATCAACTAAGGGCCGGGCAAGCCATCTCAAGTATGGCGATACTAAGAAAACCTGCACTAATGAGGTCCGATGCAGTCGACACAGCTTGATTTAGGCAGATACGTCTTTAATAAAAAGTTCAAAGTCAGTTTTAATTGAGATTTTTTTAAATTATTGATATAAAACAGAATCATTTTGCGCAAACGTTCATAAATTGAGATATGTTAATTTGCGATCTCACCAAAACTGAAAAATGTCGTTATCAAGTTTTCAGATTTTGACTGACTTTATTATCAACTAAATTAAGTGGAAACCACGAATCGGGTAAAAATCCATTTTTCTGGGTTAAATACCGATTGCGAGGAAAGACGATCAAACTATTTACTTTAGTATGCTTTTTTGGGACCTAGTATGATAAATTGTAATAGCGGTTCAACATAACGAGAATCCACTGTATTCCTCAATACGTGTTATTTTAATCAATGGGAAACTATATCCATTCATATTGGCTGCCGGATACATAACTCAGCGACTATTACTACCGTTTGGGCTATTTTGTATAAGAATATACGAGGTTGTGGTGTGTTTACGACTATCCTAATCGTCTTCTATTTTTTGAAAACTGGTCTTAGTTCATTGTACTCGTATATATTCAAGAGGCACAATAAAACTCAAAAGTTATAATTTGAATACAAATTATAACATATTGTATTTTATTTCTAAAATAAAAGATAATGTGTAGATGTACGCTTCAAACTGCTATAAATTCATGTAATACATACATTTTTAAACGATATTAATTTTTTTTTAAATGTACTATATATTGGTATTCACTGCAGTCAAGTAATTTTAACGAAAATTAAGGGAAATATTATTATACGATTTAAAAAAAAGTTCAGACGTGAAATTATGGAAATGTATAAATACTGGAAACAAATACAAAATAAGTGTATCATAAACGATGAATCAATTAAATTTATTTCTTTCTTACTATATTCCTTATAAACTATACAGATTCTAAGTTATATGCATTTAGTTCAACTAACTCACCTGAGTTATATGAAATACACATAGTGATGTGTTAAAGAATAAAGTGAAAGATAACAAAGTCATGTTTTATTTAATTTCCATAGACGCACTTTTAATGTCTTGTGAAGGACATAAAACACGCAGTTTTAATATATTTTTGGTAATGAAAGAGTGAAGAAAAGGATAGAAGACTAGCGCATCAACGATTCCAGTATTTTGATATTAAATTTATTATTAATACCAACATAAAAAAACGAGATAGTTTGCAATCTTTGACAAGTTTCAAACCTCACTTTGTCACTTATAAAAATAATTTAAGGGTCAGTGTCTGCATTTACACAACGACCTCGGTGGTCTAGTTCGTAAGACGCGTGTCTTCCATCCCGGGGGTTACGGGCTCGATTCCCGTTGGAATACAATTAACATATTATACATAATTCCAATCGCATCGTAATCTCAAAAACTCTATATTCTCATCTCACATCATTAACTCATACGCCTATATGGAGACTTCCAAAAGCTTCTCACATACCCAATGCCAAAAAGCAGGTTAATCAAACAATTTACTCCTCAGTAGCGGGTTCGAATCCCATTAGGGCCCTATTCATTAAGAAAAAGGTACCAATTTCGTTTAACCTTCACAATTTTCTGGTTGATTAGAAGATATTGTACTGTATATAAAGAATGTGCAGTACAATATATATTGTAGTTCATTTCACAATTTACAATTCAAATACATCAAAATAAAGGACTACCTTATCGTGGAGTACAAGATGTAGAACTTGTTTTACCTGAAACAAAAAGAGAAAAATTAAATAAGTATAGAATAAACGTTATTATATTTCGAAATACTAATCATGTGTACATACTCGTAAGTAAAGTACGAGTATATGGGAGAAGCCCAATAAACACGAATGATTTAGAGAAGCGTGTTTTCCTCAGCGCAAATTTCCCTGATGCTTTTTGTTAACAACTCGCATAAAGTTTTAATGAGGCGAAATTTTAAAAGTACTCTTTTTAACACGTATCAACAATTTGAATAGCTCAATTAAACATTGATACGAAATACGTGGCAGGCGGAGAGATGGATCAGTACGCCTAGGTGATGTGATGTGATGGAGATCTGACAAGGAATAAGGGAAATTTAATTAGTATAACGAGTTTTTGTTATTTGAAAGCTTTAAATTTTTTTTACAATGTTTACAACTTTCGAATTGCAAACATAAAATAGATTGCTTAAGTATAGGAAGATGATACATAAACACGTATATATTTTCTTATTTGAAAAGTTTTACTTGTTTGTTTATCTAAGACTTATGATTTCACTAAAATGAATGATGAAATATTTACAAAAACAATGAATTCAAATAGTATAGAAGGCAGTTTGGGAGGATCTAGAAAAACGTGAAATGACCAAATGAATCAAATTTTGAATGAGGGCAGAGTGAAAACGTATTATACGAGTATACTCGTATGATTGCACACATGTTAAGGTATACATACGAACGTGGCCGAAGTGGAATATAACATATGTGCATATATTTAATCATGTTAACATTTGTTCTCTTTGCTTACGGTAATAAGAACATGGCTTGATGGTGATGATGCTTTCGCTATATTTGATCAACTGAGCAGATCATTTGATAAATTATTTTATTTGTGTTAAAAAATAACATAGTTTAATTATTTTGTTAATTTAAATAGTGAAAGAGGTGCATACAAGTAGTTTATAAATTTGGTCTACTATCATTTTTAATAACGAGGCGCCGAAAACAGTTATTTGTATTTTTTAAGAGTATTTTATACGCAGTTTCAAATACTTGAATGAATTTAGTAAACAATAGGTCAAATCTAAATAGCAATTATTAAACTCAATCCTTCATTTCTTGAAGAGGAATCAAAATTCGTTCCACTCTGGTACTCATAAAATCAAAGGTTTTAGATAGACAAGAAATACAGAGAATAGTTTAAAATATGAAGACTCATCACAAAATATAATAATAAATATATTCTTAAATTAATATCGATACAAGTTAATCAGATTAGATGTTTCATCGAATTTATCAAATGTTTCTCTTTAATATCATTTCAGCTATAATTAATAATACTCGTACATAGTTTTCACATAAGTTTCTATGAAATAATTTTTTTTACATAAGGATTGCTATAAATGTATATTGTTTGCTAATGTAACGTATCACAATTTGACACATTTAATGTGCGACATTAATATAATTTGTCGATCAACTTGAAGATATAGAAGACGTCTCGCCATCCACAGCACTGCGGCCGCCTGCCTTATCGCTGTCAATTTATAGAAAAGCGTTTCATTAACCGGTTAAGCGCAATAATGAGGTTGGGTATCGGGGCCGAGTTATTGTTATCGTCATACTTAAAAGCATTCCCTGGTGAAGTCACCACTTACACGCTTCTGGTGTGATGAAGTCGACAGCGCTGTATACGACTTGCAAGGCGGGTTGTCGAGGAGTGACTGTCATATAATTCACTGGCTAATTTTACAGCTGTATGTTTATGCATTAGGTAAGGCAAATATTATTTAAATATGTAAGAATACAATTTCTTGAATAATATACACAAAAAAGAAACATGCGTTAATGCTGTGTGTGGTGTTATTTCAAATATTGTTTTTTGTATTGTTTATTGAAATTAATTCATAATATCTTTTATACTTTCCGTGTTTTATTGTATTTTACATTAGTATTCTACGTATTATATTTTGAAAGATATAATACGTGGATGTATCTTGAATTTTAGGATATTGATACGTTGTCATTAGTTTTATAATTGTCACTGTGATATGTAAAACTTAAGTATCGCTCATTTTGTCAATAAATAAATAAAATATTAACTCGAAAAAGAAAAGAGAAAATTTGCTCTAAAGTAATCATCCGGGCCAAACGAAGGGATAAAATAAGAGAAAGTTTACTGCGGATCCGATGACTGAAGATACTACTGAATAGCAAGTAGTTTTGGGGTCGAGTCCAGTGTAACTTTTTCATTTTTCGGTATAGTTCCAGAGACTGATTTTTTTTCAGCATGAAAACTTTATTTTTACATTTGATTACATCTAATCTAAATATTAACTTCATAGAAATTAAGTGATAAATGTTATATGAGGTTTTTCGAAACATAAATTATTTAATTTCTAACTTAACAATTATAAAAAACTAAGCTAGAATGAAATCAAATGTAACGAAAAAATGTAAATATATTTAATAAGCACTAGGAAAACTATTTGTCTCAAATATTCAACAAAATAATGTACAAGATCTTTAAATCCTTCTATTACAAAAGGGATGTTTTCTCATCTTTCTTCTTAGAATAATTATTTAGAAGAAAAACCTTTTTTTGTAAAAAATCAATTACTTCCATGAAGTACTTGTGTCTCTTGCAGCTCGATCAGCGTTGAAAGCCTTTCAGAGCATAAGTACGAGAACTAACTTGTTGATTTGTATGCAAAGCGGAAGCAAATAGGTCTAATTGGGCTGTATTCACGGCCATCCATCAACTGCCTAAGTTATATGAAAAAAGCGCAGTGTTCAATACACAGTTGGCATTTATTGATTTTCTAGTTCCTCTTAAAATACTGCTTCTCAAACTGCTAAAAAGAAACTTTTTTTAATTCTCATATTTGAATGAAACTAAATTGAACTAACTAATATATTAATGCTGACTAAATTGAACTAACTAATGTATTTTCAATCATGTAAAAACGTCCACAACAAGGTGTTATGGTTTTAGATCAGCAAATAATTGATGTGGTTTTTCTTAAAAGGTGACTAACTGTCAAAAGATCCACATACGAGTATATAACTAGGTAACCTGGACCTAAAAGTGTGACCTGACGAAACCAAAAAAGTATGGAAAGTACTTAGAAAGAAGTTTCAAGATCGTATTTTATGACTTCCCTGCAAGGAAGTTGACAACCATACCATAGTTTTCATTTCAGTGTTTTAAAAATTAGCTTTTATCAACTGTTACGGAATTTAGTCCACATCTACAAAACTTTCTTTGTCGTGCTAGGGAGGGCATGCAGCTCAATATGTTTATTTGTGTTGTAAAATATAACGAAATTGCTGTGTAACCTTATTTTACTAAACATGATAATTCGGTGTTATTATGCAAACAATACCCACATTTGATGTGGCCGTTGATAATCGAGTAAATATATTGATTGGTACTTTGGATGGGCTTTATGGAACAAAATACTTGAAGAACCATAAAATTCTTATTTAACGGGTTTGATATTTTGCACATAAAATATTGATCTATGCTTTTTCGATATTTTAAATAAAATAAAAATATGTTCCTTGAGTTAGGTCCTTTAGCAAACATACGTCGAACTATAATAATGACCTTTTCTTCCAAAAGTATTGTGAAGTATAATATTTTCACTGCATACAATGAACCACCAGATAGAAAACACGTTTGGAAGTTTATTTAGACTAACCAAAAATTGTTAATGGTTTGAATGTAAAAAAACTCTAACAAATAGACTTATGGTTTGGTCGTCATTGGTAATTGAACGTATTCCGAGATCCTTCATGTAAAATTTTGGTAAATATTTTGGAAATGCGTTCCATATTGCACATCGTAAATAAAAAATAATTTTTTTTATCGTTAAATAATAAGGTATAAATTAAAATATTTTAATAGTTTTTTTAATACGTTTACCCTCGAGACATAAGATTACATGTTCGCTTAGCTAATTTTTTAATACGTTTACCCTAGAGACATAAGATTACATGTTCGCTTAGCTAATTTTATAGAAGAGCAAAAATAAAATTTGAAATATTTTCTTTCGAATATTTTGATATTTTACACTTATCTTCTATTGCTATTTTCTTCAAAATAGTGTACAAACATTGTAAAATTAAAAAAAATATATAACTACATCGTGTTTAAAAGGTCAATTTAGATAATAATTGTATTTAAAAAAATGCAAAGATGAAAATGACTTATTTTTATTAACTGTTGTAAAATTAGCAAAATGGAGGAGTTTTATACCTTCAGGGTACAGATATATAACTTATAATAGTAATGCATTAGCAACTTTAAAGGAATATATGGAATGAATGCCGAGTAAAAAGATAATAAAGTGATATGAATGTCGCGAAAAGAGATAGTAAAATAATATATGTAAATGCGGTTAACAAGATGCGGGAAGTCATTAAAGTATATGGCGAGGAATGAGGTGGCAAAAAACGGGGAACGAATATTGGTGAATATTAATAAAGGAACGAAGTATTTCCAGGAGCTGAATTCTTGCAAAAATATGTAAGACTTGTAATTTTGGTATCATAAGTATACCATACAGAGAATTCATATATAGTTCTTAATAATGTGGACTTTAATTAATTCACCTTTTATTCTGTCAATGGATACATTTAACAGTTATAATTTGTAATAAACTCGCTTTAATATGGTATAGAAATGTATGTTACGAATGAGGTGTGACATGATAAAAAAATAATGTTTGTTAGAGGTGGATCTTATACGTAGCTATATAATTAAGAAAGGAATCTTGAAATTGTTTGACCACATTGCGAAAATGAGTTGCGAAATACTAACGAAGATTAGGTGGAATTTAATTGAGGGAAAGGTTATAAGTATGGGAAATAAAAAGCATGTATGCCAAGATGTATGGATGTGGAAAGAAATAAAGTCTGAGTGCTTGAATATCTGTCATCTCTGTGGCAAAGAAAAGTGACATTACGTTATCTTATTTAAGCGTGAGAATTTATTCCATTGTATGTAGGATATTTTATTTTGGCCCTACAGAAGGCGGAAGCTCTAAATGTATGCAAAATATTAATTGAAATAGTATAAAAATATGATTAACAATAATATACAATATAATAATTATATTAAAATAACAATTTTCATAGTGTCGTTTAGAGAGCCAATTCTTTTCTAAAGCGCTTGACAACTAATAATAAATATTTTGCTAGGAGAGAAAAAAGAATGGACAAAATCAATATCATCATTTGAAAAAAAATAGTTTCTCCTTCATAAATAAGATCAGTGCTATGTTTCAGCCAGAACGCACCGGAACGGCGTTCCGGAAGCTCCCTTTACGCAACCCGGAACGATGTTCCGGAACCTTTTGTTCACCACCGGTAGGAAATACAGCGCACAAACCAAAATTTGTTTCTGCACGATTAATATATTTAAAACAAATACTTACATCTGGTTACTTTTATTTATCACTCAAGTATTTAATTTGTCGCCATAACTCACACCACGGTCGCCGTCGCGTCGGTTAAAAATACGCGATCAACTAATTTATTTTTCCAAATTCAATATTTTGACCTTTTCTTATCAATCAATGCATATACATTGTGCTCTTCAATTTTGTAATTTTTCTTTTTCTTCCTGTTTATCTTTTTATATACTTGGTTTCAATAATGAGATAGGTATATTTAGTATATTATGGTATTTTTATGTGAAACCTTGAATCCAAATTTTTTATGAAATATGTTAGTTAATGGGTACTTTGAATGCCATTACGGATATTTTTTGTAGCGTCACTATAAATAATTTTAACCCCAATCACTACGAATATTTTATGCCAAAAAAGAGGAGGCTGTAGGAACCCCCCCCCCCCCCCCCCATGCCAGGGGGTCGAAGAAGCCAGCGTTCCGGAACCTACTTTTCAATAAAAATAGCACTGAATAAGATCGATTATAACATAGGTATATCAAAATACTTATACGCCAGGCGGTTATATCTATCTATTGTATTACCGACCATTCTAACTATATTTATAAAGAACATTAAAAAAATATATTGTTCGATGACATTATCGTTATATATATGTGACGTTCATTAAGGGTTGTGAGATTTATTGTTGGGTAAAAAAAGTAGGGTTGTTTAATAAAAACGTAAAAAAAATTTACTGGGTGTTGATTATCTAACGACATGATACAAGTTCGATTTTTTTATATTATTTTCAAGAAAAAAAACATTTATATTTTTTATGTAAAATAACATTATATATTTTCTTAATATAGAAGATCAGACCTGAACCAAGAAACATCCCGTTGGATCGAGGTTTTTGAGATGTGGATATACAGACGTTTCCAAAAGATTCCCTGGATAGATCGTGTTACAAATGTGGGAGAGCTTGCTCGTGTGTATATGGACTGATAACTGGTTAAAACTGAAATTGCTTGCAAGTTGAAATATCTCGGTTACATGATGAGAGGCACAATATGTTACTCGTATAAATTATAACACGACTAGTTATGTAGGGAATAATAAATGAAAAACTTCGCATCTCTCCAATAACACCTTTAAAAAAAGGTTTAAGGTTTAAGGTTAAGGACTGCAGTGAAAAAGGTAAGTATTGCCATCATGGTGGCCAACCTCCGATAGAAGGCAGCACAAAATTCTTTCATTATTTTCTATATTACAAGCAATTTAAAGAACGATCTCTAAGATATGTAAGATGTTTGTCTTTGCAATTTGAGAGTTGTGGGTTGGATTCTTGTTGGTATTCATTTTTTTAAAAAGGAGTTTCAGGCTAGTTTTCACGTTAGACCTCTTTAACGTATTTCTAGTTGTTTGGAAATACAGTTCAACCTGATGCAATAAATCTGTCAGCTTGTACTGTATGCAATTAAAATGATATATAAGATTTTTTTCAATATTTTCCAGCATCGTAATACTCGTAGTTGATAACTGATACACTCGTAATATTTATAAAAATATTTGTTAGATTTTATTGGTTCCCTTTATTGTCTCTTTTAATGTTTCTCATCAAGTACCTGCCAACCTATATATTTTATAATATTATGTAGGTTCGACATTCAAGCGTTAACAACAGTCTTTAATATAGTGTTTAAAGTAGATACTAGGCTACAGTTGACGAAAGGTGAGCACAATATAAGTATATCCTTATGTATGCCGGCGTGTTGCCTAATTGGTGTACGTGTGAAGGCGTGAAACGATACAAAGTTCCTCTTTAGAGACACGGAGGCCACAGAGGCGTCACACCGAGCTCTTTTTTTAATATAATTCCTTATAAATAAAAAATCATACAATAAATATGGTCAAGTATTGAAATTTTAATGATTCATTTTTTATTTGTATTTTTATTTGAAAATTTGTATTTTTATAGGAATCTAATTGAACACAGGCTTGAACAAGATACATTGCATAAGAATGGTGTACGGACTTATGAAGTACGAATGAGTATGAGTGCAAAAAAGATTCGATAACTACCACGAGTAAAGAGGGAGGACAACGGGAAGGTAGGCGCGGTGTGTCTGAATACTCCTGACTGGTGCGGTGCGGCGCGCCTCTACTCAAGATACGGCTGCCTGAAAACAACCTTAAATCTCGATAGTCTGAAACGTCACAGAAAACACGAAATCTTATTTTCAATAATATTTTAACTCGGTGATTGGCGCGATATAGGTATGTTATACCTGTAGCTGATAGAAAGATTGGCGCGATTGTCGCGATATAGGTATGTTATACCTGTGGCTGATAGAAAGATAGAACTCGACATATGTATCATTTGAAAATGTGTAAAAAAGATTTAAAAAATTAAATGCATTTATTTACTAATCAAGTTTCGAAGGATTTTATATGGTATTTGTTAATACAATTAATTCGATAGAAAAATTAATTTAATAAATTAATAATCTAAATAAAAAATTATGTTTGTATATATTTTCCTAAATAAAAATAAAACTGTATTTTTCTTTAATTGTGAATATCTAACACTACACGTATAACCTTTAATCGAAACTTCTTGCAGAGAAATTTAACTTGGAAACCGCATAATATACGCAATTTCATGGCTATCCGGATAAGGAAATGAAACGCTTTAAACAAAAATCGGTGAAATATTAAATCCTAATGATGAAATAACATCAATCGCTTTGAAGACAAATATATTTATATATAACAATATATTATATATAATATTATATTCTTAGGTCCATATTTATCTTCATTCGATTAATATAGATTAACCATAAAATGAAGAATTATGTTATAGTATTTTAATAACACAAGAAAGGTTTTATTTCACCTTAAGAGTCTTATGAATGAAATAAAACAGCAAACCTTTGATATTATCTTAGTAGTCGAACTTTATTCATCTTCATGTATACCATGAACTTTCTTTTAATCAATTTTATTATATAATGTCTTTATTCGTCGATGAGAATAACGGATCATTGCTTAACTTGATAGTTTTCCCTTTTTTATTACAGTCACAAATTTTTCAATGTTTGTAGACCACTGTAGAGTTTTTGTATTTAACAAAAATATTTGTTAATAATAAATATCTTGTTTCATTTAGTGAAACTTAAAAGCTTTATTTTATTCATTTAACGACACATCTATTAAAATACTCAGTAGTAAGATATTTTGAATAGATTTGATATTATTTCACTCTCTCAATTAATTTGACATTTGGTACAGACGTTAAGCCACTGATGTGGTTATAACTTGTGAGTAGTTGAAACTGGTAGAAGCAAGTTAAATGGCCGTTAATAAGAGGCCATTGCTAGAGCTTTCAGATCAACTTCTGGAGTGCGCGATCAAGTCTCCTTCATCTGAAGAGCATTTCTGAATGCACTTCGGATGTTAATATCAATGCTTATGGACTGATGAATGGCTGCTATAATTTCTAATGGGAAGAGCAAACTTGTTGAAAAAACTTGTGCTTATTTATTTCAAAATTTATTTGGAAATGACATTTCAAGTATGGGAAACATGAGTTGCAGCCTCGAAACGAGCAATATATCTTTTTCCGAGTTTTAGTTGAGTTGAATCCGTTCTAACGATAGTTTGAAATTTTTTTAGACTTACCATTAATAGTTGAAATATTTTTCAAAAATGTTCACATTTCAAGAAAATCAATTGACATTATGAAATGTGAAGAATAAATAAATACTTGCAAAATAACCCAATTTGATAAGAGCTGGGAATTTTAATTTTAATGAATTTTAACTTACCATCGTTTGACGGAAAACTAATAACTTTCTATCGGAGTTTATTGTCATTTTTAAATAGGGATGATCTTTAAGTATTGTATCGCAAAATTAATTTTCATCGCATCTTTTAAAATTTGTTTTCATTTCCTGTTTCTTTCGCATATATTGTATAACACTTTAGCTGTAAACAGTATAACCTAGCGGACTGTTGCTTTATGGTGATTTCTTCCAAACGATCAGACAAACTCTGTGACTTGGTTGGTGGAACGCTCGTATTTTAACCCGGGGTTAACAGGTTCAATTTTCGTTGATATCCAAATTCATTTAAGAAGGTTTCGGTCAGGTTTTCACTTAAGCCACTCAAATATATTTCTGGTTGGTTGGAAGAGATTCCCATATGCCAATAAATTTACCAGGTTTTATACAACAAAAGTATTATAAAAAAAACATATAATTTTAGACCTTATATGACTAATCAGAATATAATCTTTCTAATAGATTCCATCGGGAATCGAACAAAGAACAACCAGGCTGAAAGCTAAGTATTTTACCAAATGGGTAACGAAAGTTTTCAACATATTATTAATTTACTATGAATATGCAATTTTTATATTATTTATGAAAATAAAAAAATGGAGAATAACAATAAAAACAATTGTTAAGTAGCATAATTGTAGATATAAAGCTACGAGTACAGTGTAGATAGCAAAATATAGCTACGAGTATAGTATAGTGTAGATAGCATAATATCAACAGCCCACCGAATGGCTCGGTGATGAGTCTAATTTCCATGTCGACAAAATATAGCTACGAGTATAGTATAGTGTAGATAGCATAATATCAACAGCCCACCGAATGGCTCGGTAATGAGTCTAATTTCCATGTCGACAAAATATAGCTACGAGTATAGTATAGTGTAGATAGCATAATATCAACAGCCCACCGAATGGCTCGGTGATGAGTCTAATTTCCATGTCGACAAAATATAGCTACGAGTATAGTATAGTGTAGATAGCATAATATCAACAGCCCACCGAATGGCTCGGTGATGAGTCTAATTTCCATGTCGACAAAGGCTAAGACACCAAAAATACAGAATTGAATGACCTATGTACACTATTGATCGTTCTGTAGCAAATATAGACTGAGTGTCTCGTAAATGCAAGCAAACAAAATTTGTATTAAGTTCAAACAGTTTTAAATCCCTATTATTTGTAATTAAAGCCTATGAAAAGAATATTAAAGCCTTATTATGTGTAATTTGGTTAAAAATAGAGTCCATAGGCACTGCTTTTATTTCAACATACTTGTGAGCAAAATACATTGATAAAACGATTAAAAAATACCTTAAAACTAACTTGACATTGAAAATGTCTTTGAAAAATTTGCTTGACGTTAAATTTATTTTAAATTTATTTATTTTGTTATCCACAATACACCACTGGTGTATTGTGGATAATAAAAAATCTTTTTAATTTTTAATTAATTAATTTTGTTTTAAATACTAAAACATTAATTTTGTTTTAAATACTAAAACACCCAACTCAAACATTTAAACTCTGCATTACATACCTACCCACACATGAATCCCAAGTTATTACATACACAATTCCAATCGGATTATAATCTCAACAATCATATTAAAACTATATGTAACAACTCCTCACGCTCTACATTCGCATCAGTCATTCACTGTCATGCTTATGTAGAGACCTCCAAAAGTCTCCCTCTTCTCACTTTACCCCTGTTAAAGAGCCATCTCGTTACATTTGTTTTATATTTGAAGCACGAAGAAAGGTTAACAGTATTGGAATATGAAGGTGTGGGATTCGATACATTGGGTGAATCCACTTCATGTACACTTTGAAAGAAGTCCGCAAATAAGTTGATAATCCCATCCACAGTATCAGCAAATTTATGATCATAAAACATGCAACTTGGGATGTTTGAGTCATTTTTTCTCAATGAATTTACATAATTCCAGAAACTTTTCAAGTTGTTATTGATGTTATTCTCACTTTGTTTTACAAATTCAGAGAAACGCTTTTTGGAAAGATTTTTACATTTTTTACGTAGTTCGTTAATTTTAGTGTAGTCTGATATGTCTCTAGATGTTTTATATGTCTTGTGTGCAGTCTTTTTCTTTATTACGAGGTTTACCAACTCTCTGTTGAACCATTTTGGATACTTCGATTGGATTATCATCTTATAGGGAACAAATTTTTTAATAGTGTTGTGAATTCTTGGCGTAAGGAACTGCATGCTGCTTTTCCAAATTACGAGTATATATGAATGCGTGGAGTCTGAACCAGATTCACTGCATCACCTCTTGTTCTATGAGAGCGCTCTTACGTATTTAATAATCGGAAGACGATTGGTGGGCCTCGTAGTCAGGGATCTTCTCGCCGTTCCGACGTCAATTTAGTTGGAAAGCTAAGCTGTGCCGTAGAGACTTATTTCTTATTTCTCTTTTTCCTTTAAGTGAGTGAGCCGTTACATACCAGTCACACTACTGTACTGGATCCGATGCCCACCGGGATGTTTTCTTTTGTCTTTTTAGAAATAATAGATATGACGGAAGTCATAGGTATTTTTATATTCTCGAATACTAGGCGAAAAAATGCCTGTGCCGTTCGAGGGGAATAGCACAACGCGGGGATCGAACCGCGCTACCTTCCCTTGGAAGTCCAATGCGTTACCGGGCGACCATGCACTTCTGAGATCGAGTACCTCCTTGAAAATATACATTTAATTTTTTCCTCGTGCATTTATTTTAAATTCTTAATAAATAGAAATCTTCTGTATACATAACATATATCAGATAATTCATAAAAAAATCACTGATGTAAAACTTATAAGAAGTTTCGTTTTCCACTAATTATATGTTAAGTTTCCGCGACGTTCGCGATCACCAGAGCAAAACCTCTATCTTGAACTAGAAGAGGCAGCTCTCCATCACTCCACACTTCTGTTCAGTCATTGATCTGTGTTCTTCCGACACCTTTTCGTTTAGGAAGCTTAATAAAACTAATTTGTTGTTTTTTTATTTAAAGTTTGCTTCGGCTGGATGACCGCACACCTTCTAAAGGTAACATATGTGAAATTCTATATTAAATCATTAACTAAAAATCGCGGATATGAATATGAGAAAGTTTCATTAAATATTTAGTAATAAATGTGATATGCTATGTCAAAAGTTGAGTATTTTTTTAATGTCTGTACACCCCCTGATATACAAACACGAAGAGACAACTGCAAATTAAATGACATAAAAAAGTCGCATCCATAAAAACCTGTGTACGTGCAATTTAGCAGAAATAAATTGTCCCCTGCGTCCCGCATTTCCCAAGCGCGTGCAGGCGCATTGCGATCTGATAGGGTTGTCAGATCCCCAACGTTCAAATTGAAATATACTAATGCATATATACTGTATAATGACTACTCATTTTTGAAAATAGAATAAAAAAAAAGCAGAAATACTAATTACAAACTATGCAATTGTTTCTCGTGTGTAACTCGTACGAGTATATTGAAGTTCTTTAGAGATATATACGTCAGAAATACTAATTACAAACTATGCAATTGTTTCTTATGTTTAACTTATACGAGTATTTTGTAGTTCTTTAGAGATAAATAACTCAAATAGTTTTTACATTTTAAAATCATCATGTATGTTCATGTAGTATTCTAATCTTGTCAAATAAGTTCTAAATATTTTATAAAAAATAACTCTCCCATAACATTCACTGATACCTGGAAACGTATAGGTAAATCCACACATACCATCTCTACATAGTTCCTTTTTGGAGTAGATGAGAGCGCAGGTCTCTTATTACCTACGTAAACAGTATTCACCTCTTACACATCCATAAATACTGTCTACTTTTCTGTTTCCCATACTTATTGTCTTTCTTTTAGCAAAATTTTTTAACAAATTATTTATTTTGTATACATTTTTCTCAATCCTCATTCGTTTTATTCATATATAGTATGTATGTAGTTTCATAAGATTTTCGTAACTCATTATTTAAATATGGCCTAACCATATCTTTAACAGTCTTTTATACAATTATTCTTCACTCTGTCGTACATTATAATACATTTTGGAAGGCATTCATTGCTATAGCATTTATTTTATACAATTATTCTTCACTCTGTCGTACATTATAATACATTTTGGAAGGCATTCATTGCTATAGCATTTATTTTATACAATTATTCTTCACTTTGTCGTACATTATAATACATTTTGGAAGGCATTCATTGCTATAGCATTTATTTTCATTTCATCACTTTTTTCAGCGCTTAGGCTTTGCTTCCATGCATCAAATTATGCTCTAGAATATAGAAAACTTAAAGAAAGATGAACATTTTAAGGAATTATTCTATAGTATTTATTGGCACAACTCGAAGTTGAACATGAATTAATAGAAAAAAAATACTGACGCTGAGACGTAAAAACCAATTACTGGAATAATTTAAAGAAAAATGCCAGAAGTTCCCTACATTATATTAAAGCAAATTAAGGTGGATTTGAATTTGGCCAGCTACTTCGTATGTTCGTAATTTTTTTAATGTACTATAAATAAATATAAAATTTTCTAAGTTAGAACATTAAGACTCAAAATTAACAAATTGTATGGATATAACCGTATGGATATAAAAATAGGTCCAGGTCTGTGTTCTATTATAACAATTGGTTGGAAGAAATTGTCATATAGTAATTAGTCCACCAGGTTTTATTGTATATAATGGGAGTGTTATATAGCATAACTAAAACATAGATAAAATAGATTTGTCTGATCAAATATTGGCAAGAACTACCCCTAAGCCGGGTCCATTCTCCGTTCCCCCATGTCCCCAACTCAATCAACTAGATAACGAGCCCATTACGTAATATTACGTTATTCGGCCGACGTCACAGGATTTGCCAATTTTTTGCAGCACCCGAGCTTTCCAATTTTTTTTTATCTCAACAATCAATCACGTGACACAGTTTGTAATTATTGTGAAAACGTCCGGTCCATTCATTACATAAATTGATCTTTTGGAAAAAGAAAACAAAATAACGCGGAAAAAACGAGAAATAAGCAAACCTGTAAAAAGTTAAATGGAAAATATGCAATTTATTAATTCAAAAGAAAGAACGCTTAATGAGTATATACTTTGACAAACTCCGTGGCCTAGTTGGTGTCAAGACATCCGTCTTCCTACCGGGTTGCGGGTTTTCTCCCCGTGTGTAACTATTTTTCTAAAAAGGGATCTAGTCTGCTTTTAACTAATGACCTCTTAAACATTTTTCTGGTTAGTTAGAAAAGATTGCCATATGGTAAAAAAAACCTCAGGTATACAATACTGTATACAATATTTGATGTTTATTTTCTACTTTTTGCATCGTGCGTATTCCTCTTCATATGAACTAATACATTTTTTCTGAAAATCAAAAATTCTTCTAAAATTTTAAAGATATTTTTGCTTAAATATATAAGCTGTTTTTGCGTATTGATTTACCATTAAAGATCAATTTCTGCATAGCCAAATTCAATGGAGAAGTTTTATATTAACTAAAAATAATATTTGGATATTTATTTACTGACAAAATAAACGACACTTGTGTCTTTTATAAAACACTAACAATTATAAAACAAAAGATAACGTATCGACATTTGAAAAATTACTAATCATTTAGGGAAGACATGTCTTTTAAAATGTGATGCATGAAAATAGCAATGTATCGTAAAGATACAAGTAAAAAATAATCTTTCTCGAGGGCAACAATACGAAATCATAGGCAAAATTACAATAAAAAATAATTAAGATAAAATGGAATAATTTTCAGTTTTCTAGTTAAGACTTAACATTAAGCTGATTATGGGAAAAACAAATCAATATTGTTAATGTATAAAAAAAAATATATAATATAAAAGACACAAACATGAATATTTTTATAGAAAAACTAATTTTCAGACGAAAAAATCGATTCCAAACATAATTTTAAAGTAACATAAATAATCCGGAATAAAAAGCTCATTTAAATATGACTGACATCTGATATTTAAAATAGAAGAGATAAAATAGCAGGAACATTTTTAGGTATAAATATTGTATAAAATTGCATGGTTGTGTAATGAACCCGGGTTTGCATATGTTGTAAAAAAAAATGTCGATGAAACAAAAAAAAAGTAAATGTTTGACGGGACATAAAAAGGGCATCGATATAAAACTGGACAAAATGAAACCGGGATCATTATTAAAAATTCCTTTGACAGGACGCATGGTTCGATGGCGGATTTGTTTTTATGACAGCGTGCACTTCACGGGTTTGATGCAAGTGTTTTAATTAATAGCCTGACACAGGACAACGTGTCACTGCGTTCATTGTCTCTGATTGACATATTTCACTGGACGTATTAACAAAAATTTTCACGGTTAGTTGGTGTTAATTTGAAGCTTAAACTATGGTTGGTTCAGTGTGTTTTACTGTACCTATTGGATTTGGCACTATTTCTGTAGTTTCTCTCTGCGCTCGTTGCTTTTCAGTTATTTCGGGATAATTGATACTGACAGAAGTTTGTATTGCACTTTGTACGGTGTACTTACGTAATATCGTAATATATTCGACAGTATGAGTACTCGAATTATTTTAATTATCAAACGTATTTCTTAATAAAACCTAAGTGGATATATTTCTGATATTGATTTTTGTGATTCGAAATGATAGTACTTCCTTATACTTGAAGAACCGATTTGGTTAACTATAGCCATACATACCATCACGCCGTTTCCCAAGACAGAGCGCCAGACTTTCCTATTACATACGTATATTTTACCTTCTCTACATCCATACACCTCACACAGCTCTTAAAATTATCCGACTTTTTAAGTTTCTTTCTTTCAAAATATCATTCAATTAATCCAACCATACTGTCTTTGGTCTTCCTCTTATATGTCTTCATTTGCACTGTACATTTTGGTATTTTTTCATTCATTTGTTCTACATGCCCGAACACTTTCAAAGTGTTGTTTTTCTCAGCCTTATGTTTATATTCATTCCAAATCACGTCTTTCCGTATTCCATCATACATCGTTATCATGTATTCTTCTGTGTATTTATACAAATGATGATAAACTGATTATTTCAAATGGAAAAGAGAAGTATTTATAAATCGTTGAATAACTTGATAAAATATTCGCAAGTTTTGTACATAAAATAAACGATAAGTGCATAGTTTCAACAAACAAAATTTATAGATTTTAGGTTTAGTCTACTAATTTATAATATTATTAACACATTAATTTAAAATTAATCTTATTCCTCAGGTGTTGAGTATTGAATTTGGTTGAAAATTAAAATATAATATTATGACAAAGCTTGCAGCATCAATAGCTACGAGTATCTCTTATCAACAGGGACGCAAGACAGCATAATTCGAAGATAAAACATGGAATTGTATAAATCGGAATCGGTGTTTGTTGCGTCTCGAAAGTTGTAACTCCCAGATACTGCGCTGTCTGAATCCTTATCTGGTATCATTACAGTTTATTGGATTTGTAAACAGATAAAAGCCAGCAAAACCTGATAAGACGACAATGAAAACACTGTTACTACATTAAGATAAATCTTTGTACGTCACTGTGTGGGAAAGAAATCAAATAAACCAATAGGTTCAACCGCAGCCGAGTGTCGCGCGTGTATACAGTATACAAAGTTACGCATAAATTTGTGAAAAGTTTTTTATTGTCGAGCAGAAAAGCAGGCGTTATTGCGACTTCCGTAGTCGAGTGTTTAATTTTTTACAAAAATGTTTTGCGTAAATACATGTTGTGGTTTAAGAAATTTATTTTGGATACCACAGTTATTGTTTTAAATAAACTATAAAAGTTTTTTCTACGCGGAATTAAGATTTTCTGTGAATAAAAAAAATCAAACAAACTAAAGACGCCTTTCGTGATCTAATCGCCCCAAGTTCGATTCCTGGCGAATTCACTTCTGTAGTTAGGCCATTTTATATATGAATTTATATTTTCTGTAGTTTATACGCTGCTTATCGTAATTTTTTTATTACGCCATTAAGCAACACAAAAAAAAACTGAAAAGTTGCAGTAGATTAAACTTGTCGATCGTCTTGCTATATTGATCCCTGTACCGTTGAAACTTTGGGTTTGATCTGTCAAGGCTGTGTGCTTGCTGAAATGCAAAAGTTTTTACACTTAAAAACAATTAAACGCCCAAGTGTTTAAATGATCGATTAGAGTTGTCATTCATACTCGATCACGAGGAATAGCTTATCGTATCGTAAACTTGGGTGCAATTGAAGAAAATAATCGGTGAAATAAGATGTAACCAGATAATTTTAAGAATAACATTTGTAAAATTATTGTGTTATAATTTTCTAGTTTTATATCATACGAAGGTACATTATATTAAAAAAAATGTTTTAATACATTGTTCAAGTGAATTAACGTTTTTGTGGAACTTACTATATATTATAGAAACATGCATATAAATTAAAAGCATACACTTTTTATTTATATAAGGATTACATAACTAAAAATAAATATAAAAAATACAACATGATTAATATGAAACGTAACGAAGAGCGATCGTAGATTACACTGTTCTACAAATTTTAACATTTAGTTATTTTACAAAAATGAAAGTATATTTTCTTTATAGATTTTGGGGTGCTAAATACAAAAACAACAGTTAAAATTCTGAATTAGCTCCGGTTTAGTAGACAAATCGAACTATTATACATTGAAATGCAGGTCCATTCTTGTTCATTGCTTTTACAAATGCGTTATTTGAGACCAAACTTTATTTTTAATGGTGGCAGCAAAACTTTTAGTGGGATTCAATAGCGGTTCACATATAATATTTTTTATAAAAGGCGTTTTTCGGCAAGGTCACTCCTTTTGCTTGTAGTTGATACTTCTAGTGCGATTATCTCACTTATACGAGTATATGTAGCAAAAGCATATGGTTTATATTAACAGTATGTACATAGCAACACTATAAGATATTTTCCAGACCAACTAGTATCGCGGTGACCTTCACATCACCACCACAAACCAACCATTATTGTTTCCCTCAGTTTATGTTGCTAAAAATACATAGGATATACTCATATAATTTAACATTTGAAGGTGATTTCAGTTACGTTTCCTTGAATAACATGAAAACAGGAGACATTGTCGATTTTTTTCAGCACTCAAGATCTATAGAGAATTGGCTATTATGGTTTTTGTAAAAAAATAATTGTTAAGCAGTGTTATTCAGTGGTAATAAAATATACGCATATTCACAAGTACAAAGGTATATAATATGAAATAACCGTATATCCTGTGAATGGGAGATGGGAGATACCCGTCGGTCACGTCGGTGAAATTACACCCAATAAAGAATCGGAATATGAGGGCAGCTCTGTGGTCTGGGAGTACACGTGAGGATGAGAGGAGAGAAGTAAAAATCTTTGGTTAAAGATATTATGTTATGTACAACCAAATTAATCATTTTAAAGGAGTAATTCTAAAAAATATTTCGAAAAATTCTTGCACTGCCACAAATCTGTTTATATTCTTAAAAGTTAAAAAAAAAGTCAGACGAACAATGATGTATTAAATAAATAAGGTTTGACAAGAGCAAACTCCTGTTGCATCGAGATTCTGGTGACCTATGCTCCCTTGCGTTGGTTTGGACATGTAGCTGTATGCCTCGCCAACGACAAGTACTCTAACCCGACACTTTGTATCGTGTTTTCTATTATACTCGTCGAGGGTAATGGATATTCTTTAATTCAAATAACAGTTTAATAGTACCGTAGAATTGGAGTAAAATTTATATCCATCAATAATATATTTATGACAAATCTAGATTCTATAATTTAACATTAATGTTATAGTAACGAGAACATCCGACTTGTGGGCTGTGGGTTCGATTGTCGTTGCCACCCAAAATTTTATGAAAAGGATTTCAGTCTGATTTTCACTTAAAACCTCTTTAACATCTTTCTGGCTAGTTGGAAGAGATTACCACATAGCAGTAAGTCCGCCAAGTTGTCCCGTATGCAATGAAAGCGTAGTACAATGCAACATTCAAGTAGCTAATTGTCTTGAACAGTTTTATAAAATGAACAAAGCTATTGCAGATTATTTTTGCAAACATTTTGACGGTTCCGAATGATACAGAAAAAATATGAGACATTAAAAAATACAAATTTCTTGAGGTTTAAGCGAAACTAGTATACTATAATATACTCGTATTTCAATGTATTTGTATAATTTTGGAAATACTACCGCACGTGTACAAGCAATATAATACTCGCAAACGTCTAGCGTGTGCAAGCATTGTTACCAGACAAACCCACAAACCGGAAAAGGACATGTTGTTTTTATATTTTCTCTTGAGTTTGAGTCCGAAACCCCTGTTTGGAAGACAAGTCTTATGGAGGTTGTCAATTTATACATTTTGTGTCATTCATGCGTAACGAAGACATGATGGTAAAATAACTGATGAAACATTCGACCGCACTGACTCAAATATTCTCAATATTGAATTAAAAAATAACATATGTTACGGACATGCCTTAAAATTTTTCAAAATCGTACTCGATTTTCGAAGGATCATTTTTATACGTGAAAGGTTAGTTTTGACCCGCTGAGCTTACACAATTGGCATCATTATAAATCTCTACCATATAATTCCACGAAGATTCAGCGGTTGGACGAACGATTCGAATAGTGTCGAAGATACACTAAATAATGATGGATGTCTTTGTGAAAGAGATGTGTGGTTAGTTCGACTGGCTGGAAAGTTGTTAGTAAACCAAATTTATTGCCTAAGCCGCAGTATAAGTGAGAATGCCATTAATGGGGCTGGTAACTTTCAATGTTAACTATCAAAAATTGATTGATCTTAATAGAGGCATTGGTTTGTTTGAGGCAAATTTAATTCAGTTTTCTCTAAGCGGAAATACAGAGGCGTAACTATAACTGCTTAAAATTATATAATTTTAATTAAATTATTTCGATTCCCATCGACATTATGAAATAATTTGAAAATATGTAATTTCTAATTTGATATGTACACAGGGTTCCTAGAAGTTAATTTTTATTTAAATTGTGCAATATTTTTACAAAAGATATTTTCTATTTGATGACATAATGTTTATTTTTTCAGGCTTTACAAGATACGAGTGTTAATGTGTTACAGTGTGGCCCATTTGTTAAATGTATTGATTAAACAATAAAAAAAAATCGTATTTTCTTCAATATTACAAAATATTCCACCGATGCTTATTAGAGTATACCCTTATTTCTAGTAGACATAAAATACTACATTTAAAAACGATATACTATTTTTAACTAAATAAAGAATTGTCGTTTCAAAAATGAGTAAAAGAGTAAACATATTTTTATTGTGTTTCTTCACTTATTTTTCAGAAAAAAATCCTTTTAAAAGCAAGCAAAAAAGTTTCAAAACACGAGTATATAGACACCTTTAGTTTATATTTTAGGATATCTGATAAAGAGACGCCATGATTCGGCCTAGATGTTCTGTTTTGAGACGAGCAAATTAAAAATTGTGACCTGTAAAGAGGTACTATTTTTGATGGGCCTTAACTACGACCAGACTTAGATCGTAAACCTGCTCGTACGTAGGAAGTAACTACAAAGAAAACGAACCCTTTTCAAAATTTGCAACATATGGGCGATAAGGATAAAATATAGACTTTCTGCCACTCGTCTCCTCAGAAGACAAAAAGAGAAAACGAAGAATGCACTTAATTTTCATGAAACAAATTTGTTTTTCCGGCTCCGAGATTTTAATCCCCAGTTGTGCCTATTTTTGAGTAAAAGTTGAAACCTCACATAAAAAATAAACAAGTTCTGGCTAAGAAACATTTAATTTATATCTCAGTGATCAATCCGATATCAGGTATGTACTCGATAGTAGGATAAGTAATCTAAATAAATAGCTATGTTGCACCACTGATGAAAATTGAGAGCTTAAAAAATTAAGATTGCAGAAAAAGAAGAAGTTGTCACGGCACGCGCGAGGATTAATTAATTACACTAACGTGATCTGCATAAATGCTGTTGCATGACCGAGCGGTTTAAAAAAACTACCTGAGCAACATAAAAAAAAAAACTACTTTATATGTACATATTTACTCACTCGGATCTCCACTGCGATCGATTACAGAACTCTAAATAGTATATTTAGTCGGTACTCGATTTTTTTTGCTTTATTTACACAAATATTTCGTGATTTCCATAAATACATGCTCATGCATTAAAGATGGAGCGGAGCGTCTTCTACTATACCTGTCCGTTATGTTGAAATTCCAAGAATGAAATATATTCATCACTCAAGTATAATATGATTAAAATAAGTTATTTTATTTGTATTACTTAAGTGCTCACTAGGACCACATTGTCTGAAAAAATGTTTGTTTTGAAATTTAAAAAAAAACTGGTTAATTTTGTGCCGTGTGAAAGTTTTAATTTCACAGTTAAATATTTTTATTTTTTATTCTGATTCTTATTCTAATATTATTTTTTTTACTACTAATATTTATTTATTATTTTACAAAAGTAATACTTGTATTTTTGCACTTTTATATTTTGTATTCAATGTTTATTTTATTTAACTTTTCTACTTAGATGCATACCTTTTTTAATGTGTTGTATGGAATAGCAAATCACTGCGCCTCAAAAGGCTTTACTTTTGTCATAGATAAGTACTCTTCTAATTTTAGAACGAAAGAACACGAATTTAATTCCTGTTTTGCGATGTATGGTTTTAATAAATTAACAAAAACACGGTAAATTTAATAAATTAGTAAAACGTGAACCAGGTCAACAAAGTATTTCTGAATAGAACTTTGAAAAATAGTTTATTCTTAAAATAACAATAATCAAGGTAGTATTTTATTAGCAATGACACATACTTACAGTAATTAAACACAATTATGCCACTTTTCTACCGACGTAGATAAAGGGAACAGAGCGCCAGACATTTCAATCACTCTATGTCCAATATCCAAACACAGCTCTGTCAACTTCTGTGATATTTAAGGTATATTTCGTGCATGAAAGCAAAGGTCCGAGGAGGAATTGGAACGAGAAAATCAGCTATTGCAAGTGTGACAAAGATATAGATTAACCGGTCTATACTCAGAAGAGCTAAAATTCTTCTAGTGTAATCTCTAGTATTCTTTAAAGTTCTGTACGGAATGAAAACTTGGACCTTTGAGATGTGGTGTTGAGATGTGAATGCTGCCTATCCATTTCATGGTATGGTGCACCAACTTTTCTACCAACCAAGGAAAACGGTAGAGACAAACAGTACATCATTTTCAGGCACATTGAGCGCACGATGGTAGAGCATTCCATACAAATACTGAGAAATGTTTCAGGCAATCCTCAACTGCTTCTAATTTGATAATTTCATAATAAATAATAGTATATTCGCAATGGTTTCCTACTATCTGTTCTAGATACTGGTAAAACTCCAGAAAATAATAATAACAATACAACGGTGGCATATAATAGTATGATAGTATGGTAATACAACGGTGGCATATATTAAGGAATATGTTGCAAAATAACAAGTTACTAAAACATATACATAAATTACTGTATTAATTCAGTTTTTGTTAGTTTAAAGAATACTTCATCTATGTTATTTTTGTTAAAATATATACCTTATAAGATTTACAAAAAAAATCTTTATTATTTATACTTGTATTCTAAAAAATGCCTATCAACTACTTTTTCATTTAAGTTATTAATTTTCTTTTATTTGTACAATATTAACATAAATACCTTTGTCATTGAATTTAATTTGAATTCAGCATAAATTAATTAAATAGTTAAGTATGTAAGATATTTTCGAATTTTTCCATTTGATACTTTGAAAATCCAATTAAAAAATCAAATTTAATTTATGACCTTGCATTCCTGGCAAATGAGTGATAATTCTGAAATTATATAATTTAAATAATGTTATATACATTATTCCGAACACTTAATTAAACATATTTTGCATAACAATTAGCATAAACAGATTTACATAGTATTCACGTAATTAAAATTCTTCCCATGGTTATTAACAAAATGAAGAAAAATAAAATATATTTTATATTTTATAGGCAATTAAAACTCATTAACGTTATGCCACTAGAGCTATAAACTATAATTATACACATATACGAGTATTATACATTGGACTCGTGTCCCTTGGTGAAAAAGTTGTAAACGTTTTGTATCAATATTTTAAACATATTCGGATAAATATGGAATAAACTAACAATAATTATTATCAAAAGTTTCAAATACACCAGATTTCTTGTATGATTCAATAAAGGTGACTGCCTCCGTTACCTATTTCCTACCATTATAATCATCACCACCATTCCATATCCATATTGGTATAGGCAGAGATAATAGATCTACATTTACTTATTATATCCTGGCACACATCTTTCGCTGCCACGTCCATAGAGTTTGTCAGGAATACTCGACTATTATACAGGCGTTTCACTCTTCCCTCTTTCAAAAGTTGATTCATTTGGTAGTAACAAGTTCATTAGGTTTTTTCAAACTTCTCGTATCTTCTATGCTACTCGTATGAATTGTTTTTCTAAATCTTTCATCGTTAATTCTTTGTGTGGCGATCCAAATCAATGTTTTTTTTTATCTTAAGCACTGTATGTGTACTTTGTGTACTTTTTCATAAATTTTTCGTAAATGTACTTTTTCATTTCGCATTCTTTCCTTATTTTGTCTTGCATAATTTCTTCACACATTCTACGAAACACTCTAATTTCTTCCGCATTTATCTAACTTTCACTTTTTGCCAGCTACAAGTTGCATATACCAAAATTCTATTACGAGCAGTTAGCTTTGCATCTGTTGAAATGATCTAGTCGGCAAACACATTGTATAGCCCACCATTAACATACTAGGTTAGTCAAAAAGTTTTGAAAGCGGAAATGAAAATACATTTTTTTGGGGGGGAAATCACTTTTATTGCTCAGTATAGTCTCCCATAAGATCAATGCACTTGGTCCAACGATCTTCCAACTTTGTTGTCCCATCACAGAAGTGACTTTCTGGAAGGCCTGCAAAATACTCCTCTACGACGGCTATAACCTCTTCGTTTGATGAAAAATGCTTTCCACGAAGGAATTTTTTGAGGTGTGAGAACAGCCAGAAGTCAGAGGGAGCTAAATCTGGCGAATAGGGTGGATGCTGCAACAATTCGTACCCCAATTCACTGATTTTCGCGATGGTTTTTTGAGCTGTGTGAGCAGGTGCATTGTCTTGATGAAAAATGATTTTTTTCTTCTGCAAACCGGGTCTTTTTTCACAATTTTTTTCATCCAACTGGTCCAAAAGGTCACAATAATAATCAGAGTTGATTGTTTTACTAGTTTGGAGATAATCTATCAATAAAATTCCTTTTGCAACCCAAAAAACTGACGCTAACACCTTCTTGGCCGATTTCTGGACACGAACTCGCTTCGGAGCCAAAGTGCCTGGTTCACACCACTCTTTAGCCTCTTGTTTTGATTCAGGATCATGGTGGTTGACCCAAGTCTCATCCATAGTGATGAATCGACGCAGAAAATCTTTTTTATCCTTTCGAAATTGCTCCAAATGTTGCTCAGAAAGTCGCATTCGAACGTGTTTTTGTTGCATTGTTAGCAAATGCGGCACCCATTGTGCACACAGTTTTTTGAAACCCAAAACTTCAGCCAAAATATGCCATGTTGTTCCATGTGAGATGCCTATGGTGTCAGCTATCACATCCACAGTCGATCGATGATCTTCCAAAACCATATCCTGTATTTTCGCTATGATTTCTGGTGTTGATGCACTTTTTGGACGTCCTGAGCGTGGATCGTCTTCAACGCTTGTACGGCCACGCTTAAACTCCAAAACCCATCGGTGAACGGTTGGAAATGAAGGAGAAGACTCTTTTAATACTTTCATCATCTTTGCATGGATCTCAGTAGCCGATAAACCTTCCAAAACAAAGAATTTAATCACTGCACGATATTCGGATTTTTCCATTGTTAAAAAATACACTGACACGTCAACTTCAAATGGCTTGTAAACAAAGAATGAATTGACAAATTGAAACGAAATTTTGAGTACGTTCTTGTGAAATATGAAATATTAAAATAGCGTAGAAATTTTGGTTTTTCTACTGCTCCATAGATGTCGCTTTCAAAACTTATTGTCTAACCTATTATGTTAGAATGAAGTGGAAATTTATTCTTTCGACCTACCTCAATTGGGACATAGTGTCATGCCATTGATTATGAAAATTTTAAGAAATGTATAAATGTACTTTAAACACATGCATCCATATATCCTTGTTAAGGTGGGCAGAGAGGAGAGATCACATATTTATATCCATTTTCACACGAGCTACCTACCTTTCCACAATTTAAATTTCTTTATATCATTCCATTCTTTTCTCAGTCTACTCCTTCCTCTCTCTACATTAATTTGAGACAAATATATTTGTTTCGCAAGTATTTCCCAACTCATTATCTCAATGTGGCTAAACCATCTAAATGCTCCTTTCTCAATTCTACTCATAATATACATCTCTTAACGACCATTTATCATTTATCCAATCATTTTTAACTTTATCAAATATTGTAATACCATATCTATGCAAACACGAATTTCTACCGTATTTATCATATAATACTCTTGTTACTTTCAATGCCTTGGCTTTGCTTCCATACATCTAGGTTTGTAGAAACATTTATAATTTTTTATG
This sequence comes from Odontocerum albicorne, assembly GCA_949825065.1. Classification (NCBI taxonomy): domain Eukaryota; kingdom Metazoa; phylum Arthropoda; class Insecta; order Trichoptera; family Odontoceridae; genus Odontocerum; species Odontocerum albicorne. Next base: position 20,889,843 of record OX463841.1, on the reverse strand, counting down.
GTTTACTGGCGAAAACAATATTAACTGTATATTTGGCTTTGTTACCTGCACCAACAGGACATTCAATATCTTTCTCTATTTTACTGTATCTCGAAAACATGCTCCCCAAGCAGCAAATTCCTCAACTTGTTCTAATTTTTCACTGTTCACCCATACAGTGTAATTACTCATAGAAACACATTTTTCAACTCTCAACATCACTTATAGCGCCATTGAAAACGCCATGTTCTAAACATTCATATTTATATTCAATATTATTACACTATAACGTACCAGCATAATGCACAATTTTGTCCATGTCAAATACCTTTGTTTTTAATTATAACTAAGCAATATCCATTAAAACGCAGTCTCGGGAAATAATTAGAAAAACATTATAACAAGCTGTCTTTTGTTTGAACTGGAGCTAGCTGTAATAAGAAGCATCTCTGTATAATCGTACCATCGTCAAATTAATTTTGGACGCTTTTCCCGAAATAACCGTTGGTTTCAGCAGAAAGATTCGCTCTTACAGAAAGTCCTGTGGCTTGGGATGTTTCTGTGGAGATAATTACATATAAAAGATACTAGATAACAGAGCAAATATGCCCGCGGTTAATTAGTGCTGCGATCACAGACTTCCTTCTTTCATTTTCAAAGCAAACTCCGTGGCGTTTTTATTTAGTCTAATTAATTCATTTCATAATGACGTTTATGGCCGGTCAACTTAATGAGAGCTTTTTTGTGATGGAATTTTGAATTTTCGTGAAAAAAATAAAATAAATTGAAATATGTGTCTAGACAGAGAGAAAACGATATTTTTTTCAAATGTCTGTCGTTCTTATAAGTAAGTCGAGTTCATCCTTGATCCCTCCATTGGATTTATAATTTCACCAATTCGATATTTGATCTACATGTTGCATAGAAAATTTAGTCATAAACTATTACATACATATGTACATAATATTAAGCCATTTACTTGTCGGGGAAGGCAGATATACACTAGATCCAACCGCACTTATCTTGGTATTCCTTTTTCACACCTTCCACTCACATTTATATTCGTTCCATACTTCCAAACCATCTCAGAGTGCCCCTCATCACGTTACTCAACATAAGCCTTAAGTTCACATTCAAACTTTATCACTTAATATCGAATTCTGTCATACATTGCCCCCCGATGTATTTATCTCAGTACGCGCATTTCTACAGCATGTATTTGAATCTTATCAGATAATACGATTAAATAAATGTAATACGAAACATATCAGCCATGGCCTTGGTGATAAGACGTCTGTCTTCCAGCCCGGGAGTTGCGGGTTTGATTCTCGTTTTTAAAAAAGGTTTCAGTTTGATTAAAACACACTTCTAGTCGGCTGGAAGAAATTGCCACAAGACAATAAACCCATTAGATTGTATTGCATATAAGTGGAATACAACTATACGTACAAACATATCATCACGCCGTGTTCCTTGTGGGGTATGTAGAGCGAACAAATTTCCACATTTTTTTCCTCCTGCACATTCATATATCTCGTTATGCCCAAACTTCTTATATTCGTTCTTCTCACTTTATCTTTTAAAATCTGGTTCATTTGATACAACGATGTTTTCCTCGGTTTACCTACTTCTTACACGCACACGTTGCACTTCTGTCTTGTATACTCACTTAGTTATTATTTTCTCATTAATTCTCTCCACATGGTCAAACCATCTTCAAGCTCCTTTTTTCATCATCGAGTATACAACTGTGACAAATAAAAAAATATGTGATTATAGCAATATTTCTTTTTCCTTTTTAAATTTTGCTTTTACTATAACTTATGATATTTCGTTGTATACACTAAAAACTGGCGGGTTTGTTCATATGCATTTACCCCTTAACTAAGCAGATACATTTTAAAGAGGTCTTAAGGGAAAACTAGATTGAAACCTCTTTTTTTCAATCAGATACGAGCGGGAATCCAATCCGTAATACCCGAGTTAAAAGACGGACATCTTGTCAACTAAGTCATGGAGGTCATATTTTTGTTAATGATGTATTATTAAGTAGGTAGGTTTACTAATATTTATTTTCATATGTAATAAATATCATTCAAGCAGTGTTGTTAGAAAAAATGCACTTCCTAATAACTGTCACCGATATTTTTTTCACTTAACTGTTTTAGTAACGTGCTTAGTTCGATTGAGAACAGAGAACAAACTGTAATAAAGTAGGTTTAACAAACCTGCATAAAAGTAAACGTGTGCTTAGAAAATATTTATTAAATATCAATCTAGTTTTTCGAAATATCCATCCATCATAACAGTTTATTTGTTTACGAAAAAATCAGTTTGGTAAGGAAAATTAATTTGAATTGTACTTATATGGATAGATGAACAAGGAAATATTTGGGCAAGTTTAAGGATTATGTTATTTAAGTATAATATTATAGAATTTTCTCAGATAATATAAGAGTTACGAAATATATCAAACGGCGGGTATCGATAGAAAAATTACAATGGGGCACTAAAACATATATACTCGAAGCAGACAGTATCAAAACCTGCTAAGATGATAGATAGTTCACAACAGTATTCTAGTACCAACTTTATTTTTGGAAGTGAAACGTAGACGTGATAAGAAATTAATAGAGACGAATAAATAGTGTAGAAATGCGTGCACTGAGAAGAATACACGGTGTGATAATGTGTGAAAAATACGGAATGAAATTATTAGAGATGAATGTGAACTTAAGGCTGATGTATTGAGAATGATAAACAATGAGATGGTTTGGGTATGTATAATAGAACAAATGAATAAATAAATACTAATAAAACAAATACATAGTACAAATGTAAGTGGAAGACGTGGGAGAGCAAGATCAAGGAAAGCAAGGTCGGATCAAGTGAATGATATTTTGAAAGAAAGAAACGTAGAAAGTCAGAGAAATCGTAGTAGTCGTATGAGTATATAAGAGGCGAAGGATCTCGTATGTTGTATCGAGATATGTTAGTCTGGCTGTGTTTGTATAAAGACTTCCAACTTTAATGAAGAAAATATTTGGAAGAAAATGTAATATTTAGAAGCATAGCGTGGAGATGGAATAATAAACATCTCCACCGAGTAGTTAACTTAGTCGATAACTGTATCTCGTTAGTGTAGAGCAGTGTTTGTCATGTGCGGCAAGGAGTCAAACCTGTACCCACAACTAGACAAGTAGGATAGAAAAGAGGCTATAACAATCATCAATAACTTAGAGAAGAAGGTAATGCAACGTTTATTAAGTTATTTGAACGGAATCGAATTAAGCTAATTAGATTTATATTTAAAACTCACTGTAATGCTTTAGTTCCACAAAATAGCCACATTTTTATATCGCGACTTGTTTGATCAAATTATTAATATTAACCGGAGAACACTTGAACAAAACAGAATATATATGAGCGAGCAAATGTCAGAAAATGAATGACTCAAAATACGAGTATATGTTGTTTAAGCTCAGTTGTAATAGTGTTGCGTCGCATTGTTTGGCTTAAGCGATATCTTAACGTTTCAAAAACATCGTAGTTTTCATAACGAACATCGTTATCAGAAGACTAATTAAAATATCTCATATGCATGCCTTAAAACATATATGACTAAAAAAATGTTAATACTACCGATTATCTTATATAATATATTAATTCGTCAAAAGGACCAAAAATAATTAGTATTAAAATAGTCAATACCTTTAGTGTTGCTAATAGACACCATTCTCATGTGGCCACTTTATACTTTGTTCAGGAATCTGACACCATTTTTGTAGCTTAAGTATAAGAAGAAATCTATTTTAGAATTTATATTGCATTTATTAATACTTAGTCAAATTTTAAATTATTTTTCCAAGCCATATTTCTGTGAACTAGAGACTAATCTAATAAGCAGAATGAAGAAGAGTACGCAGAGGCGGTTAGGACATGTAGAAAGAACGAGTGATGAAAGTCTGACAAAACTAATCCATAACATTGACTTGCGTAAGACTCGTAGAAGACGAATTCTGAAGAAAGAATGGTTGGATCAAGTGAATGAAATTTTGAAAGAAACTTATGTTAGCAGTCAAAGAAACTGAAGTTGTGTAATTTGTTTATGTACGAGTATGTTAATACAGCGAAACGTGCGTGTCGTGATAGATTTCTGGAGCTCGTTTGCGTATATGCATCATTTTACAGCATAAAGCTAAAAACGTTTCACTCCCTTTTCGTTATTGCTAAAAAAATACAATAAAACATAACATGTGTTTTGAATTCTATTTAAGGGTCCGCTTTGACTTCACTAGAATGATGCTGGGAAATGCGAGCAAGATAGCCCCACGGCTGCCGCACCTCGGCACCTTCCGCGCCTGGTGGATGCTTTATTAGCTAACGATGTGGTGACTACAATCATTAAGGACACAGCATCACGATCCGAGTGCCTAGTACCTACACTCAGAATCAGGCCATAAATCTGAAAGATATATGCATTTTTTGTATTTTCATGTCTGATTATAAATCAGTATTGTAATGATATATACATAAATTTAAATAGGTGTAAAAATTATGGTATATGTTATGCTTGTGATCGTTTTACTGAACAGGCGTGTATTTGACGCGTTATGATTAAATCAATCAAATATTTTTGTTCTTAGGTCTTGTCTCAAGTTTTCAATTGGCCCAACTGAAAATGATGAAGATAGTTAATAGTAATAAAAAAGGTAACTCACATTAAAAAAATGATAAAGAGTCAATGTATAAAACAAAGCGGTGTGAAGATATTATAAACGAATGTATGGATAAAATGAATGTTTTAAGATGAAAAAAGGAACGTTAAGATGGTTTGAGCATGTGAAGAGAATTAATGACGAATAAATGAGTATACAAATAAAAAATACAAGGTGTGCGGGAAACAAATAGAAACAAATATACAGTACTAATGTGATATACAGTACTAAGTACGTGGTAGAGGAAGATCAAGAAAAGTATAGTTAAATCTAGTGAATGATATTTTGATAGAAGGAAATGTAAAGTCATTCAGAAATTGTAAAAGTTGAGAAGAAGGTCTACGTAGAGGAGACGAAAGATGTGTGTCGCAGTAAGAAAGTATGGCACTCTGTCTTTTTTGCCTAGCCCGATAGTAAAACGTCGTGGTGGTATGTATGTACGAAATATTTTTCTATCACTTGGATAAGAAAGGTAACAAAAAGTAAATCAATCCAAAATTAATTTTTGGTACCTAACATATCTTTTTAATTAAATCAAAATTAACCACGACCAGAAATAAAAAATCAGTAAACATTTATTTTAAACTAACAAAAATTGCTTACGGTATAAGGTACGTCTCTGTATATTTTATGTATTTTTTTACGTATTAAAACAAACCTTTAGACAAATTAAAAAAACTATAACGCCCCAGTCCGCCCCGTTCCCATCTACTCATCAGGATTAATGAAAGAACACGTTAGAGGATTTATGAGTGCTAGAATTAACAAGCAATGGCACCTATTTGTGCCCGAGAAATATGCCGGTTTATAAATCTTCCAAACTAAATTGCATTGTATACTTGTGTTTCACTTGTGATTAAAATTCATGACTTGTATATAGACTCTGAAGAATGAATAATTGAAAAAAAAAAAGCCACAAGTGTTACCTTAAATATATGGGCATTATTTAGGAGAACGGCACACCGTGTTAGTGTGGATAATTAACATTTTTATTATGATGATATATAACTTATAACTGAAATACTGCCACCATATTAATAATACCCCGAACTGTTTAATTTATGACTTCATGCGAGGTAAAATATGGCGAATAAATTGTATCGGCCCAAATTGATTTTTCTGTACAAAAATATTGTGAGAAAAGTGTTATCTGTATGAGAAAAAATGAAGGTGTTATTAGTACAGTAACATGCCGCCGTATTTGCAAATAAGAATTTATTACTCAAGGGAGGGGCGGTGCTGCTCGAATATTCATAATTTTAATTGAAATTAATCAAATTGAAATGATTTATCACGAATTAATTTGAACTTACATATGCATGTTTGTTCAAAATTAATTAAAAGCGAACTATTTGTTTCTAAGATTCATTTTTCCGTTAAATATGATAAAAAACAAAGGTAGTATAACGTTAAGCTATGGTTCCCAAACTGCGGTCCTTCACTTCTTTTTAAATGAGTGCTCTTTAGGAGAGTCTGTCCATTTATTATCGTTATTAATGAAAACGATTAGAACTTCTTTCTTCGTTCATTGTCTCACTTTTATTTTCATAAATGAAAATTATTTTTATTAACTTTGCGAAATTTCTTAATAATTTAATATTTTTTTTAGACAAACGTGTTTAAAAAAAACGAAAAATGTATGAATCACAGTTTTCTTTTATTTAAAATCATGATGTGTCTAGTATGAAAGACACGTTATCTTTGATATAATTTAATATTTTGTTTTTCTTCTTATACCAAAATTATATTTGTGGTATATATCACATTAATCTGAACTGACTCACTCGAGATGTTGACTCACAGCTATACTTCTGTATTTTGAAGTCTTCTGAGAGATAACCAGAGGGTTTCCCATGAATTGCCACGTACTGAACCATTTTTTTTGCCAGACCTTACCAGTCTTATATGGTTTGTTCCCCTTACCTATTCCTCTAACACACATCTTTTTCGGACACCTTATTGTTTTGGCATAGAAAGTTTTCATATCATGTGTTCTAAGCATATTTTTGAATCAGTCCAATTGATTCCGTAAGTTATGATTGACCTAACATTTGATTAATCTAAATTTTGACCGTAGTATCTAATCCCCATGTATACATATGTTACATTAATTCAAATAAAATATTTGAGTTATCAGAGGATACAAGTGGCTTCACTTACAAAGCTTCGTAACAATACATTTTAATAATACTTATTATTTTACCTTAGATAACGTACTTGAGCATTCACTGGAATTTAATATCATTTCAAAGTTTGTTTCTATAAGATACTGTAAATATAAGAACGGGCTAATATTTACTATGGTGGTTACAAACTTTCAGAGAATATTTCTAGTGCAATTTATTATTGGAAGTTTTTACTCAGACCGCATCATACTTTTTTAGGAATATTTGATGAACTATTTCAGAGAGGCCGAATCTAACAAGCTAATATTTTACTTTGGATATTTTTTTAATGGAATGGGGGGGGGGGGGGTAGTAATCAATAGAAAATATATGATGATATCACTGAAAACAGAAGACTTTTCTTAAAGTAATGAGAAATTCATATAAATTTTGTATTCAATTCTATACAGATGCAAAACATCGACATAAACCTAGATGTAAAATATTATATTAAACTTTCCAAATATACTCGTATAAAAGAAATATTTCTGATGAAAAAAAATAATAAAATTAAATGTTATTACAAAGCACCCTCACAAAAGTTATAGTATATTTTGTGTGTGAGTTGAATGATGTATGTAATGAAAATTGAGGTGGAATAGTTGTGTCAGTTAGTACTTGTTGATGTAGATATACGAGTATATTGTTGATCATTGGTGGATATTTGTCGAGTTGATCATGCTATGAGCAACATCCACAATACATACCTACCAATGTTTTTATGGGGAGATATAAATTTAAAAAACGCTATTGCGTATGCTAATGAATAAAAATACTTTTTTCGCTTTCCCCAAAATAACAGTTTTTTAGGAAAAAAAAACAAGGAATACAATTATGATTTAATTTTTTCCAAAACCTGAGAAATGCTTTTCATAAAAAACGTGAAGTTTCTTTTGATAATTTGTTGATGTAAAACAATATTAAACTAAATGAATTAATTGTATTGAACCTGGTACACAATGCCTTTATAGGCGTCATTGCTGAATAAATAAAATAAAAGAAAAGAATAAATAAATCGTATGACAGATTTAGAAAAAAAACGTTTCATCGATAATTTGTGAATACACACAAAAGGCGGGAACTTCGGGTATGACGAGGGGATGGGGTGGAAGAATTAAATATTGCGGGCACGCAAAATTCGGTTAGACGTGACGAAAAAATAAAGGCAAATTATTTGCCTAAAATATAACCACCACCGCTTGTCGGCTGTTTGCATAGAGCGTCGCTTAACATTAACAGTCGTAGGTGAGCCGTAACACTTCGTCCCGAACAAAAATCGCTTTATGGAATTATGAATGGGAGACGGCGTCTCAGCGAGAGCTTTCATAGACAGGGGTGAACGGATTTATTTTAGTATCGTATATAAAAAGTATATTTGCGATATCAATATCCGCGCCGGTGTACCTGTTGGTAAGCAATCTGGCTTATCAAGCTGGCGTTATAGGTTTAATTCACGGATTCAGTTTTGGATTATTTTTGCTTTAGGACTTTTATATCTGAATTTATATATCTGAGAGCTTTGCTCTTGTCTTAATAAAACCCAGCTTATAATTGCAACAAAATAAATTCAAATGCAATAACATCTAAAATTAAGATTCAAACAACGTTAAAAATAACTTTCAAGTCTACTATCTATTATAACATTGGCAACAACGATGCTAGTGATTTTTAGCAATCTTACTACTGTAATTAAGCAGTAGTCAATGGTTCTATTCTAGGATTCACTTCAGAGCCACTTTTGTTTTCGATTTTTTTATCATAATTTATTTTATATATTTGAACGTTTTGTTTTGAGTTAATAAAACACAGCTTTTAATAACCACAAAATAAATTCATGTGCAATGAGGTATGAAAATAAGATCGAAACAACGTCAATAATAAATTATATGTCTACTTTTCACTATACCATTGGCAACAATGGTGCCACTGTTTGTTGGCGAGTAAGAAAAAACCCCGAGGAAGTTTTTAAGAGACCATCCCCTTTGCTAAACGGCTAAAAATCTCGGGTGCTTTGAGATTTATCATATCAATACTATATATGTTATATAATATACCCATACTCAAGATGAACTGAGCGTTTTTTTTTTTCGATCGTAAGGGATGATCACAATTATCAACATGCAATAAGACATCTTTAAAGCAAATTTGCAAAAACAACAAATATATTACTTTTATAACGTTGTTTCATCACTACAAATGCGTTTTTTTATTTAAAAAAGGCAGCTCATAACCACCACCTAACCAAATCAGATGAAATGAAGTATAAAAGTATATTTAAAACCAGCATGCCGATAATGAATAAATGAATTACGACTTCCGTCAATCTTTCAACCTGAGGGTTATGTCTCCGATTCTCGTTGTTACTCAGACTTTCTAAAAAGGGTTCCAGTCTGATTTTCAATCAAGGCTTGTTAAAAACATTTCTGTTTGATTGAAAGATATTGCTTTGTGGCTAAAAAAACTGTCAAGTTGTACAGATTACACTGAAGATGTAATACAATAAAATAAATAGTCAACTTTTCATTAGACCATTGAAATTACGACAAAATCATAACGAAAATTGTCACAATTTTTCAAATGATTTATCAACGTTCCCAGATCTATATTATAAAGGGTTCATAGTATGATATAATAGAAATAATAGTATTTCAATTTTATACTTTAATCTCTATTGGTTCCGGCTATAAGCAAATAGCAAAATAAAGAAGGGCCGTTATCTATTTCTTCATATTTTTATCAATTTCAGTTGCGACACTGCAGTGAACTTTCGTTCAAAGTTAAATTCCAAGAATGTGCAGTGTTTATGTAAACTATATTCAAAACAGAGTTAAAAGGTGAAATGTTTTATAACACAAGCTATTGCTATTTCTTTGTTAAGAGAACTGAACTTAAAAACATCATTTTAGTTCTTATAAACAACTAAAAGAGAAAATAATATATTGAATATTAAACCAGATATTACTTTCTTGTTTCAATATTAGCACGGTATCACCGCGACACGTGCCTCATCACCGCATGTACCAAGACCGTTTTAAAGCGTAAATAGTCTGAGAATATGATGTAGAAACATGCGTTGTAGTGATTAGGGGTAGTAAGAGGAATTACAAAATAATTTCTTGTTAAATATTCTAATATGAAATGAAACCAAATCAAAGCCGAAATTTTAAAACATTTGGAATATTTTTTAGTTGAATATGTACGAGTATGTATTCAGACATTGCTTCCTTAACTTAAGTATATTCGTTGTGTCCACATATGTTTAGTATTAAAAAATGAATATGTACGAGTATGTATCCAGATATTGCTTCCTTAACTTAAGTATATTCGTTGTGTCCACATATGTTTAGTATTAAAAAATGAATATGTACGAGTATGTATCCAGATATTGCTTCCTTAACTTAAGTATATTCGTTGTGTCCACATATGTTTAGTATTAAAAAATGAATATGTACGAGTATGTATCCAGATATTGCTTCCTTAACTTAAGTATATTCGTTGTGTCCACATATGTTTAGTATTAAAAAATGAATATGTACGAGTATGTATCCAGATATTGCTTCCTTAACTTAAGTATATTCGTTGTGTCCACATATGTTTAGTATTAAAAAATGAATATGTACGAGTATGTATCCAGATATTGCTTCCTTAACTTAAGTATATTCGTTGTGTCCACATATGTTTAGTATTAAAAAATGAATATGTACGAGTATGTATCCAGATATTGCTTCCTTAACTTAAGTATATTCGTTGTGTCCACATATGTTTAGTATTAAAAAATGAATATGTACGAGTATGTATCCAGATATTGCTTCTTTAACTTAAGTATATTCGTTGTGTCCACATATGTTTAGTATTAAAAAATGATCATTACATTCATAAAAGTGGTGACCCTGCAAATTTCGAGTTTTGGCGCTCACGTAGAGACGGCGCGGTGTTAACGGCGTCGGAGTTTCCCACCTCCATCCGTGCTTTTGCCCAGTGATATTGTCTCGTGGGCGCGTTACCACCTCATTACCTCAAATCGCATTCCGGCTCTAATTCGTCCATTCATCGGCATTCAGGGGCGCGCGCCCTCCCCTCATACCCCAAGTACGGTGGGGGCGCCAAATAACCAAATGATCCTATTCAAACGCTCGAATCAAACTTCAAACGAGTCTTAATTTATTTATTCGTGTCGCCTTTTTAGGTGGCTTCTGTTTATTTTCAGTTTTTAAAAGAGACAACGTGCGACCCATAATGGTTGCACCCAGTATCGGATGAGCATTGGTGCTGTTTATCGCTGTTTTTGATTGGGTAACGATGATACCATATATAGTTGAGGGAAACGGAAAAATATTATTAACTGTTTTGTAAACCACACAAATATTTTGATCTATCTTTGATTTCCATCTAATAAGTCAACGATGATGTTTTGATTTACCAAGACATTCGTATTAAATATGATTTTTGGGTCAGCCCCAATTACTTATAAACAGTATAGAAACGTCTAAGTCACTATGAAAATAACAATTTCTAGACTCTTATGGAAGCAAATACCGATTTTTTTTAAGGATGTTACCATTAGTTAGTAATATTTTTCGGAGTTGTGGTCGTGTTGACGGGCTTAAATGGTGGCTAACGTTTCGAAGGTGTACCAAACTTCATCCTCAGGTCATAAAAAAACATTACTGAATATTGTAAACACGCAAAAAGTAGCCACTTAGACATCAATACTCGCGACCGCGATGTGCACACGTGTTTGCCACGCTGAACTGCTTGCTTTCCCGACTTTAATGTGATCACGCTCGCGGCGACCAGTGCAGGACTCAGCAAGAACATCGTATGCGCCCCCTGTATGGCAATTTCAAATTATGGAACCTTTTACGTATTCTAACTTTTATTTTCTAACTTTTAAGATCTCCCATGTGGTAAAACTATAGAAATAGATAACTTTGACATATTGGGAAATTTACAAAAAATTATAATACTGACTTATTAGCAATGGATTAATACGATTTCGATAACTCGAGTTACATTTATTTTATTAAGTTTTTCCACTTACGAGTATTTCTAACAATGTACATAATTATGTCGAATTGCTATTCAAATGATAAATAATATCGCGTTACAGAAAAATATGACTAAAACTAGGAAGATTGAATGATTTCAGAATATAAAAGGATTTCTTTTTCAGTCACATGATCTAAGATGTTAGCAAGCTTTATACTCTGGACAGTTGAAACGTTTCTGTCTCCTTATCTTCATAGCTAGCCGAAGGACTTTAATCAGTGTATACTCCCAGTTCTCCCATACGGGTGAGAGTTCTGGACCCTAGCGTCCAAAGTTACACAAAAGTTTTCAACTACTTAAAGAAGATATAGAGATGCATGTTTAACTACACGAGGAAATGCCGTAAAAGCGATTAACAGATTAGCTCTTAAACGATGATGAAGTATATATTTGAGAACATTAAATGATTTAAATGAAGTTGGGTAGGACAAGCCCGAACAACAGACGATGGTTGGATGTATATACTTAACCAATGGTATTTTAGAGGAACGTTAATACCTAAAAAATAACCTCAAGCACGTTGGTTGGAATGATATATACTCGTAAATAAAATGGAAGAGGTAAAGTGGCAACGGACAGAAGATTGTGAAGAACACGTGGAGGAGCCGTTGTACAATAAAGAACAAATAAATAAACTGAAAATGATAATTATGTTGTTTCATTCGCAGCTAGTCCACAATATTGGTGATGCGGATTTGTTGAAGAGAGTGACATTTTTGTTTTCGGACTCGTTAAACGTGTATGTTGGTTTAGAGCCACTGGAGAAGGCACATGACCAGTATTATGTTGTCTTACGCTAATACGCACACTGAAAAGTAACAATAAACTTTGCGGATAAACTATTAAGCAGATAGGAAGTCATTCTTATATGTGTGCAACCGAGAATTGAACCCAAATCCACCGGATCGTCATGCTTTAATACAGTAAGAAAGGAATATTTTTTATATTTTTTTAATATTTTCTATTACAAATCCGATCCTGTGTTGGTGGCTAGTGTGAGTGTCTTGAAATGGTTTCCAACCTTTGAACTAAAAGCGACATCTTAAAGCCTTCCTGAAATGATTTCCCGCACCCAATTCCATTCAGATCAATTAGCGAACATTTTATTCCTATTCACCTGCGCTGAAATTCAGGATTGAAAACACCATGAATATTTATCTGGTTATTTCACCTGAGAAAATGTTTTGTAAGAAGCTTAAATGTGTGTATTCAGAACTGAATACAAAAATGTTGCTTTTATGGTATATTTGTGTTATATGTATGCTATACTTATTTCTTTGAAAAATGCGTTATTAAAAGTAATTCTTGTTCTGGTTTTATTCACAAAAGTTTTATTTCGCACTACTTCATAAAAATCAAAGATCTTGTATATAAATAAAACGTTATAACCGAATGTACACGCAATTGAAAAAAATATTAAAAAATACCCAAGGTGTTGATAAAAGGTTTAAAATATTGATGAACTCCTTGGTCTCGTTAGTAAGATGTCTCTCTTCCAGCCCGAGGCTTGCGGGTTCGATTCCTGTTAATAGCCGATTTTTTATAAAAAAAAAAACGTCGGTCTATCGTTTTGGTTGATTGGAAGAATTAGAAATATGTAAAAAAAGGCTTTAAGTGAAAACCAGGCTGGAACCCTATTTAAACATTTGAGCACTTACGGGAATCGAATCTGCAACACCAGGATTGGAAGTCAGACGTGTTACTTATCAGCCCACGGAAGTTGTCGTATAATATTATCGTATTAATAATGATAAAAAGGTCCAGAAAAATTGATTATATCCGATTAAGTTGAAATTGATGTGATCAGATATCTTGGAATATGTTTTGAAATTTATTTGGTTTGTGTTTGTTATACTTCAATTATTCATCATGTAACATGACGTGATTATTACAATATGACAATTCCTTCCAACCAATAACGAAGACGTTAAATTATCTGGAGAAAAACTAGATTTGGGCCATTGTTTTGGGTTTCGTCGAGAACCTGAAACCTTCAATTTGGAAGTATTACACTTTCGTTGTATCAATACGATTTATTGCTATATTACACTCTCTTCTAACCAACCAAAATCAAAACTGTGAAATACGTTAAATAGGTGTTAAGTGAAAACCAGACTAAACTCATTTAAAAATGAGTTCCAACACGAATCGAACCTGCAGTTCAGATTGGAAAACAGAGATTATCATCTAGACCACGAAGGTATAAACGGGGAAATATATTTATAGAAATTATTTAGAATTTATCAAAAGTATCTTATTCAGCATTATGCATTGACAAAAATAAAATTTATGTACATTTTGAACCGGTTATCAGATGTTCAAAGACTGCTTTTGTTGATAATTCGACCCGTCCAGTTAATGATATTGAACCCGGTCTCGTCACACATCAGTACAGCAGTGCAGAGATCAGAAGACAGGGGGAACCGGCGCGGACTCTGCGAAACAAGGTTAGTCATCCAGCGGCGTAGCGCCGGCCGCGGCCCAATCAGGCGGCTCACGTGAGGCGGTGCGGCGAGTGGGCCAGGGGCGGGGAGGTGACCGAATAACGTCGCCTGATTGCCGATTCACCCGGCCCAATTGGCCCGATTGATAAAGTTAAACCGAGGCCGGACGGTAACGAAGCTCCTTCAATACGAGTAACTCCTGGAGGGAGCAGTAGCGACGGGTTGGGTTCCTTTTGTCTAGATGATATTCGGATTTTGCGAAATCTAGTCATAAAAAAGGGAAAAAACATTATGACTAGATTTCGAAAAAAAAAATATCAGTCATATGAATTAAAATTATACTTCAACAGAAGGAAAATTGTATCCCACAATAATCACAACACCGAGAAAGAGCCTTTAAATCACAAATATCATTTATCAAAATTTATAAATAACTTTCTTCATTATTCTTTTAACAAAATATTATTCACTGATTTGTGTACGTAAAAAAGCACTCTTAATGCAAATAAATCAAGGAAAAAGGAACTGCAAATTAAATACTTTCCAATACATCTAAAGAAAGAGCATTGAAACCAGAAACATGCTATTGAAAAACGATATTTGATATAATCCACATATGTGTACATTATGGAAAAGAGAACCCCAAATAAAAATTGTATATAATTTTTTTTTAATTAGTTTTATTATATTGCCTCATATAATGACTTGAATTGCATAATGACTTGAATTTTGTGGCACAAATCCTTCTAGATTGGATGATTGCCTATTAAAAAAAGTGTAATTAAGAAGAGAATGTTGAAGTGTTTTCGCTACATTGTGGGTATCGGGTTCGATTTCCGATGGTAACCGAAAAAAAGGATTCGAGTTTGGTAGTCTTCATTTGGTAACACAACACCCTAGTGGGTAAGACGTTTTCTGAGTGTGTTGCCTCTTCATTCACGGTAGTATTGCCACCACGTGCCAAGACGGACTGCGAGTTCCGTGTCTACTTAAGTGGTTTTTAGCTCGAAGCAACAAATGTTAGTTTCTACCGCCTATCCCGATGCTTTCTTCAGACGGATGAGGTAAATTCTACGTGCAGAAAATCTCGGGATTGGAGTAGAAACACATGTTGTGATGATAAATATAATAAAAAATAATGTTCATAGACAAAGATAATGGATTGAAATATTAACCTAAAAGGGCATAAGAATGATTAGAAATTTAGGAATGTGTTATGTCCGAAAGAAGCGAAATAACGCAATAAGTGTCCTGCAAGTAGGGAACAAGGGCTAGAGCGAGGGTGGGAGGGCGGTGAAGGCGGCGAGGGTGGCACGTGCGATGGGGCGGAATCCTTCGCGGGAATTCCCGCCGCGGCCCGCTGGGCACGTCGGCTCGACGCACCGACATAATTTGACAGCAAACATCGCGCGATTAGATTAAGCGGCAAAACCAGCGTTACGGGGATGACGGCTCTTAATATCGCCAGATTATTTTGCCCCCGAAGGACGTAGCTGTCACAGACGTCGCGGCGCTCGTTAGGCGGCCCCGCTGCCGCCCCCGCCCTGTGGGTGCACAATCAGGAAGGCTCACGTCTGCGGGCCGCTTGTTACTCTTGTTTGCGACCGGCCCGCCTGCCCCTGATTCCCTTCCCCTGCTCGTGCATGTTAATCTGGAGACATCAACTATAGGACAAATCAGGACCATCGATGGATAGAATGGTCCATGTTTAACCTGCAGCTCATGCGGACTTGTAGACAATCGTGTTTCATCTCTTGACCAGAGTGTGTACCGACACAGATTTGGTCAGAGGTTGAATACATGGAAGAAAGACGAGAAGTTACGAGTATTTGCTATATAAGAAGATATTTAAAGGACCAATACCAGTACTTTTTTTGATAAATGCCATATTTTCCCTCCTGATTGATTTGAGCTTTCAAATTATCTATATAAAAAAACCTGTCCTCACGAATTGTTTATATTAACATATATGCAGCGTATGATAGGCATCTGTTTGATAGAAAACCACCTTTAAAACATCCACCTTCATGCACGTGAGATGGGAGAGGAAGCCCTTGATCACATTTCCTTTGAGTGTCCTATACGAGTATATGCGTAAGTCTAAGTATTGTACACATTTTTCCGTCCGTTCAACATGTTCTACGTACTCGCACTTAAATTTCCACTAATGTACTCGTATTTAAGAGTCTCATAGATGAATGTATTGTCCAAAAGTCCTTTAATATTAAGTATTCGAATAGTTTTCCACAAATTTTAACACTTCCTTCTTTCTTTTAAATTGTCTTTGACACAAATCACCTCTACACGTACTATATATAGGAGGGAATACCTTACTAACCAATGTATTCTCAAACTACTGTATAGAGATCAAGAATTCTTCATCGCGTGCTCATTGCTGGGCGTCGTGGTTTTCTGCCATGTCAGGAACTTGCTACACCATTTGTCCTCATCCTTTCCGATCCAGGGCCATGTTGAATGCAGATTTTAAAAATAATTATGATAACTCTTTTATTTGTTGCGTCCATCTTGTAGAAGATCTTTTTTTGCTGCTTTTCCTCCAACTGTTTCCGTAATAATCAGATTTTCAAGACATTTGCTGTTCTTTCTGGCAACACGTCCAAATTATGCTAGAATACTTTTTCCTGTACGTTGTTGAAAGCCTTTTGATAATCGCTAATTCTTGGAGAATAGAAACGTTGGTGTGCCAGCCGTACACAAAAACTTAAAATAAAATAAAATTTTATGTAAATTTGACCCTCCCTTTCATCAAATTTGGCTAGTAGCTTGTATATAAGGTAAATAAACATGATACAACATGTAAATTATTCGTATTGAAAAATCAGGAACTAATTCAAGAAAATATAAAATTTTATAGAATAATAAAAGGACACTTTATGTAGCGCAGTTTAGAGAGCAAACTCTCATCAAGGGCGATCCAACTCGGGACTCGAACTCACTATTATTGACAGTTTAGAGAGCAAACTCTCCTCAAGTGCGCTCCAACTCGGGACTCGAACCCACTATTATTGACAGTTTAGAGAGCAAACTCTCCTCAAGGGCGCTCCAACTCAGGACTAGAACTCACTATTATTGACAGTTTAGAGAGCAAACTCTCCTCAAGTGCGCTCCAACTCGGGACTCGAACTCACTATTATTGACAGTTTAGAGAGCAAACTCTCCTCAAGGGCGCTCCAACTCAGGACTAGAACTCACTATTATTGACAGTTTAGAGAGCAAACTCTCCTCAAGTGCGCTCCAACTCGGGACTCGAACTCACTATTATTGACAGATGAAAAATATTACTAAATAAACATATTCTCGTATATAAGTTGAGTTTAAAGATAGGGAGGCAGTGAACTTGTTATTTGATTAGTAATAAAATTATGTATTGTGAATACATTTAATATAAGAGAACGATGAATACATAAGTAAAAAATAATAATTAATTCTAAACCTAAACATAGAAACTAAAGAAAATGAAAATTGATCTAAGAATATCCAACCCCTGATGTAAAATAATAAACAAAAAATTAACAAATATTTTTCTATATGGATGCACTGAAATTGAGAAGTTCCTACATTCAGATACCGTTTTTTATTATCAGGATTGTCATAAGCGTTTGCTATTTTCGGATGCTTCTTGAAATTTCCTAGCAAATCAATGTACCAAGTATCTATTTGAAAACATAAATTACTAGCCGACTTTATTTGTCATAATATTTAAAGGATGGTTTAGTACTTGACACCTTTTATTTAATGTTTTAATAAATATTCATATAATTGATCCACAATGAAATTCAAAGAAAATGAACAATATTTTAATATACATTTTAAGTATCCAGTTTATCAAAAACATTTAGATACATTTTAATTTAATTAAGTGAACCGCCACGTTGGATCGAGACTTTTGAGACGTGGATATATAGACATATCCTCAAGATTTCCTGTACAGATCGTGTTACAAATGTGGAAGTGCTTGTGCGTACATAAAAATCGAGAACTGCTCAAAACTGTGAAGTTTCGCAAGTTGCTGTATGACGTTCATAAAACAAGAGGCACAATATACATTACATCACAACTAATGATCCAAGAAAAAATAAATGACAAATAAAGCAGAGGAAGACGCTGCTGCATCTATTGACTTGAAAACTTGCAAAAATAGGTTGGGTACAGTTCTACTGAGTTGCTCCGGGCTACAGTGAACATAATACGTATTGACATGATGGTGGATAGGAAACTTTCGATAATAGGTTGGGTACAGTTCTACTGAGTTGCTCCGGGCTACAGTGAACATAATAAGTATTGACATGATGGTTGATAGGAAACTTTCGATAATAGGTTGGGTACAGTTCTACTGAGTTGCTCCGGGCTACAGTGAACATAATAAGTATTGACATGACGGTGGATAGGAAACTTTCAAAAATAGGTTGGGTACAGTTCTACTGAGTTCCTCCGGGCTACAGTAAACATTATAAGTATTGACATGATGGTGGATAGGAGACTTCCGATAAGAGAGGGTCCCTCGAGAAGACGAATTAAGAACACTTAAAAATACTTTAATGAAAATAGTTTGCAAAAATGAGTAGCGGCCACTCCAACAGAATGTGTTGAAAAGTTATTAACTCACCGCGCATTGAGACATGTCAGAATTTCAACTAAAGACATTTTAAAATGATAAGATCTTTTGACCTTAAATACGAGTAACGCGTTTATTGTCGATGACTAATACATATATTACGTAAGATGAGTCAACGAATGGTGTATGGTGACCTCTACATATCAAATGCAAAAAAAGACGGTAAAAAATGACTCGGTCTGCTCAATGCATTCATTGATATACCGAGGTCCACAGCATAAGTTATATTTAATTTTTAACAGAAGATCTGTGTACAGTATTGAATTTTTTTTTCTAAGATAGTCAAAAAGGAAATTTATTTTGTTTTCGATTTTTTATATACATACTCGTACATATTTATAATAACATGAATAAATATGGAAAATACATCGTTCTTATAGTTATTTTTTTTTCTTAAATTATTGTCGTGTTGAGTTGGATTTAATGATTCGACGTTTTGAAGGTGTTGCAGCCTGCCTGGATAGTTAAATATCAAGATTATTTTGTAATGCTTTTTTTATATCGCCCTGAAGATGAAAGCGACGACGCCTTCGAAACGTCAGCATCATTGTAGCTATTCGACAGGGCAGCAATTCCGAAAAATATTTTAAACTAGTGGAAATCAGTCGTGAAAATCTTCGGACATATATCGTTCTTTTATTTAGACTTCAATATTCCGTTTAAAAGATGAAAAACTTAAACGTTATGTAACATTACAGGCATCCGGGATTAAAACACCGTACCGGCTTGTTAGAGGATTCCATCGTCCAACATAGCCAACATTCGTACGTTCAATTGAAAGTTGGTCTCTACCTAAACGAGCGCCAAAATATGGCAAACAAAAAGACAGAGTGGAACGCGGAGAAGGCAAATTGGCGAGATGTGGAGTCTGGGTTCGTCTGCACTTGATTGGCAGGGGGGGCTGATTTGTGTGCGGGGGGCGGCGGTGGGGGGGGGGGTGTTGTAGTGGGGTAAGGGATGAGGGTGGAGGTGGGAAAGCGGTGCACCGAATCACTGATTGGACGTGCATGTCCTCGGTAGAAATCTACCTACGTACTTTCTTCTGCGATATTCCTCAATCTTTGAAATGGGAATGTCGTGATGTTGCATATTCTGTGTCCAGCTCACATTGGTGATCAGAATATGTCGAGTCTTCGACGGCTTGAAACGGCCAATTCTTTATTTCTTAATGTACCTCTTTTGTTAGATGAAGTAAGACAACTTGTAATTACGTCTCTACGGCTATCACACCGAAGTTTGAAGAGTTCAATAAATAAAGAGGGGGCTGAAAAATATCTGGCGACTTCGCGGCCGAACTCGCCTTCGTATTATTGAGGGTGAATCTCGAATGTGAGGAAGTTATGTGATGAGCCCATATCTTTTGATAGGTTATCTCTCTTAAACGTATTTACAATATTCCCATTGCTTAACATATACGAGTACGTGTATTGACAGGATTTATATACTTTGCTTTCAATAAACTTAATAATCATTCAAAAAAAAAACCAGACTGATAAAAATTTAAACGATTGACCACCCAACAAGTGACTAAAAAGCTTATAATACAGAGTTGGCGATACAAAGAATTATCCTGATGTCTAAACTGAATATAAATATATAAATAGTAATTATATGTTAGAGTAAAAACACTGATGTAACTTTCATTCATCTCGAAACATCTCACCGCTTTATATGGACGTCGCTATGTAAAAATGATTCAACCCACCTTTTACTAGTTCTGAGATGATTGGCGAAATATCTTACAGCTTTTATGTGGACTTGTATGGAACAACAAATAAACTAACGAAATTTAGCCATAAAATATACATTTCACGGGCTAGATATTTTGCATACTACCTTGATCAAAAAGTTTTAGGACCGGCCACCGTGTGGCGCTGTCAGTCACCCGATTGGAATTCTTTTTTTTTGTTAGGTTACCACATCTATCATTGACACTTCCCTCTAAATTTCAGCGTCATACCTTGACATTTGTAAAAGTTACGCTGTACTGAGTACATCTACCTTTGTGCGTGTTTTCGATTTTTTACAAGTTTGAAAATGGCATCAACTGTGCATTAACGAGTTTGCATTAAAATTTGTGTGAAAAACGGATTTAACGGTCCGTAGACCTTGGAAATGTTAGAGAAGTGTTTTTCGGTGGCACGAACGCTTCAGAAGTGGTCGTGAGTCGGTCGAGGATGACGAACGCAGTGGCAGGCCGTCGACGTCGAAAACCGATGAAAACATCGATAAAATCAAAGAAATGTTAGCCGAAAACCGCAAATTGACCATCAGAGAGCTGGCAGAGGACTTGAACATCGCTTATGGATCCGCTCAAGATATTTTGGTTAATGATTTGGGCCTCAGACGTGTCGCTGCAAAACTGGTGCCGAAAGACCTCAATTTCATGCAAAAAAAGGACCGCGTTGAAATCGCGAAAAACATGATTTCCATGAGATTTTGACCAAAAACAACACGAATACTATCCAGCAGCCTTCGAATTCACCTGATCTGGCACCCTGAGACTTTTTTCTGTTCAACCGACTCAAAAAACCGCTTCGCGGAACGCGTTACAGCGCCCGAGAGGATGTCATGAAAAAATCGAAGACGGCTCTGATGGACATACCGAAAATTGAGTACCAGCGTTGTTTCGAGGATTGGATCAAGCGCTGGCGTATGTACGTTGCAGTCGATGGGGAGTACTTTGAAGGGGACCATGTCGATTTTGATGAATAAACTTGTATTTTCGATTTTATGAATAAAGTCCTAAAACTTTTTGATCAAGGTAGTATATTGGATACATCTATGCTTATTTATGACTAATACATACATATATGTAAAAAATACTTATTATATACGAATAATAATTATTACTATACATAATATGTAGTACGTGATTTTGTATTTAAAAAACCAAAGCATTAGTTTTTATCGATCTAGCACAAGCAATAATGATTAAGCATATTAGCTGGTGGCGACATTTTAATAGAATTAAATCATAATAAATTAGTGGTGAGCACATTTGAAAGCGTCTCACGTTCAATAGCCATTTCGCGACGAAGGTCTGAGCAACAATATATAATTCAAAAAGAACCGATTCATCACTTTTGACAAGTTTTTTTGTGTCATGAAATAACTTCAATGTGGGCCGTAGTTGACAATAGATGATTAGCCAAAGCTCGGTGACGTTTGCTTTCATGCTAGGTTCAACTTGAAGATGGAAATCGAAACAAAGAAAAGTATTGATGTATCACGTATGGTCGAAAAAATACATAATCATCAAAATTATTTTACATTATTATGAATAAATATTTTTTATGTAAAGGAGAAAAGCAACTATTATAATAAAAAAATATATCACCAGTTGAATTGTCAAAAGAAATATGTACTTAACATTAAATTGTTATTACTCTTAATAATCGAAATAAATGTTTCTTCTTGCTATCTCGAAGCTCTCTTCAGGTGGAATTATTTTAGTTCATTTGACATTACTTGACATATTTTGTGGATAAAAATACATTTAAAAAAAAATACATTAGAAAAAAGTATCCTTTCTATTTCATCGTTAAGTGAATATGAAGTATCCCAGAACAGGTAAAAAATGGGTTGTTGTTGTTACTTATTGCATAAGTCTATATACTCGTATCATAAGTTTCGCCGAACTTTTGAAAATAAAATTCAAATCCCTCAAATTGTTGATGAAGGTCATTTTCTGTAATTGTTTGATGAATGAATTGATCAACATTTATCGTTATCGTAATGTGAACAACCGGGTCTTGAAACCATATCACTATAGGAGACAGTTATGGGGAGAATACATATAAGTTTAGTCATTATTTTGAATGTTTGGGTTATTAGAACCAGCATTTTTGGTATTGAGTTAGTAATATATGTACTAGTAATCGACAATAAACGTGTTACTCGTATTTAATGTCAAAAGGATCTTATATGGTAATTTTAAAATGTCTATAGAACTGACTAAATTTCCAATTTAATTGTGAATCAAGGATTATATTCTTACAAGGCGATAAAAAATATCTTGGAATCAATTTAATAGTGGACTATGTAAGTCATTCAGGTAAACTAAATGGAATGGCCTCTACTATGGCATTCATCACAGGATTTCATGATTGCTAAAGGGAAATGGGAACATTAAGCAAATAAGATAAGTACTCAAAAGTTGTGAAAGTTTAAGAGGAAGAAAAATGCATAAAAAGCGGTTATTTTCAAATTGTTACTTTGAACATTGAGGATTTAGAAAAAAATAACCAGCATTGAAAACAGGACTTAATTATAGTTAGACGTTAGACTTGCTTATTCATTTACCAGAAGAGTGGAGACAACTGGAAAAGTATATATTGTATCACACTTTCGTTGTATACACAAAAATCTGGAGGACTTATTGTAATGTGGAAATTTCTTCCAACTAAATATAAATATGGTACATATGCCTTAACTGATAACCAGACCGGAGCCCCTTTTTAAAATAAATCATGTTCGAACGGGAATCGAACCCGTAATCCTCGAATAGAAAAACAAACGGTTTACCTACTAGGCCATGTAGGTCGTCATTTATATAGGAAAACATAGGAAAAAAATATTATTTTGAAAATAAATATACCGCGCAAATGTCAGTGGAAGGTGCGGAAGAGTAGGATCTAGGAAGTATGACTGGATCAAGATAATGATATATTGAAAGGAAATGTAAAATATCTTTAAAAATGTTGAACTGTATGAGGTGTATGAATATAGAAGAGGCTGTAGGGACTACCGTCGTCCCTGAATATTGTCAACACGCACGGTCAACGACCGACGAACCGACCTTCGGACATGCCCAAAGGTCGCATACCAGATCATTAATATTGTTTACCCGCAAATACTATTTACGTTACATTCCACAGTAGAAAGAGAACGCATCGCGCTGTCTCACCGTTTTCGTCAACAAATTATCTACCCACTATATTATTCGCAACGTCTGCAACCACCTCTGCACGCACAGGAGTGAGATAAAAATATATTGCGGGCGCACTCACGCGCCCCGTTCTGAAATGTATATATACCTACTTATCGATAAATAATGAATCACTTATTATTAATCACTTGACCATTCATCGCTGTTTACTATTCATTGATTATTCACTCTCACTTTCCGCATTGCTAATCGAGGTATTTTATTTAAATACCAAACAACAATCATAATCATCAGCACGTCCTACTAGGACATCCGCTAAAAGGCGAAAGATAACTATCGCGATAGGAAAATCTGGCGTTCTGTCCTCTCTACGTGACTACTGTGATGGTTTTTATATACGGTTAACAGCTTGTGTGGGGGTTTGCGGACTACACTAAAATAAATAAAAAATGTAAATCAAAACCAAAAATGTGCAATATTATAAAAATGCGCTTTATGGATATAACTGCACGCTCACATTCCCAGTAGCATTAAAGCTTAAAGAATCAGAAAGAAAACGGTAAATGTTGTCATAAAACAAGATACAGGATCCACTTCAGGTAGAAATTCTGGGTTTGAGAGGTTCTTTTGTTCACTGGCCTACTTAGCATCTCAAATTTGGTATACACTTTAACGCAGAAAAAAAATGTCTTTTGTCGGCGTATCCTGGTTCCAGGAATGGTGTACAATGTGTACAAATATTAAAACGAGTAATTTCAATACACAATATATCTGGTCTGTTGGCACTCATCCGGTCCAGCCAAACATCTTTGATGATCTGCATTTTATTAGTCAACATTTTATTATTTTGAACTGGAATGAACCGTGAAATCATATTTTTCTTATTTATTAAATCAGCGTGACATACAAGGTATGCAGGGAAGACAGATTTCTTCACATTTAAGTAAATACAGTCTGTAACTGTAAGTTTCATTCATAGATGAGTTCGTCATTACAACATTACATCACGTCATACCCTTATTGGGGTAAGTCGAGAGAACATACCTCATTTTTTTAATAATAATAAAAGGATAACTTCAATGCTACCGTTTACAGATCACACTATTCTTAATGGCGGTTCAAGCTCGTGGATCGAACCCATACATTATTGAGAGATTAAACATATTACATAAAACAAAATGAGTTGAGTATAAGGATAGGAAAGTGATGAGTGCGGACGTTGAATCAGGTACTTCCTGCAACTGCATATGTTAAGAAAAACAAACTCAGTCAGAAAACTGCAGAACACCCATCAAGGAAAGACGAACTACAAATAAATCTTCGTAGATCTTTCGATATGAGATAAGTAACTTTATCGGCATTGGGTGGACTGGAGTATCTGTATGTAATGTTCATATATAAAATATATTTTTAGTAAAACAACCCAAAAAGGTTTATAAAAAGTTTTCTAAAGCGACACACGCCGCCAATATCTTCAACTCTTAAAAACAACCTTTCCACGTTACAGGACCAACAACGACAAAAGTCTTGTCATAATACCCCGCCCTATTGGATCAATTCGGAAAAATAAATTTATTCGATGAAGATGGAATCAAGATCAAAAGTTCTACTCCTCTTTGAATATACACAACCTTTCCTGTTGTTACTTTCATCAATCCAGTATACCTTTTCATGCAATCTCTCTTGGCTTCTAAAATGTCACCTTTCCATAATTCCATAACTACGAGTATATTTGGTCTACGAGTTTTGGCTCATGTGTTCTTTATCTTAAACATTTATTAGTATTTTTTTAGTGTTTAGTCCACATGACAACTAACATAGGACTTGCTCTGTCGTTAGCGTGTTTTAAACAGCGATTCAAAAATCATTATATATACATATATCCTTTCAGTAACGTAGCCTGTTTCTTGGTTACCCCAGTATGCTTCTTTCTAATGTCCATTCCTCTCCCAGCAGCAGATGAAATTGTTATATTTAAATCACCAGATAATTCATGTATTCTTTTAAACATGCAATCCTTTATATTATTTTCATTGTTAAAATGTAAATCTTTTACCCAATACTGAAAAAAAATAACTTAAATAATTTGAACTGGTTCGCATCGATTGCCCTTTGCCTATAAACCCGCACAAATTGTATATTGTATGTACATTGAAGTGCTAAAATATAGAAATAGTACACAATACCTTTACGTCGTTTCTATGTAGGGGTTGGCAGAGAGGACAGAGCACCAGACTTTCCTATCGCGACATGCATATTTCGTCTCTTCTACATTCATACATCTTATAAAACTCCGACTCTTAACCTGACTTGTAACATTTCCTTATTTCAAAATATCATTTACTTGATCCAACTAGTATTTCCTTGATCTTCGTCTACTACGCCTTCCATCCAAATTTGCAATGTATATTTGTTTTGTTAAGCTTTCTTCATTCATTCGTTCAACATGCCCAAACCATCTCAGAGAATTTCATCGTACTATAACGGTCGTTTGAAAAAATATTTCACTAAAAATTATGATCATTTCACTAAATATTATTGCCATTTCAATAAACATAATGTTCATGTCACTAAATATAATGGTCACTTTACTGAATATAATGGTAATTTCACTAAATATAATAGTCATTTTACTGGTTTTAATAGTTATTGGACTTAAATATAATGGCCATTTAAAAAAATAAACAACTAAGATTCTTTATAATAAAAAATGTAAATACTTGAAAGATTTTTTATATGAAACTTATATTTCGGTTTGATCAGCAAAGTCTTCGTAGTAAATAATGTATAATAGTGCAAAAAAAATAAAAATTACGGTGATTATCACTATATTCAGCGAGACCAACTAATTTCAGTGTGATTAATAGCTATTCTTTAGCAGACATTTTAAAATTATGACCTTTAATGAAATAAACACTAAGAATGAATTATTGTCTTGAAAGTATTGCAAGCTCCAAACCCGATTAGCGGTACACACCTACACCTACGAGTACATACAGCTCGAGCTAGCTCAAAGATGTCTACCGTGACTGTTCATATTATACTCGTACACGATGACTCAGGGTAAACTGGCACAAATTTATAAACAAAAACCAAACCGAAATACCAACAAGTCTGGAGCGCGGAACGCCTTTGCTTCAGCACCAATGAGTCGTCTATCTGATTGGATTGAAGGTATCAGTAGCGGTTTGCAAAATGAATCGAACGCTACATTTGGCATGACTTCTGGCATCTATGGCATACTCGTACGGAGCAGAGGTGACAAACAACAATTGAGTAATGTGTCGTTTAGCTAATTTCTTCTATTACATGGCAGTCTTAAAATTAAAAATAATTGTTCTTTCCTTTAAAAAAACCATATGAAATATATTTATGGTAAAAGTAACTATATTGCATTATACTTTTGTTGTACACAGTACAACCTAGAGGGTTTATTGTCAAGTGGCAATCTCTTTCAAACCACTAGAAAGTTGCAAACTTAAACCAGACTAGAACCATTTAAAAAAAACGTGGATAAAATGTGTGTGCTTGGAAGACGAAGACCGAGGAAAACGTGGCTTGATTAAGCTGATCAGATTTCAGACGAAGGTAAAATGATAAGTATGAATAATAGAAGGTTGCGCATGACGAGATCTAAAAATGTGGAGGAGGCGAAAGTTGTGTTCTTGGATAAAAAAGTATAGATATCTGTTCTCTCTGCCTACTCCGCAAAATATACGACATGATTATATGTTCTTTCGCAGCATGTTTGGTAAGACGCCTGTCCTTTAACCAGGGGATTACGGGTTCGCATTTGCCAGCATTTTTTTAAAAGACAGTCAGTCGTATTTTCGTTTATGGTCTCTAAAAAAATACTTCTGGATGGTCCCTTAAGGTTATACTAGATACTACGAAAGCATAATATAATATAATATTGCTGGGTGACTGGATGTATCTGAAATTGCGTCCTACTTCTTATACGGGAAAGGGCAGAATAAATATAAACAAATCTAAGTAAGGAATTAAAAAAAATACAATTTGAATACCTCATTACTTCGTACAATATAATATCTACATATGTATAATCAATAAAGTTCACTAATTGCGATACGTCTGAATTAAATCCCGGCAGGATGTCAGTTCACCCACCAAATTTTGCAGATCCCTGATTCAGATGATGAGCACATCTCGGAAGTTGTTAACAACGGAGAACACCAGTGAGCACAATTATTTGCCGACAGATGTGTCAATCCTGGTAATAGCAAACAGCGTCTATGCTCTGCTGGTCTCCCAGTCTCCCGGTACGTGAGGGATGCGACTCTCTGTTAATAAGAAGCATATGTTGTAACTCATCTGCACTTTGGAGGCCAAAAAAATGGTACACACGAGGAGCAGATTAACACGAGTTACATGAAAAAAATATTTTCTTAATTTTAAGTAATTTCTTTGATAGATATATACAGAGAAGAAGAACTATTTTATATCACAATTTTTCTTCCTCAAACTTTTGTCACAGTCCAATTCGATGTAATATGTATGTATTCAGAATATATTTTATGGATATGCCCAAATCATCACAAGTTCCTTTTTTAATTTTGCTTATAACATCCGACAATGAAAGACAGTTGTCTCTAATCAGGGCATTGCTAAGTCTATCATGCATTGTAATCTCATTATAAAGATGTAATATGTGTCTTTAATATGTTGACCTCATCCACCTAGCACTAATTGGTCTGACCAGTGTGGAAGACCGCCGCTAGGTGGTTGCTATTAGGGCTGTAGCGAAATCCAGATGGTAGTTCGAGGTCTAGGATAGACAACGATGGAATGCGATTGGGCCTATATCCAGTAGTGTGAATAATTGTGACTGAAGAAGGACGAAATTGGGTGCATACTATTATATGTCAACACATCTCTAAATATTTCTCGACATATGTAACACAACACATACCTATATATTTCTCGACATATGTACGTCGGTTACCAAGGTTTCCTATATTCCATTTTTTTCGAACATTTTCATTTTTCTAATATAATATTAGGTCCTTACATATGAAATTGGCGTTTTGCCGTACTGGCAACTTTGATCTCAAATATCTTCTCTTTGGTTAGGAATTCCAAATTAAAATTTATACAGCTATTTACTCAAGTATTTGTGTTTCGAAAATTATAATTCATTTGTTTTTTCCTCAATTGTTTTTTTTCTTTGCGTCACTCAGTTTACAAAATGGAAAACTTGAAATATCGCGTTATTTACGAGTACGAGTTCCACCGTGGCACCAGTGCTGCAGAAACGGCTCGAAGGATTAATGATGTGTATGGCGACGGTGCCGCAAAAGAAAACACAGTGCGTTTTTGGTTCCAACGTTTTCGTTCTGGAAATTTCGACCTGCAGAAAAAGCCCCGTGGACGGCCGGAGACCAAAGTTGATAATGAAGAATTGAAGGCTATTGTGGAAGCGGATCCATCGCAAACCACGTCAGAGTTAGCTGCAGGCTGCGGTGTTAGTGATAAAACTGTTTTAATCCACTTGAAGCAAATTGGGAAGGTGAAAAAGCTTGAAAGGTGGGTACCTCACGAATTGAGTGAAGCAAATCAACAAACGCGCGTTGACTGCTGCGTTGCATTACTCAACCGGCACAATAATGAAGGGATTTTGAATCGAATCATTACCTGTGATGAAAAGTGGATCCTGTATGATAATCGGAAGCGCTCATCGCAATGGCTGAACCCTGCCGAACCAGCCAAACCATGCCCCAAGCGAAAATTGACTCCAAAAAAGTTACTTGTGAGCGTTTGGTGGACTAGTGCTGGTGTCGTTCACTACAGCTTTCTTAAATCTGGCCAGACGATTACGGCAGATGTCTATTGTCAGCAACTGCAAACCATGATGGAAAAGCTAGCTGCTAAACAACCGAGGCTGGTTAATCGCTCTAGGCCACTGCTGCTTCATGATAACGCTAGACCACACACTGCACAACAGACGGCTACCAAATTAGAAGAGCTTCAATTGGAATGTCTAAGACATCCACCGTACTCTCCGGACCTTGCCCCAACAGATTACTATTTTTTTCGAAATTTGGATAACTTCTTGCAAGGGAAAAAATTCAACTCCGATGGGGCAGTCCAAACCGACTTCAAAGATTTTATTGATTCCCGTCCGAATGGTTTTTTTAGTAAAGGGATCGATGAACTACCTATGAGATGGCAAAAGTGCATAGATAGCAATGGTACATACTTTGATTAAATAAATAAATTATATTAAAAAAAAAACAACTTTATGTTCCTCCCAAACAAAACGCCAATTTCATATGTAAGGACCTAATATTATATTATTGTATTTGACAGCCTTCACTTCTTGGTATTTTTTTAGTCCACTTTGTATGGATTTCTCATGTTACGCAAATAGGGTCTGCTTTTAGTTAGCTTGTTCGTAAGGAAGAATACCAGCCAGGATTCTTATAATACTGTTGTCGAAAATATATCCACAGTGTCACTCAGTTGGTTCAATATCTCTATACCATGCGTGACTGAGTGTTCAGCTATGATATTCGTTCTGTAAGTTGGTATATACCATAGAAGAGAGGGTGATTCCTTGCACGGCTATAATTATTGGGGACATAGGTACAAATAAAGTGCTTCTAGTATCGCGGGATAGTTAAAGCAACCTTGAAAAATATTTTGTAGGAATATCACAATCGATTCATATGATTGTTAGCCATTTAAAAAAACGGACACAACTAAAATCGCATCTAAAAGAGGAGTTTTTTTTATCTTAATCGTTAAGAATTTCCATGATTTGTGATTTTTTAACCAGTTACCAATTAATTTTGAACTCTGTGATTGACATACATAAAAAAATCGATTAAAATAGTCTTAATTTCAAGTCAGTTTGTTGCTTTTTCTAAGGATTTTCTTTCCAGCATCCTCCCCTTTTATTAATGATATCTCACTTTTATATTTATTGTTGCCTTTTTATACTGTTCATAAATTTTGTACAAATTAATAATGATTTGAATAATTTGTACGACCATACAACATTCTTTGGTAAGAAGAGATTGCCAGCTGGCAGAAAGGTTTTCCGATTGTGGCAGCATATCTGCTAGCTGGCAATCTCTGAAAGTAATCAATAAATAAAATATTAATCAATAAATACCGAGTAATCTAAACAACGTATTTACTTGGTTGCACGTTGTAAATCTGAGAGTATTTTACGTAAGTATTTGTTTTACTTTTGGTGCTCATTTTTAAATTTAAAAAAAAAACGGACACAACTTATGTTAACACCAAATATATAAGGTTTTCCACAATATGCACAGCACAATGATAAGTTTACAATTGTTATAGACAATTGCACAAATAAAATCATCAATCTAGGTAACGCATACATCCTGCACACATTATATGCAGCGCTTTAGTTTCAACCGCATTTATCATGTCATACATGATCATATAACCAATGTAACGCTATGTTTTTTCAAAATCTCAAAACAGGTAAAATATGTTTAGAACATATGTAGGTATTTATATATAATATATAAAAACATAATGGTATGTAGCAATTTTTTTTTTTAATGATCTTAGATCAATTTGGATGAATTAACTAAATATGAAGTCTTAGAACAGATCCAGATGTTTCAATTTAAAATTAAAAAGTTAATTAAAAATGTAATACCGAAAAGTGACTTTATAGTAAAAAAACTTAACATTTCAAATACCGTAACCAGTGGAAACCTCACAACATGATGACATATTAATTTAGTGAACACTAAAAAGTCGATGGTTTATTGTTGTGGATCACGCGAGTGTAAGTAGCATGAAAACTAAGATAAAGAACTGCACCATAAAAATATTACAATACAACGCTTATGATAAATCTTGGAGATAAAATCTGCTTAATATATCAATGCACGTCACAATGTAATTCAATTATGCTCAATGGACTGATAGCCTCCCACGAAAGACGTCATCTTCGTGATGTACTCAAGTTGTGGGTTTTATAAAAGAAAATGAGTACAATGGACTTTGAAATTTTGGCTACAAGGTTTACAGTCATCATCCTCTTAATATCGCAGAAATAATCTGATGATTGATGATACTAAATATAAATAGTTTAGAAAATGAAAAGAGTGCAAGTAAATTATTTATTTTATAAATTACAATCATCGCTCGATTATAATTAAGACAATAAATATGGTACATGTAAGTTGAAAATAAATATAATATTGTATATGATATTATCAGCGATTAAACTATTCCACTTGCATTATTTAAGGTTGATAATTATGTTAAGAAGGGTAACGAAGAGCACTCAGAAAGTTTAAGAGATGTAGAACAAATGGATGAAGAAAGACAACACAATTATATAGTGCACATGTGACGAATAAATTGAATGATATTTTGAAAGAAAGAAATGTAAAAGTCAGAGAGATTGTAGGAGATGTACGAGTATGATGTATGTAGATAAGGCGAAATATGTGAGTCGCGATAAAAAAAGTCAAATGGTGTGATGTCTTAAATGGTGTGATGGTATGTATGAGTATGCAGGTATGTAAATAATTGTAGCTAGGAATCTCTTGGAATGGGTACAGTAGTATCTATTTTCAAATATAAAAACGTTGAATATCAAAGGATAGAGCCTCAACTCAATTAAAATATAATAATGACGATGGAAAATGCTGACAGTTTCTCAATAAGAAGTATACTATAAGTCCTCGATTTTTTTTGGAAACATTGAACTATCTGAGACAAAGAAGATAAGTTGAAAAGGCTTTTGGTTACAGGAGGCGTGTAAGGGCGGGATAAAAGGGGAAGATATCTAATGCGTAGGATCGACCAAGTAAGTGACTCAACAAGACTGTATTATCCGCTGCTATCCGAACTGTGAAGAGGAAGTATGTGTAGACAGGAATTCTCAAGAGGATTTCACTGTAGTCAAGGTAATGAGTAATACAACTTGGAAGAAAATGGCGAAGGAAACGAAATCAAAAAGTGAACTAAGTTTTCTACAACTCTATAAATTCTAAATTAACTTAATCGATTTCTTTAAATTGAGGTCAACAGCTTTAAGAGCAAACAATATAAATCTTGCACAAAATAAACTAATTTAAGTGTTGACGAATGATGACATAAAATAATTGAGATGGTTTTATATTTTCTTTGAACTTGGGTGAACTACAAAATTTCAAATATTATTCTTATATAAAGTAATACAGTTTTCATTTGACAGTCATTCGACCACCACGAAGGACATGGACTGATTATGCATTCTATCATTGTTCCGCCTCACCGAGAGCGTGTGCCGGTAAAGATAGAAAACGGTGGTAACTGGTATCTGGTAACTGGTGCCAGTGTACGACAGTTCAGGGCAGTCAATTATAATTGAAAAGGACAGGAACTCGATACTAATAGCATTGCACTAATTATGAGCCAATTAATTTCACTACCTTCCATTGAGTCACTATTGGTAATAAAAAAAAGACAATATCTAGTTACTGATTTTTTAAGTTAAAAAAATGAGAATTACTCCTGATGTATAAGCAGAAAAACATAGACTCTAGTGAAGTTTCATTGAATTCACATTTTAGATTTAAACTGCACATTATAATGTTCAGATGATTATTTTTTCATACTAGAAATTAAGCAATAATGGACTCGCAAAAAAATATCCATCATTAGAGATTCAATTTTTCACAGTTATAATAAGATAAAATCGCAAAGAGGGACTGAGAGGGAGTGAGAGATTTCTGAGGACATATCGTGCGATCGATTCAAAACGTCGAGAAATCAACTCAACAATTTAAAACGCAGTTATAACATCTAAAATCTTATTTTCCAATTATGTTAACAACTTATTCTGTTTAGTTGCAATAATACATATAAAGTAAAGTATAATACTAAAAACAGAGAAAAGGGACTGAGAGCTTTTCTGTGCTTTTGAAATTAAAGCAGTTGGACGTCATGCAGTGAGTTAGAACTTATTGTCATTAGGTTTTTAAATATTTACCGCTGAGGTCATACATATGGTACACACGATTAGTTCAATAATATTCCCGATACATAGATTAATTACGGCGATCGGAAGCGATAGGCTAGCCGGTTATTGAAACAAGAAAGCTCGTTATAAACAAGAATGGGGCCCTAATAACCACTGCACGCGGAAGGAGTACTCAACATCTACGAGTATATCAGGGGCGTCATATCTACGATTTACGAGCCATGTAGTATATATTAATGCATTTACTTTTGGTTTAGAAAATCGAACGAATAGGAAGATATTGATGTACTCGTATATAAGGCGTTGAAGTCTTTAAAAAGAGATATATTTTTTATTAAGGAATGAGACTATTTCGTTAAATTCTTTTCCAAGTAAGTATATCCACAAAATGTTGGGTTCATACATTTCATGAGAACAATACTTTTTGGTTTGCCTTTCTCTCAAAACAAAAATTAATTTTAAATGTTGTGTTGTGGGTAGTGAAATTTTAAAAATATGTATGTTCAACCAAATACCTACATAATCGTCAAGCATTTCCCTATTTCGAAAAAAAATCAGCTTTCCCTAGATTCATTTGACGTTGCGATATTTTTTGTAGATCTCGTAGCTATTTTCTTTGACAATACAAGGTTTCGTAGCTATTTTATTTGACAATACAAGGTTTCGTAGCTATTTTATTTGACAATTTGAGGATTAATTAATATTTTGTTAATACCAAAAATAAATAATTTCCCTAGACGATTTTTTAATTTTGCACTATAATAAACAACTCGGGTGTAAATGTCTAATTCTAAATTTTGAAATTAAACATTTAATTTGAATAAGTAATGATAATTATATATTAAAATCACAATTTGAAAAAATCTCGCAATTCTAATAATGCTTTCGAATAATAATTGGATTATTTAATGAATATCGTCAAATAATTCTGTTTTTCGGCGACTTCGCCGGCCTAGTTGGTTAGATGTATATTTACTTAGCTGGAGGTTGCGGTTTCGATTCCCGATGGTACACAGTTTATATAAAAAGGTTTTCAGTTTGATTTTAACTTCAGACATGTTACAAACCTTTGTATTCGGTTGGAAGATGCAATAAAAGTTGCCACATGCAATAACCCCTCCAAATAGTCACGAAAGTGGAATACATGAATTATAATACATCTAATGAAGTACGATCCTTATGAACTATTTGCATAAATATTGATGTTATTATTGGCATTTTATTTGTTCCTAAATTTATAATCTTATAATTGATATAGTGGTTTAATTCTTGTTAAGGATCTAAGAAAGCGATAAGTTTAACTAGACCATCAACTGAACATTGGTGTTAAGGGTGTTTCTGGAAAACACTCTCGAGCCTCGCTTCCCGTGTGCGAGGGTTGGAGAGCGCTGCTCGAGAATTAATCAGTGATATTTAGATTGGTGGTCATTATGTAATAACGCGGTGCTAGAATAATATACGGCGGTGCTTTTTAACTCCCTGTTTATTTATAACAAACCAATCTCCTCGGCTTATTAAGCGGTAGCATATTACTTATATCATCTTCAGCCTGAACCGTGGCCAATTATTTCAGTGGGACTATTAAGATGCGAACATGCACCACGATTAATCAAGGTATTGTGGCTAACTAGATTATTAATTTTAGGGGTTTGCAATATCTAAAATCTTAGTCATTCTAATATATAATACAACATACACATAACGAATATAGTTTTGAAAGTTTAATGTAGTTGTCATCTTATTCGTTTTAAATTTATCTGTTCATTATTAAACACATAAAACTGTATTCAGAAGGCATAGAAAATATTTGTACTCTGGAAACATAGGACACCATGTTTAATTTGGTAATTTTATAGGAGAGCAAAACTAATAAATCAATAACGTTTTTTGGGAATATTTTGATAGACATTTTACACTCTTCTCTCATATTTTTTTTTCAGTATACACACATTGTAATATTACTAAAAATTTTAAAAATATATTTACATCACGTTTAAAAAGTGAATTTCAGTAAAAATGAATCTAGTATCTTATGCCTCCGGGATAGGTCTTCCGGTATCTGAAATAGTCTTTTTAGTAAACCGTTCACATAGTTTTATTATTTCATGCATCTTAGAGCAGTTTTGGAATAATGAAGTATCATTCAACGGATAAACAAATAAACACATTTTTTTATTCCCCAACTGAATCAATCAAATTTTGAACGAGCAAATAAGAAGATTTAAAAAAATGAATAAACATACATCATAAGTTAATACGTGGCAGAAATGAATGATAGAAAGAAAGTAGAGATTGTTATCTGTACCTATCCTGATAGAGTATAGTGATAGTTATGATACACTCGATACAACTAGTAGAGCTATTAAAAGAAATAAGTAGCTTTTCTAACCACTGAGAACTTTTTGTGTTCTATGTACTCGTATTTTGAGATTTCATAGGATCTTGATGGTGACAGAAAAGCGAAATCTTTTCTCTCTATTTTAATCGGCACAATATACTCGTAGCATAAAAAATATGAATATTCAAGAATATTCGGAGGTAAAGTTTGTAAACTGGTCTTAACAAAACGCTTTTTTAATGTGGGCAATATCGCCTTGAACCGTTATGTCTAATGATAATGACAATGACAAATAATCTGCGCATTAGACGACAGTTAAGACTTGTTTATGCGGGTCGAGCGAGGGCAATGACAGCAGATAATTGCCATTCACTGATATGTTTAATGGAACAGTTCAATTCTGTATAAAGCCCAATCGACACAAAATATTTTTTTAACAAAATACACATAATAAAAAAATACTCGACACCTTTATTCCATGGAGTCGAAAACCCCTGTTAACTTGGTTTGGTTAAATTCAATCCCTGGTAGAGGTTTGGTAAAAGCTACTGCGGCGCGGAGCGGTAGTGGCTTACTCCCGGCGTGGCTTACGCTTGCGACGATTGAGACAATTGAGCTCCTCGCAATTCAGTGAAGTATGCAAGAGTGAGATGCGAATATAGTGTCGCGCTTCCCGCATACTCTTCAGCTATCGTCAAGACGAGGCACTCACAGCGTTTAAATGCGAATTTGTTTCCGATCTTCACAAAACACCTATGATGCAGTCGATAAATTCTGATTATTATTAATATTATTTTTTAAATCAATGCGTAAATATATTATGGTGGAATACCTAAAATCTTAACCTTGTATTTATTATATTTATAGAGATATTGATGGTTATTAGAAGCAACGTGTAGAAGATACCCAACACAGGGAAGGAAAGGTTAAGACAAAATTTACTAACTAATTACATTTCTAAAGTCATTTTGAAGATGGAACACAATAAATTGATTTTTTCGATGCTCGATACTTTTTTACTATCACAAAAAAAAATGCGACATAAACCAAAAAAAAATATATGTATGTTGGCAAAGTTGTTAAGGCGTTTTTAGATATGAACATATCGAAACACGACGAAGAAAATGTATTATTTTACCTACCTAAAAAATGTAAGGGCAAGTCACCATGTTACACATTGATAAATAGTGGTGGGAATCATATTATCCATGGGTTGTTGTCAAGTGAGTGCGCCGTCGCATACCAGCAAACTCACCGGCCAAACCCAAATTAGACGATTGGAGCACACCGGTATATTTTTTTATCTCTTTAAGAAAGAGTAGATATGACCCTTATATATTTAGTTCATACCCCCAAATACTGGGCGGAAAAGAATCCTTTTGCATTCGGGGTGTATATCAAAGCGCGGGGTTCGAATCGGCGACCTTCCGCACCGAAGTCCAGTTCGTTAGATACCGCGCGGTCATGCATCTCAATGTCATAGCAAATCACCTCTTAAAATAGGAAATCCTAGTTATTATCGAGGTATCTGAGCAAAACAAAATTAACATGGTGGGGCAAGGGGAAGAAAATATTTTTATAGTATTATTGGTAAAGTTAAATGGTTTTTAACGAACTATTCAGAAAACTAAAACAACATTATATTGTATCAGTTAAAGCGGGGTAAATATTTAAGGTTTAATAACCACAGGGAGGCAAAAGAGTCACGCATTGAAAATAAAAACAACACAATCAATAAAGATTTTTTATGAGTACACATTTGTATCACGCAAAATATAAATTAACAGCATTTTATTGCTCCGAGTTAAATCCCCCCACGTGTGACGATCGAATTCCATCGATTGTCGAATCTCCAACAGCGAGAAAGATTTCGTATACCAGTTTGGATACGGTCGAAGAAAAAATGCGGCGTGCTCTTGCACACTACTTCTTGGGCGACATTTAGTTTTTACAACAGTTTGCGGAAGAAGTATGTGAAGTTACAACGCTTAATGATTCAAAAATGAAATTGATGAGTAACAAAATAACTTCACACAATTAAAATAAATTGGTTAACTTGTATATAAAGGTACTTGAAAATGAAAATAAAAATAATCTCGAAGCCTTTGCAACACAGGTCAAGTGAAAAGAAAATCTAAAGGACTTGAATGAACGAAATGTTAGTCCTGAAAAGAGCTTAAAGATTGATGGGATAGTTGGAAATCATAGGCCTTGAGTTTACTAGTTTACATCAATCATCTAATAAAGGAAGTAGCTACTGGTAGTCAAGTTTTTATTTTCGCTCTAGAAGATATGGAAGCCAAATTAAAATGAAACGTAAACTTAACTCTAGTTTGAATAGTGTACCTTGTGTAATAATGATTTATATACCATAAGGCTATTTACATTTACCGTGGTTAATATTCTAAGTTGATATCTAAATTAAAGAAGAAACAGAAAAGTTAACACGCTCATGGCTTTTTAAAGAAAAAATAATGAGCATATTCATAATTCCGAAAGTATCGCGTAAATTTTCGTAGTTAACCTACAGCAACTCCAATTCGGCGCATAAACGATTATTGCATAACACTACATTTGTGTATGCTTTTGGCAGATAAAAAATACACAAAACTCCGATTTGGTGCATAAATTATGATTGCATAAAATTGTTCATTTGTTCATGCTTTTGGCAGGTAAAAATACATAAAACCCGATTTAACGAATTAATGATTATCATAATAGCGTACGTTTGTTAAGGCTTTTAACTGGCAATAAAGAAATTGTTTAATAACTTGCGTATTTGGCTGAAGACATCCTTGCTCGGTTCGATAAAAACTTTGAGGTACCCTATTTTCACAATTAGCTTATTAATCACAACACTTCTTTCATAAGATTAATTGATTGGTGGAAAAAATTAAAATTGATTCAACAAATTTGTTCGTGTTATAAAATATTTAACCTTGGCAACCCAGACAGGGGTACAGCAGTAGCGGTGGATCGATATTAGTACTCGTACTAGCAGTTGTGGCGGCCGCGTGCAGCGGATAGGGCAATAAATTAGGCAACCCCGAACAAACGCGACGGCCGGGGATTATGCAGCCCACCCCTTGGCCTCCCCTGGCTGATATATATGGAGAAAAGTGAAAATTTAAACTAACAAGAGGTGGAATGAAGAAAATACGTCATGAATTACGATCAATATATGTTTTTTTATTGTGAATTATGATATTCCCATTTTTTGGCATAAACTCGTGTTGAATATTCCATTGAATACGTAAATGTAATAAAAATGTTTGTTTATTTATCAGAAGCATGATGTAGAAAAGCTACGAGTATATATACATACGAGTACATTAAAACAGATTGCACCAAGGATAGAACATCATGAAAAGTCAAATAATTCACCTAGAAAAGTATTGGCTGGCAGTCTTGCTACGACAGAGTATTCACGTTTACTAAAAACATGAATGTATAATTATTATCCTTACTATAAATAAATATTTATTTGAAAATTAAATTGTAAAATAAATATTAATTGGTAACGAAAAAACTGCTTATTGATTTTTTAAATCCTAATAATAATATAACTTAAATATTTCGCACTTCAGTGAAAAAAAATCGAGTATATTTAAAATTTTTTTCAAAAAACAAAAAGAGTTACTTAATCATTTATTTAAATTCTTATTTAAACATATTTCGTAAAAAAAAAACAATTAAAGTATGATGATATAGTGTAATGATAATCTTAAATTTAACAGATTCATCAAAAGTGGTAAAAATTTATTTCCACGTGGTAATATTCCCACCTTGACGCATAGAAGTGAAACTTTGACTTAGTAGAAGGGCAAAAGTAATATAAATGTTGTTGAGATGCGTGCACTAAGAAATATTATTGAGAGTCAATTTATGAAACAAGGCGGAATGAACACATTTGAAATAAAAACATGGATAAGAGTGTATGTTGTAAGTAATATAAGGATAGGGGCGGGGCGTTAAGATGATTTGGACATGTGGAGAGAAGTAATGACGAAATATTGATAAAGCGAATATACAAATCGGAAGTTCATGTTGTAGACAGAGATATACAGAATATCTCCGTGGTCTAGTTGTTAAGACACCCGTCTTCCTAAAAAAAAGGGGTTTTTAGTCTGGTTTTCACTTAAGGTCTCATAAACACCTTTCTGGTTGGTTGGAGGAGATTGCCACACGGGAATATTTCCATAAGGTTGTACAGTATACAAAGAAAGTGTTATACATGATTCGCTCGGGCGCTGTTATAACTGCCAGATGTGATTTGTTTAATATTAGTGCGTTCGAGTCCCGAGTAAAAGCGCCTTGAGGAGAATTTGCTCTCTAAATAGCGCTGTACAAAATTGTCTTTTGAATTGAAAAGAGGAAAACGTAATTGGATCGAGTGGAACAAATAAAAAAAAAAGTTCAAGTGAGAAGCTCGATTAACAGTTGATGACGATATGTATATTTTTATAAATGTGATAGTGTGTTTGGATATAAAAGTGTAAAGATCTGTTCGCTTTGCTTATCCCGCAAGGAACAGAGCTTGGTGACATGTATGAGGATGTATGTAATAAGGGTACCCATAAGTAATGTCGTTTTTGTTGATGCGCCATCTTTAAAATAGTCTCCTTCAGTCTGTTAGGCAGTAAGGACGTGTTATAAGTTTCTCTTGTGTAGCGGCAACCTGCTCGTGGCCTTGAGACAAAAAAAACGGTTCCTTTTATCCCTCTGAAGACAATGGAAGAGACGTGTCCATCGGAACAACATCTGCGGAGCTGTATACTTTTTCAATATCATTTGAAAAAGAAAGCGACAGAGGCTACGAAGGATATCTGCTAGATTTACGGTGACATATTGAATGTCAGGAAATGCCAACGATGGTTCAAAAAATTTAAATCTGGTGATTTGTGTTTGGAAAACGAGCCTCGAAGTGGTCTCCCCGTCCAGGCGGATGAAGGAGCCCTGAAGTCTGCAATCGAAGACGATCCGATGCTGACTATTGAAAAAATATCGGAAAAGGTCGGTACATCCTGGTCCAGTACTCAGAGAATCCTAAAGAAGTTGGGCAAGATTCAAAAAGAAGGTGTTTGGGTCCCACACGCATTGACCGACCGCAACATGGCTCAACGGCTCAGCATCCGCAGATTATTGCAAGAAAAAGAACAATTAAGCCCATTTCTTTATGACTTAGTGACTGGTGATGAGAAATGGGGTTTCTATTCAAACGTTACGAAAAAAGAACAATGGTTAAAACGCGGACAAAAGGCTGTTTCAATCCCTAAACGGTCATTGCATTCTAAAAAAAGTGTTATTGTGTGTATGGTGGGATTCTAAAGGAATAATTTACTTCGAACTATTGCCACAAGTTCGAACGGTGTCGGCAGAGTTATACTGTCAACAGTTGGATAGATTGAATGAAGCATTGCACCAAAAGAGGCCAGCTTTGGTGAATAGACGCACCATTACTCTTCAGCACGATAACGCGCGACCTCATGTTGCGAAATTGACGCGTGAAAACCTTCAGGATCTTAATTGGGTCACCCTGTTGTATCCTCCATACTCGCCGGATCTCGCATCATCTGATTTTCACTTATTTCGTTCTATGGAACATTTTCTAAGAGATCAAAATTTTAATTCCTTAGAAGAGGTGAATACAGCCCTTTTAGACTATTTTCAGTCAAAACCCGCTGAATTTTACAAAAAGGGCATGGATGATTTGAAACAAAGGTAGCAAAAGGTTATAGATAATATAAGGAATTATTTTGTACAAGAAAAGTTACAATAAATAAAGTATAAGAAAAATTGTTTTGAATTTGATTGAAAAAAAAACGACGTTACTTATGGGTAACTCTAAAAATTAAATATCGAACACATGGAATAAGATTACAAACGCTGTTATTATTCACTTTAGCCGATTGAATGAAATAAGGACGAAACGATAAGTTAAACGTTGATCTCGACTCCAAGCAAACCTTGATTCCATCACGCAGAATCGCGCTCCAAGCATCTGTACGTGGGACGAACGTATCAAAATCAACAGGTGTTATTAAAAGGAGATCAGACTTGGCCGCAAAAAGATATCTATAATCATCTCATTTGTATCCTCTGTTAATAATGAAAAATCCAATTTTAATTACCATTTTCCGCGTCGGTGCCACAAAATCGGGACCACCCGTAAAAAAATAATCCCATGTTTTTCAAATTAACCAGGATCAATCAGGCAGGGTTGCTAGTTGCGGTATTTTAATTATCACGTGTTGATTTTTGAGTGACACAAATAAAACAAAATGAAGACATGTATTTTGTTCGTTGTGAATATTATCGAGTTATTATTTTAAGTAA
This sequence comes from Odontocerum albicorne, assembly GCA_949825065.1. Classification (NCBI taxonomy): domain Eukaryota; kingdom Metazoa; phylum Arthropoda; class Insecta; order Trichoptera; family Odontoceridae; genus Odontocerum; species Odontocerum albicorne. The sequence goes on along the minus strand of OX463841.1, from coordinate 20,847,311 downwards.
GTCATTTTAAGGGGCTGTTTAACTTTTTTTGAAATACATATTTATAAACATGAAAAACTTCATTCGTATGGCGCCCTTCAACTTATATGATTGGTGATCCAGATTTATAAGAGAATAAACGGGAGATTTATGTTATAGGACTTTTGGATTTAGAACCACTGGAGTAAATACATAATTCGTTGTTTGTAATCGCACGTCTTAGCAATACTACGGTACATGAAAATGTAATAACACTCGCACACGTCTAGAGCATGTGAGTATTGTTTACAGCCGTACTGACGTGATAAGAACCATGCCAGACTGGAATACTTTTTTTCTGGTTTCACCGGAAATCGAACCCAAACTCATCTTATCAACTAGGCCACCGAGAACTAGAAATATCTTGAAACGTTTGTGAAATTGTATTTGATTGTATCAAACACATATTTTCCATTGAAGTATTAATATTTAACATCAATTTGTCAACTCTTTGTGATGGTACGTGTTTTAAGCTCAAATAAGGACATTGAATCAAAGAAAAATAACTTTTGGTTGGTTGAATGAAATTGTAAATGTTAACATTGAATATAATAAACTTAACTTAATAAAATTCAACCCTACTTAATATAGGTATAAAAATATATTTTCCGTAATAACACAATATATGTGTTCCTATATAAGAGTTATCGTTTGATATAGCCCAAGAATACATGATAGAAATATCTTATTACCGAATGCGTTTTAAAATTTGGCAACCCTAAAATCCGGCGTGTAAAAAATATGGTCGGCGCAAGTTTGACGGCCCCGCCGGATGGATGCTGGCCATAATAATTTACGGCATATCGTGTAGTCCAGGGCATTGTAGTCCCCACTCCTGACGGGCATTTGTCGTTGGCCATGCGTGGATGATGCGACCTGACATCAATTGTCCGACAATACCTCGCTTGATATGGGTGGCGAACCCCTTTCTGGATCGCTTTCGTGGTAAAGTATGGTTCTATCGGAAGGGGGATCCCATAAGAAATAAATTTGATTTTTTAAGCAGCAATGAGAGTATCCGAGATTTGTATTATATAAAGAATAAGATATTTTTCGATAACTTTGAGATATGCCTTAAAATTGAACACATTTTTTGTTTCGTTACAATTTGGATTCTTATTTTATTTTCTCTCTTTACATATAAGCGAATCTGGATTTATGTGGGTGCATTTATAATATCAACACTTTCCGTACATATTCATTGAGTTTATAATTGTATCAACTGCTTATCTATCATCATTTTTTATCATAATTTAGGTGTACAAGGGTATAAGCTGAAAAAAACCTTATGTCCTCGCAGTTGAGTTCACCCTCTATTAGTGGGGGTGTATTATGAGTGTATTATCGACTGGGACGACGTTATTAGATGAGCCCAGACATTTTTATAGCTTATCTCTTATATGCATTTTTTCATTGCCTTCAAATATTCATGTCACTTTAAAAAACTCTATCAAAAACCCTGCATACAAATATCACTATCAAAACACTGTATCTATTTATATTAACTTAAATGACCCGATCTACTAAACGGTTTTTGGTTTATTGAAAATATCGAAAAATGATAAACCAATCCAATGTGTGCAAAATATGAAGCCATAGAAATGGTTGAATCCCGTTTTAGAAAAATGTTCATGGTTAAATCCCGTTTCAGAAAAATGTTCCATGACAGTTTTTGGATATTTCATCAAATAGTTCAGAAAAGTATATTTTCATTGTTCTGATCAAAACAATTAAGTTCACATAATACAAGAGAATATATATATAGAGGAAACATAGAAAATCAACATATAGTTTTTAGATATTTTTAATAATTTTGTTAAACGTGCAAACAATGATAATGTTAACACATATTTTAACACTAAATATTATTTGAAAACAATTAATTTCAATATTTTGGACACACAAAACATTCGAATGACATTCATGCATAATTAAATAAAACAATTTTATTACTGAAAAGAAACTATAAAAATACCGAAACATACTACTTATTTAGTTCCGCCTTTTCTCTCTAATTGAATACATCAAACCAATTATTAGTTTAACAATAATATTTCTTATAATAATACGGGGAAAATATGTTTTGTTGATTGCAGGTATGCTCCATTGTTTGTAAACCGTGCAGATCATGGATTGTTGGATTCAGAAAAAACGTATATAATAAATATCTAAACCAAATAACATTGTTACACTTCACTGATTTTGAAAATAATATATCACAAAGAGCTACTATATTTAAGTAAAAATAAATAAACTACTATTCTACCACTTGAACCTTATAAAAACGCTACTTTCAATTGGTGCATTTGCAACAAAAACATCTAAGAATATTACTATTATTTAAACATTTTGAACAATTCAATTTTAATCTTATTGAATCAATATTTATTTTCTTGTCCGAGTTTTTGTGATGAATATATATCACAAAATTTATTTTGATTGGTTTGAAAATCAAAGGCACAAAATCTTAAAACATGAATATCTCCGAGTTGATATTTTCAAGTACATAGAAGTGTACGTGGAAGAATGGAGAAATACCGGATCTAGTAGCAGATTTGAAAAGATAAATCAAGAAGCAGGAATAAAAAGAGATTTCGCATGACAAGATGAACGAATGTGGAAAAAAATTTATTAATGTCAATAAAGAAAAGTTTGGAGTATTATCTTTGCCTAACCTAACATATACGGGACACGACTTGATTGATGGTTGGTGTTATGTTGAATTTCGTAATTTACATTTATCATCGTAATGCTAAACCAATATTTAGGGTAGGTAGAGGTAGAGGTAGAGGTAGAACTAATAGATCTTCATTACCTTTTACCTTTTATCTTGACATACATATTTTGCTTCTATTATGTCTGCACTGTATCATGTACATATATACACATATACCATCATTTCAAGGCTTTTTCAAAATAAATAGTTGTGATTAATCTTACCTTGTGTAGTCTGTTTTGCATAGGATCATGTTGCCCTTGGTAAAGCAAGAAGAACCGATATCAGCCAGCATGGCTCCACAGCACGAGCACTTGAGACAGCCATTGTGCCAATAGCGGTCCAGCGCGTGCAGCAAGAACCTCTCCACGATCTTCCCGCCGCACCCCGCGCACTGCTTCATCCCGGGCCCGTTGTTGTTGTTATTGTTGTTGTACGGCGGTTGCTGCTGGATATCCGGCCCATGGTGGTGGCCGTTGTTGAGGCCGTGGTGCGGGTGGTGGTGAGCGTGATGGTGATGCGCGTGGTGCGGGTAGCCACCACTGTCAGGGCTGGGCGGATGCGGAGAGCTCAGCTCCGAGTAGGGGTGGTAGTGGGGGTTCATGGCAGCGAGCGCTCCGGCTGCCAGCTTGAGGCCTGGAGCGGCGAGGACGCCTCACGTACAGCCGACGAGAACACACAAGCCACCTCTGGAAAAGAAAAAAAATCATTAAAACCAAAGTCTCGGTGACATATTTATAAGACTTCCAAGATGGATCTGGAGCAGTTTAGCACTATGGAGACTGATCTATTGCAAATATGGAGACTTATCAATTGTACCTTTTGTTTAAGCGTTGAGGTACAGATGACCTACCATATTGTGAAGATAGATTATTTGGTGAGAGTTGACCATACACTACTAAATTTGGAGGCGGAGTGTGCACATCCTTTTTAAGTTGTCTGGCACCACAATATTTCATATAATTCAATAGAAAAAGGAGAAACACTTATTTATTTGGTAAAAAAATATTCGTTTACATGAAAAAATAACTAACTAAACCCATAAACCATATTTTTGGTTTATTTGAAATACTGAATGAGCACATCTTACTCCTTCACGTTTATTTCATGGTTGATGTTCATCGCTCCAATATTATTTCACACAAACCGAAACAAACTAGTGTTTTATTTTCTTGTTTACCTCAAAATAGGCATTTCTGGGTTGTACATTGCATACTTCAAAAAAAAATTGTCTACATATTGAAATGACTATTTTTTTCGGCATTAAATATTTCTTGAATATACTCGTATAATATTAGGTCCCCACATACGAAACCGGCGTTTTGCCGTACTGGCAACTTTGATCTCAAATATCTTCTCTTTGGTTAGGAATTTCAAATTCAAATTTATACAGCTATTTACTCAAGTATTTGTGTTTCGAAAATTATAATTCATTTGTTTTTTCCTCAATTGTTTTTTTTCTTTGCGTCACTCAGTTTACAAAATGGAAAACTTGAAATATCGCGTTATTTACGAGTACGAGTTCCACCGTGGCACCAGTGCTGCAGAAACGGCTCGAAGGATTAATGATGTGTATGGCGACGGTGCCGCAAAAGAAAACACAGTGCGTTTTTGGTTCCAACGTTTTCGTTCTGGAAATTTCGACCTGCAGAACAAGCCCTGTGGAGAAAGTTGATAATGAAGAATTGAAGGCTATTGTGGAAGCGGATCCATCGCAAACCACGTCCGAGTTAGCTGCAGGCTGCGGTGTTAGTGATAAAACTGTTTTAATCCACTTGAAGCAAATTGGGAAGGTAAAAAAGCTTGAAAGGTGGGTACCTCACGAATTGAGTGAAGCAAATCAACAAACGCGCGTTGACTGCTGCGTTGCATTACTCAACCGGCACAATAATGAAGGGATTTTGAATCGAATCATTACCTGTGATGAAAAGTGGATCCTGTATGATAATCGGAAGCGCTCATCGCAATGGCTGAACCCTGCCGAACCAGCCAAACCATGCCCCAAGCGAAAATTGACTCCAAAAAAGTAACTTGTGAGCGTTTGGTGGACTAGTGCTGGTGTCGTTCACTACAGCTTTCTTAAATCTGGCCAGACGATTACGGCAGATGTCTATTGTCAGCAACTGCAAACCATGATGGAAAAGCTAGCTGCTAAACAACCGAGGCTGGTTAATCGCTCTAGGCCACTGCTGCTTCATGATAACGCTAGACCACACACTGCACAACAGACGGCTACCAAATTAGAAGAGCTTCAATTGGAATGTCTAAGACATCCACCGTACTCTCCGGACCTTGCCCCAACAGATTACTATTTTTTTCGAAATTTGGATAACTTCTTGCAAGGGAAAAAATTCGACTCCGATGTGGCAGTCCAAACCGACTTCAAAGATTTTATTGATTCCCGTCCGAATGGTTTTTTTAGTAAAGGGATCGATGAACTACCTATGAGATGGCAAAAGTGCATAGATAGCAATGGTACATACTTTGATTAAATAAATATATTATATTAAAAAAAAATCAACTTTATGTTCCTCCCAAACAAAACGCCAATTTCACATGTAAGGACCCAATATAACTATTGAACGAATTACAAAATATCTAATGTTCAAGCAGCAGAACATATCTATAATACATAGAAGCTCGTTTAAATTGATGATATTGTAACATATGTTCATCGCATTTAACTTCCAACTTTTCTAAATGTTTTATTTAGCATCCTGGGGACAATATTGACTTGCAATTAAACTATGCACACGTTGATTTCTTTTATTTTGTTTGTATACATTCTTATTTTGCTTTTCACGTGAATGTCAAGATTTGACGCCCGGTTTTGTACATTGCGAGCGGCCCACCTGTACACGGTCCCGTAATGTATAACATATATGTATATATTGTTGAATTATTGTACAATATTTTTGTGTTGAAGTGTGTACTTGTGTTGCTTTAATTTTTTCTATGATTATATTACATATTAATTCATTTTTTGTATGTTATAATTTGTTTTTTTATTCTTTTGTAATGGATGAAGTACTCACAATTTAGGGTTAATATATTGTTATATTATATATTACAAAGTGGCATTGATAAATATTGCAAATAAATGATATCTAAGAATATTAAAATAGTTGTCATAACTTATAAGACTTGCTGTTTTAATTGATGAACCATTAAAAATACAGGTTAGTTGCATTATCTACCTATAATAGCGTGATTAAAGCAATGAGAAATAAATTATTTCCCCCTCATATTTTGATTGTTGAGAAATATTCCCCAACCCCATGGATTCTAATTTTTTATATATTTTTTGACAGCCTTTGCGGTCTTGTTGGTAAGACGCTTGACTTCCGGTCGAGGGTTTTTGGTTCGATTCTCGATGGTATCCAAAAATGGACTAAGTCTGGTTTAAAAGTGCGTCTGGTAACAATACTCACATGCAATAGACGTGTCCGAGTGTTTTTGCTTCTTTACGTGCGATAGTATTTCTAACACGTGTGATTACAAACAACGAATTTTGTGGCTAATCCAGTGGTTCTAAACCTCAAGGCTCGATTAATGGGTTCGAAGTCAATGGTGTATCCGGATCACGCTCTTCAATATGTCTGAATCAATTCGGATAAGTTGAAAAGTATCATATTAATGAATGAGTTAAATTTATATTTAATCTCTTGTAAATACTTTATATTGTTGAGAAATAAACATATTGTAAGTGTTTACCCATACTGTCAACTCAGAAAATTGGTAAGAAATTGACCGTGTAGTGAACATAAACACAATAATCTGAAGCAAGTAGCAATGGAGTGTGAATAGTGTGATATGCTGGGAGGGTGAGCGTAGCAAGTAGTATATGAAGCTTGAGAGAGAGATGAGGACCGGGAAGAGAAAGGGGACCGTGGTAGAGGCAGGAGACCGTCTCCCTCCCAATTAGGTGGAGGCCGGGAACAAGCCCGAATTAATCAGCAACCCTTTCTTCACCAAATGAAGTAGAACCGTGCCAATAAAACTTAATTAAACCTCTTTAAACGTATTCATTAAAAATAATACACTTTTTACTGATAAACATGTATACTCTTGAGGTATTTATTACTTTCCCCCTATATTAAACTTAATAATTTATTCGATAATATCTGTAATCCAATTGAATTAGATGTGTAGTACGGGGCTGTTGACCGGCATGGATGGATACGTCATATGGCATCATATTGATTATGGAACGTATAAGGTGATGATGATGAATTGAATAAATCTTATTTATAACTTTTAAGGTGAAAACGAGTTTAATCAGTTAATCAGTAGTCAATGTTCTTTTATACTTGGAAATTTTTAAATTATGGGAAATATATTCTCAGATAATGGAAAAGTGGAGAGAAATTGAAAAGTGAGTTGCTATCTACATAAATAAAAATGTAAATGTTCGTATATTAAAAATCTATCTCCGAAAGTTCTTCACCGATTGCTTTGAAATTTTGACAAAAGGTTGCATTCGTATACAAGCATGTTTATATATGTATTTTTTTTATATACAGTTGTATAGTATATGAAAAAGTACGAGTATATAAAACAGACGAAATAATGGGAGCGCCCCCTGCAGCGACACACGCAAACTAAACAATTCTCATTGACAGTTATGTCACATTGCATTTTCGACGTTTCGGGTTCTTTCATTCCGTTTTTTTTTATTTTTCTTAAACATGAAATAATTAAATATTATATTTTCAAATATGTGTATTGAAAAATAGCCCCATCCGTTTGGACGTAAAATCAATACACGATATACTAAATTAAATTTTTATCCGCCATAGTTATATCGTGAAATGCGTTAAAATTTACCTGTATCGATTGATTTGCGTTTGAAGTGAAATATTTCGTTAATATTTTTTTTGTTTTTTCTTTGTTTTTTAGTTCGTGTATTTTCTTTTTTTAATATTTCGCAATTTTATATGTTTTTATTTTAACTTTCTTTCTTATTTTTCAGGGCAATCGATCTGCTTTATACTTCAGAAAGTCCAGGATGAGTCGTGCGGCGTTTAAAACGTCATGTCACAAAGGGATGGGGTAAATTCGTTTTTTTTTACAAATCGAATGGTTTTTTTATAAATCGAACGATTGTTTATTTATAAACTGACTTTTTAATTCCTAACTTTCATTATGCTGTCTTTCTAATGTAATGTATGATTCGTATATATCTTTAAATAGGTCAAGATCCACAATGAATTAATACTAATTACGAACTTTTCATTTTCGGTATAAAAAAAATCTAAAATCCAATTATCGAATACCCCTTCCCTAGCCAATGTAGACTAACGTAGTGACTTTTGACAAACGTCACCAAATATTATTTGATTTTTACAAACTGCCACACTTTTGCTAATTTGTAACAAGATGTATTAATTTGTCATTATTGTTAGTTTTTTGTAATTAAGAATCACGATTGGCTGAGTGAACGAGCTATTCCTGCCGCCAAGAACAATGACGTCTACGAACTTAACAATATTATTCAGTTCCTTTTTTAATGTTTCGCAATTTTATATGTTTTTGTTGTAACTTTCTTTCTTCTTTTTCAGTGCAATCGATCTGATTTAGTTCATCAAGAGAGTGGCTGCAAGACGTCAAAAATATTGTATACCCACAGGCATTGTGAAATTAAACATAATAGAAACGTATACTTTCTCTTTTCTTTCTTTTCCATTTAACCAGACTGAGCCCCAGCAACGCGTGGCCGGGTACAGCTAGTAGAAAATAAAATATATATAACACTAAAAACCATATATTATAATCAAACTAAGTTAAGATGTGTTAAAAATATGGTATTATATACAGAAGCATATTAATACCGACATTGATTTATGGCAGTGAAATATGGACATGGGAAATGAATGAGGATTTTCACTGTCGTAGGAATCGCAGTCGAACTGCAAACAACGTAAATAATATGAGACGTATCGATATAGAAAATCAAAGACAATATAATGAATGGTGGGTTACATAATATGTTTACAGTTAGGAGCATTTCAAGAGAAGTAAATCTGGCTGCTTTAGGTCTCAACATTAGCATATGCAAGCGAAACTTGGACATGGTAAAAATACGATGAAAGTTTGATAAACAAGAGAGAGCATTAAGAAAATAATGTGGATTGAAATAATAGGCAGTGCTTAAGACGGAGAAAAGAGCATAAAGATGGCTCGACCATGTAGAAAGATAGAATGATAAAAAAAAATTTAAAAAATCTACAGGAGGTATAGAAGTTACAAGGAGTTGGAAATATCTAAAAAAAACGTGGCTCAATCTTATTAATCAAATTCTAAAAGAAGGAAACATTGTAAGAGAAAAATGTGCGTAAGGATAAAATAAAGTAGACTTTGGCTATCCCTTCCCCAAAAGGGGCATGGTTTGATAGTACTAGGTTAGTCAAAAAGTTTTGAAAGTGACATCTATGGAGCAGTAGAAAGCCAAAACTTCCACGCCATTTTAATATTTCATCTTTCATAAGAACGTACTCAAAATTTCATTTCGATCTGTCAATTCATTCTTTGTTTACAAGCCATTTGAAGTTGACGTGTCAGTGTATTTTTTAACAATGGAAAAATCCGAATATCGTGCAGTGATTAAATTCTTTGTTTTGGAAGGTTTATCGGCTACTGAGATCCATGCAAAGATGGTGAAAGTATTAAAGGAGTCTTCTCCTTCATTTCCAACCGTTCACCGATGGGTTTTGGAGTTTAAGCGTGGCCGTACAAGCGTTGAAGACGATCCACGCTCAGGACGTCCAAAAAGTGCATCAACACCAGAAATCATAGCGAAAATACAGGATATGGTTTTGGAAGATCATCGATCGACTGTGGATGTGATAGCTGACACCATAGGCATCTCACATGGAACAACATGGCATATTTTGGCTGAAGTTTTGGGTTTCAAAAAACTGTGTGCACAATGGGTGCCGCATTTGCTAACAATGCAACAAAAACACGTTCGAATGCGACTTTCTGAGCAACATTTGGAGCAATTTCGAAAGGATAAAAAGGATTTTCTGCGTCGATTCATCACTATGGATGAGACTTGGGTCTACCACCATGATCCTGAATCAAAACAAGAGACTAAGGATTGGTGTGAACCAGGCACTTTGGCTCCGAAGCGAGTTCGTGTCCAGAAATCGGCCAAGAAGGTGTTAGCGTCAGTTTTTTGGGATGCAAAAGGAATTTTATTGATAGATTATCTCCAAACTGGTAAGACAATCAACTCTGATTATTATTGTGACCTTTTGGACCAGTTGGATGAAAAAAATTGTGAAAAAAGACCCGGTTTGCAGAAGAAAAAAATCATTTTTCATCAAGACAATGCGCCTGCTCACACAGCTCAAAAAACCATCGCGAAAATCAGTGAATTGGGGTACGAATTGTTGCAGCATCCACCCTATTCGCCAGATTTAGCTCCCTCTGACTTCTGGCTGTTCTCACACCTCAAAAAATTTCTTCGTGGAAAGCATTTTTCGTCAAACGAAGAGGTTATAGCCGTCGTAGAGGAGAATTTTGCAGGCCTTCCAGAAAGTCACTTCCGTGATGGGACAACAAAGTTGGAAGATCGTTGGACCAAGTGTATTGATCTTATGGGAGACTATACTGAGCAATAAAAGTGATTTCCCCCCAAAAAAAACGTATTTTCATTTCCGTTTTCAAAACTTTTTGACTAACCTAGTAATGATGATTATTAGGTACACCCAGAAAAATAAATGAAAAAGGCAATGATTATATGAAAAAAATATTTTTGATGTACGTATGATAATATTATCAATAACGATTTTTATTGGTATGGGTGTGTTTCATCACATTCGATACTTTTTCTATTAATTCTGAATTATTTATCGTCGAATGTTTATTAATAAATGCAGAAATTACATCAATCATTTGGAAAAACATTATTCAAATGCCTTTTTTCAAGGAATAATATACGTCAAAAAGTATATTAATTCCATTATCCAAATGTTTAATTCATAACATTACTGGAATCAAATTACTTATTGTATAACAAAGCATGAACACTATTTGTCAAATTAAATTTAAAACATATTGGATTTTGAGCTCAGTTTTTGCAGGTCTTATTTCAGTCAATAACTCTTTATACTCGTAAATGCTCACATAAATTATTTTTTCACTAGACTATAACATTCATCTACCAGATTCCATCTATTTTTAAAAAGTAAGCTGATAAAATATAAAATAAGTTAACTTATATATAAATTGTGGGAATTAATAGTGTGGATTTTTGTGAAAATATCTTACGTATGAATCAAATGTGAAATAGTAATAAACTAATTCTTGCCGATCATTTAAAAGCATTTCTTTAATTTTGTGCCATAGTATAGATTCTTTATAAATGTTATATGGTATAAGCTAAGATAAATGACAGATGGAAGGTTTAATTTATCACTAAAACAAACCTAAAAAACATTTTTTTCGGTAATTGTTTCTTAAGAATTAATAACATAACAGCAACATTTTTTCTTTATTTAAAATATGAAAATAATGGATGATAGTTTTAAAAAATATAGCAAAATTGGTCAACCAATTTCATAACTGATGCATAAAACGTTCAAAGTTTTGAAAAAACTAAATACAAAACATGTCGTCTAGTATTACAGAACTACAAAATAAATAGTGTATTTTTCAGGAAATATATAGCATTTGACTTTTGAAATAAAATAAAAAAAAACATAATTTAGGTCTAATATCCTTACGAGTTCAAATGAAAAATATTTAATTCACTACGATCTTAGTGGCCTAGTTGGTAAGACCCGAAGGTTGCAAGTTCGATTTCAGTTGATATCCATTTTTTTAAATGGGTGACAGTTTAGTTTTAACATAAGGCTTTTGTAATATATTTGTAATTGGTTGGAAGAATTTGACATATGGTAAGAAATCCGTCATGTTGTTTCTAACACGTACAAGACTCGAGATATAAATATATTGATTATCTTTTAATATATCGTGTTTCCATTTTATAAAATGACTAAGCTTGTCTTGTTTGAAAAGAATACAGCGATAAAGGATGAATATTTCATAGATTGCAAGTAGAATTAAGAGACAACCCATTTGAGCGGGTATCATCTCAATAGACATAATTAGGGTCGGACCTTTTCAAGTCAGCCTCGTTAAACTGCCATTGTAAGGGAACAGTTGTACAATCAAGGGGATTCATGTTGTGGAAAATGCTCTAATTTCATAATATATAAGTAACGAAATTCAAATAAATTCGAGTGTTGCTCATTTAACATCTACCATATCATAGTATAAATAGGCCAAAACCCATACGATGGTTGTCGTCGAAGAAAGAATACGAGAATTGAAATTTGAATAAAAGAGAGCGAGAGAGGAATACTTGGATTCTCTCCGAAAGTAATTCGAAATTTGAATCTCGGTGGGTCCGTGATAACTGAACGAATTTTTAATACCTAGCTAACAATTTTTGAACCGGTGTAAAAGGGGACGATGTATAAATGATATATTTAAACAAATTCTACATTTATGAATAAATATTTTCATAAATGTAGAATTTGTTTTATTTCCGTGAATATTCACGGGTTGCAACTACTTAGAAAATATTAGCATTTTATCGAATTATATTTCTTCAGACACAATACTATTTTTTTTCTAAATTAAACAAAAAAAATACTTGTTTATCAAATTGTATTTCAATCTTAATTTGCAATGAAAACTAGATTGGTTTTAAAAATGAGATAATTTTTGCAAACACTATATATTATACTTCAAAACAATATTTTATATACATTTGAAAGAATAGTACTTTTTTCATATATCTGATTTTATTTATTTTATATGTATATTTCAAAAAATTGTAAAAACTATTATACATAATTATGTTATAATATATTAACATATTCGTAGGTCTTCGCGATCATTTTTATCAAATAATTATTTTTTTGGAGTTTATCCATATCAATTTTAAAAGACCACCATCTTATACACTAATTTATTTATCATATTCAGCATATTTACTTGTTAATTGTTTGATTTGGGCATCGACACGACTTCTACAAAGTAAATTAATATCATTAAATACAAAATGTATTTTGATACAAAAATACTTGACATATTACTGAATAATATTTTATACCACAAAATATGTTTTATGAGATTTTTCAAGAAAAATATAATATTTCGACATATTCGTACAATATCTGTGCTCTTAATAGTAGATATTTGTTTATAGATTTTTTCAATGAGTGCGCAGAAGTCCATCGTCATTTAATAGTACAAATCTAAGTACATTATTTTATTTACCAGCTCCTTTTTATTTGCAAACAAATTTAACAAAATAATTTGTAGTATTTAATAATATCTAAGTACTACTTGTTCGTGCAATAAATCCAATTGGAAAAATATTATCAAAACTTATAATCGAAACAACTTTGCCAACACATACCTATATTATAATAAAATGTTGAAAATGATGATTGACTTCTTGTTATATTCGGTAACATTTTAAAATGTTTAAAGATGACTATCTAAACTATAGTTCTTAGACTGATTGTATTAATTTAAGGAAAATCACAAAATCGGTTTGGCCCATTCCAAGTGTCCGGACAAGCGGCCGTGTTACGAGTGTAATGTAATTAGACCGAAACCGCCTGCAAAATTAAACGCCAAAGCGGAATGAGAGTGTGGGCCTAATTAGAATGGGAAAGATGGCGCCATTAACGAGGGGACCGACTGATTTTTTTCTTTCCTTTTCTGTAACAAGAAAAAAGCCTATGCATTATAATAGTTGAAATGAGACGGGGAAACAACAACATAGAAAACTAGTAGAAATAATTAACGTAATAAGATACTATTTTTAGAAACTAATTTGGTTTAATTAAAGATTGTGAATAGTATTATATGTTAATAAACATATTTATGTTAGTGTGAAGCTATTTTTATACGTATAAATCAAAACTAATTTATTACCATTACCTAGTTAACTTACTTTTCAAGAAATATCATCTGTTGATGTTTCACATAGTATAAACGAATTTAAATTCATGGAAATGTATAATAATTTCGTTGGTGTATTGTTTCTTCTTATATTAAATATAAAATATATACAAGGAAAAGAACATAATATGTTATAAATGTCAAAATTATTTGCAGTCATCGTCAAGACAAAATTTAATGATTTGAAATTCTTACAACTCAGTGTTTTATCTGTAATTTTATACAAAACAAAATGTCCGTAATCGACACGCATATAAAAAAATTATTATATTCATAGATGCAATGCTAAATATTAAAAAAAAAAACTGAACGAGTTTCCAAAGTTATTTTGAGCATTTCCAGCAATCACAAAAATGTCAACATTGTTAGTTTCAAACAAGGATATACCTACATATAACTTTAACCGTTTCAATTCCAAGGTACACATATTTTATACTTTTGAAGGAATCACGTTTTGTAGGGCAACGTTAACGAGACTTTATTCTAGTAATGTTTTCGGTGCAAAGCCTTCGAGAAAATTGCGAAATTTTATTTTTCTCCTTCCTCTTGGGAAAAATATTCTTTCTTTTTATCCGCAAGTTACAAGAGATTTGTAAAAAATTGAACTTGAAAAATGCAAAAAGAAATTTCAAGAAAAATACAGAAAGTCATGCATGTGAATAATTTTTTTCTGTGTCTACTATCATTGTGGACTCTATAGAAATAACCTGAATACCGAGATTTATCATAAAAACTCAACCCCTTCAATCAGTTAAGTTAAGTATTTTTTTTGTACAATTTAAGGAAACTATCATAAAAATAAATCAGCCAGTCACCTATCCAGTAAGGAGTCCGCAGTACGCGGAGCTGGGAATTCCAGCATATGTTATTCATCATCACTCCAGAGGAATTGATCATACGATGAGTTTGTTATGGTCAAGATTAGCAGGTTCTATGATACACACTCCGAGTATATGATATGATATTATATGATACACACTCGGAATACAATTGACCACGAATGATCATACGATGAGTTTGTTATGATCAAGATTAGCAGGTTATATGATACACACTCCGAGTATATGATATGATATTATATGATACACACTCGGAATACAATTGACCACGAATGATCATACGATGAGTTTGTTATGATCAAGATTAGCAGGTTCTATGATACACACTCCGAGTATATGATATGATATTATATGATACACACTCGGAATACAATTGACCACGAATGATCATACGATGAGTTTGTTATGATCAAGATTAGCAGGTTCTATGATACACACTCCGAGTATATGATATGATATTATATGATACACACTCGGAATACAATTGACCACGAATGATCATACGATGAGTTTGTTATGATCAAGATTAGCAGGTTCTATGATACACACTCCGAGTATATGATATGATATTATATGATACACACTCGGAATACAATTGACCACGAATGATCATACGATGAGTTTGTTATGAAATGATTAGCAGGTTCTATGATACACACTCCGAGTATATGAATGGCGAAGCATGGAGGTTTCGTATTACTTTCAATATTTTATCGTAGTAATTTACTTAAAATATATCATAATTTTGATGCATTGTACATTGATTTATTATTTTTTTAAAGCGACGACTACGTTTAAAATGAAGAAATAAAAACGGCATTTTTAAACTAATTCTGACATACTATACGATTGAGACGATTTATTTTATATAAATTTCATGATAATTTAAATCGTCTTTCACTGTCTACGTGTCTATTCTCTATTGAATAATCCTGGTTTTATTCATATATTAAAATTATAATTAAATTTTATGGAAATTTTGATAACAAAATTTTTAAATCTTTCTTTCTTTTAAAGAATATATATGACCGAAGTCATAGGTATCATTATACCCTCGAACGCTAGGCGAAAAAAGTGCCTGTGTCGTTCGAGGGTAGTAGCACAGCGCGGGGTTCGAACCGATGACCTTCCGCACGGAAGTCCAGCGCGTTACCGCGCGGCCATGCACCTCTTATCTGTTTGTTTTAATTTAGTTTATGAATTTTCTAAAACCAGCCCTGTCGTAGATATGTTTACAAATAAATATTTTCTATCCATAAAGTATGAATATATAGGTGCAAAATGTGAATTCGTTTCGCATATGAAGTCAAATTTTATTGGTGCTATACAAATAATGCGGTTAGAACGAAACAATAGGCACGTACTCGTAACAGCCAGTAGTCAGGAGCATTCAAACAGTAATAAATTATATAGATGCATCTATAAGGAATTAACGTGGCAACCGCAAATGCGAGATACCACACGCATATTTCCCGATGAGCTTTATAGTCCCGTGAGAAAACCCAGCAAAGGTTCTATTAAAAGTCTTAAGAAAGCAATAATTAAATCCATTAGAGCAGAAAGTACTATTAAAGCCTTTCGCTATACATGGTGAAATGTCAGAGGTAAACTAAGAGTATACCCTGGCCAATACTCGCACAATAGATATCCAATAGTACCGAACCAAGAATGCGATATATTTATGCAAGTATAGATTCGATTTAATAATTGCATTGTCAATGAAATTTCATTTACATTAAAAACTTACGAGTATTTTTAATTTAAAAAATATAAAATTAAGATATCAGTTTTTGAAACATATAAATATATGGAGATATCGGAGTTTGATTAGTTAGGAGTATATGGATACGTTGTATTGGAAGCGGCTCTTGCGCATTTTTTGGACAACCAGAAGAACCAAATAATCGATTATTGAATTAACATTCTCATTTTATTTTTATAGCGATATTTACCGAACAGAGATTACTCCAAAGGCATTGTTTCAATGAGACATCTTTCAAATAGTGTGAACTTAAGAATCCTCTTGGATGCTTCTATACCTTAAACGTACCCACACTCCAGAGAAATTATATTTAAGGAATCAAGACGTGTGTCTCAGTGTCTCTCAGTATCTCTCAGTGCCTCTCAGTGCTGTGTGCAAGAAGGGTCTTACGATACTTTGTACAAATATGCAGGGGCAAATTGACAACCTTGAGCGATCGATTCTGACAGGAAGAGTGAATAATAGAAGGAGCAAAAGGTTAGTAACTCATCCAATGGAGACTCCATATGAAGTAGGCTGCAGGGTATTTGTTTCAGAAGGAGCTTTACAAGGCAACATATCGATTATTTTGGAGAGAGGTGATCAAAGATCATGGTGAACAAGATCTTTGGAATCGGAGGAAGAAGAATTTGTGGAAATAATAGCATTTGATAAATAAGCCATAAGTATAACATTTCAGTTCTATCTGGATTTTTGTATTGCAGAAAGAGCAGAAAGCAGACGTCCATTTGCTGAAGTTACTAAATGAAGGTGAAAAGTGGCACAGTATGTATGGCATAAAAAGTGTATTGTACGTGTAGTCGATTAATTTATTGTAATTGTTTGTTTTTACATACATACGTACGCCGTGTCTCTTGCGGGATAGGTTGAGATAACAAATCGACATACTTTTCTATCTAAGAACACAACTTTCTATCTAAGAACATAACGTCTTCTCCGCATTCATACATATCGTCATGCACAATATTATGTATTATACATGCATTTCACCCATTATTACATATTTACTGTCATCTTTTTTAATTCGCGCATACATACATGAATTGATAGGTATGCATACAAATATAACAATAACGGTACATCACCATATGCCTGCTTTATACCAGTATTTTTTTGTAATAAACTAAATATTTAGAGTTCATTCTTCAATTAACAAAACTTTAACTTAAAATTATAAATAATAATACTAGAATAAACTTTAGAAATATTATAAAACTTTACAATAAGACTGTAACGCAGATAACGATCGAGATTTCCTCTTAACGTGGGCATTATAACTCAATATAAGTATTCCCGATATTAAAAGAATTGTAAAAAGTCGTAACGCCCATAAAACAAAGGTAGAAAGACTGATGATCTGTTGAGAAAATGACTGTTATTATCACCGATGCCAGACAAGCTGAATCTCACTATATCACTCACTACCCAACCTGCTCATCGCATCGCATCGCATTCCGGACCCAGGGTTCCGCTGCCAAGGTTTAATAAATACCTTTACTGTTATGATTATTGGAAAATAAATAAAATAATAAATCAATAAGGTGCAAGATCACATTCAGATGGTTTACCAAATATTTTAAACAGTATTTCTTATGCTAATCAATATTTATATTGACTCGTGTGTACATATAAACGAGATGAGGAGTGAAACGGGAGGCGTGACAATGTCAGATTTGGTTGTTTGCAGACGCTATGGTGCTAGTGGCGGATAATGAAAATTATTTAGCAATGTTGGTTCAAAAAATTCATGCAAAGTATTAAGAAAAAGATTTGAAAATAAACTAATAGTCATGCATGTTGAAAAGGGTCTATCTATGAATAATTGCGATGTAAGGGGAAGTAATGAAAGACAAGCACAAATTGAAGAATTTTGCTATTTGGGGAGCATGTTTCCGAAAGATGATAAGACACAGAAAAATATTGAAAGACGTTTTGCAATATGAAACAAGTTCAACAGCGCACTTGGTACTATTTTTATCAATAAATCAATAACAAGTTTCAAAACTTATTGTGCACAGTGGTGTGATATCAATAGGATGATGTAAGGAAGATAATTGTGCACAGTGATGTGCTACCAATAGAATGGTGTAAGGCAGATAATCGTGCACAGTGGTGTGCTACCAATAGGATGATGTAAGGAAGATAATTGTGTACAGTGGTGTGCTACCAATAGGATGATGTAAGGAAGATAATTGTGCACAGTGGTGTGCTACCAATATGATGATGTAAGGAATATAATTGTGCACAGTGGTGTGCTACCAATAGGATGATGTAAGGAAGATAATTGTGCACAATGGTGTGCTATAAATAGGATGATGTAAGGAAGATTATTGTGCACAGTGGTGTGCTACCAATAGGATGATGTAAGGAAGATTATTGTATTGTATTACACTTTTGTTGTATACATTACAACCCGGCGAGTTTATTGTCATGTGGCAATATCTTCTAACCACCCAGAAGATGTTAAAGAGACCTTAAGTGAAAAAGGGACTGCAATCCTTTTATAAAAAAATCTGGATTCCAACGGGAATCAAACCCGCAATCTCCGGGTTGGTTGTCAAGCGTCTTACCAACTAGGCTACGGAGGTCAATAATTCTGGGCATTGAAATGATGTAATAGGAGCAGAATAAATACGGTAGAAATGTGTGCTTTGCGTATATTCTGTGATATTAAAATGTTTCTCAGAGTAATGAATGATCGAATAAATATAATGTAATAGTAAGAACGCCTCAATATAAGTTCAAATAGATTAATAAAGGTGTTAGGAGGAGCTGAAGTTTAGTTAGATGTATACAAGTCAACATATTGTAAGATATAAGGTCTATATTTTTAACAGATAAAGACTCCACCTTATTGGATTATACACAAAGCGGAGAAAAACGAAAAAAATTAAACATTTTGGAGTCAATATTATTCGGATCCCTTTAAGTATCTTCAAAGAGTTAGACCCCAATGACCTTAGTTCAAAACGGGCATAATGTTCTTACAAGACACGCTATTTTGATTAGTTCACAGTTGGTAATTACTGGCTTTATACAATCGTGCATACATGCTAATGATGCAATTAATACAGCTGCATCAAACCAATTTGATCCCATCAAGTTGAAGACTAATTGAATGAAATTTTTTGTTTATACTTCGATTTCAATATTTTTTTCATTAAAAAGAATTAATCGTTTGTTTGAACACGAAACATTACGAGACAAAATAATGATTAACAAATGTAATGTAAGGAACTGATATTAAAATAGGAAAAAGTAAAAATGATCATAAATGTATGTAAGCATTAAGGGGGTATTTTATTCTAGGGGCATGAATTTCGGGCGTTTTTTCAGACTAAATAAAAAAAAACTAAAAATATTTAGAGTAAAATACCCTCTTAAACTAAATGTATGGTTAAATTCTTATTATTTCTCTTAACATAATAAAAAAGCTGTAAAAACAAAAGTATTTAGAGTTATGAAATATAAATAATTCTCAAAGTTTAGTTGATAAGATGCACTGATGTCTTCCAATTCGGGCTTGCGGGTTCAAAGTTTAGTTGTTTAGTTGATAAGATGCACTGATGTCTTCCAATTCGGGCTTGCGGGTTCCAAGTTTAGTTGTTTAGTTGATAAGATGCACTGATATCTTCCAATTCGGGCTTGCGGGTTCAAAGTTTAGTTGTTTAGTTGATAAGATGCACTGATATCTTCCAATTCGGGCTTGCGGGTTCAAAGTTTAGTTGTTTAGTTGATAAGATGCACTGGTGTCTTCCAATTCGGGCTTGCGGGTTCAAAGTTTAGTTGATAAGATGCACTGATGTCTTCCAATTCGGGCTTGCGGGTTCAAAGTTTAGTTGTTTAGTTGATAAGATGCACTGATGTCTTCCAATTCGGGCTTGCGGGTTCAAAGTTTAGTTGTTTAGTTGATAAGATGCACTGATGTCTTCCAATTCGGGCTTGCGGGTTCCAAGTTTAGTTGTTTAGTTGATAAGATGCACTGATATCTTCCAATTCGGGCTTGCGGGTTCAAAGTTTAGTTGTTTAGTTGATAAGATGCACTGGTGTCTTCCAATTCGGGCTTGCGGGTTCAAAGTTTAGTTGATAAGATGCACTGATGTCTTCCAATTCGGGTTTGCGGGTTCCATTTCCGTTGGTTTCCAATTTATTTTTGTAAAAAGTTTCAGTCTGGATTTCACTTAACACTTGTTTGACACTCTTTTGGTTCATTGCAAGAGATTGCTACACTGATATATAATATACTTGGTAAGTCGTACTGTATACTACGGATTTGCAATACGAAACATATTATATAAATCAGTTTGCATTGATAATAAAAAAAATTAAGTTTAAGATACGAAGGAATGAAAATTCCTTCTAAGCCAATTGTATAACAGATTTTGGGGAATCACAGATATTAGGAAGCTGGGTATTGAAATAATCTAAAGTTACACGCTCTCTTAAAAACTTGGATAATATACCAGATGAGGAACATAGCAGAAAGATGAAACTCTGAAAAACGACTGCGGTGTGTTATTAAATCTTTTAATTAATTTTAAATTTTTGTGATATTATTTGAGGATTTATGTGGCATTTTCATACATTTAAACTATGAATTGTATCATAATGTACAGGTTAAGTGATATACGAGTATATTGAGAGAGCATCACTGAACTTCAAACGGATACTCAACTAGATATACGAGTACATTGAGAGAGCATCACTGAACTTCAAACGGATACTCGGCTATATATACGAGTACATTGAGAGAGCATCACTGAACTTCAAACGGATACTCAGCTAGATATACGAGTACATTGAGAGAGCATCACTGAACTTCAAACGGATACTCAGCTAGATATACGAGTACATTGAGAGAGCATCACTGAACTTCAAACGGATACTCGGCTATATATACGAGTATATTGAGAGAGCATCACTGAACTTCAAACGGATACTCAGCTAGATATACGAGTACATTGAGAGAGCATCACTGAACTTCAAACGGATACTCAGCTAGATAAACGAAGAAACTATTAATATAAATGTTATACACACATTACTTGTCGGTGAAATTGATTCATAAATAATGTAAATAAACAAAAACACTATTTATTTAGGAATCTTTATTTAAGGGCCTCATAGTTTCCAATGAAATAAGGATGTAAAAGGAATATTTTGTTATTTAAAATTTTGTTAATGAGAGGTATTATCTTATTATTGTAATCTATATTCTCAGTGAACGTAATCAATCAACTCATCATTGCTTACTGGCTGGGAACACCCACGTTTGGGTGATTAACAATATAAAGAAGGCTTAATTTATAGTTCTCACGAAGAATACTATCTTAGAAATACATACTCGTATAGTAACTTAATACGAAAGTAGATATCGAGGAGAACTCGGTATTTTATCTCTCGTATCTACAAAACGCGCGCCAGATTGATCTTTACCATGAGACGGATTATGGCAAGTCGGTCTGAAGGCATCTCTCGGGGTTATGCAGAGCACAGAGCACAGTGCACAGTATAACCCCTAGGCGCGGCGTCCGATCCGAGCCGGCGTATAATTATCGGGTATGACCATTCGTAGGCGTAAACCGTACAATGAGCGAATGCATCACGAAGACGTTAATCTGTTTCTTTTGTGTGTCGGCCAACAATTTCACTGGCCGCTCTCGATAATAATTATTATACTAACTTTGAATGCCGTGTTATTATTGGAGGGGCCCACGTTCTTTCGATTTCGCATAGCTATTATAGTTATTACGGGATCGTACAACCATTCGTTTTGTTTCCGATACAGACATTGATGTGTATGATTTATTAAGGTTCAAGCGATCTTTCACAATTTCCACATTAAAACCTCGTGCTTGATGTCTTTGTAATATTCTATTCAGAACGCACAGTTTATTTACAACTAAATTATTTGAATCTGTATAAAATACCTAAATACTGAACAAAGAAAGTTTCATATTATTATTATCATTAAAGACATGCAGCAAACATGCTGTTAATATACATATCAAGTTTAATTGTTGGACTCATATGTTCAGAAAGAAAAAAAAACAAAGAGTTAGCAAAGAAAAATAATTAAAAGAAGAAGCAAAATAAATTAAACAGCACTTCTAGGTTTATATACGAACTTATCCAGACTTTTTTTTTAATTTGTTTAATGTCACATCACTCACTACACTACTGGGATGTTTATATTTTATCATTATAAACATGCAGAATATATGCTGTTAATATCTATATCAAGTTTAACTATCATGTGTTCACCAAAATTATTGTTTTGCTAAAGATTATTGTAAAATTTTGTTTTAGAAAGCTTTAACTGATGTCTTTTCATGTGTGTTTTGGTTACAAAATTCTTGGTGAAGTTCTGAGCAATCATTATGATTACTCAAGATTTTAAACATTCAATGTAGTGTCTACGATTTCGTCTTTGTTGCAGAGTAGGCAACTTCAATAAAGGTAGTATATCCTTATAAGTCAGATTAGTCAGACATCTTCAATTGTTTTGCTAGTCTTTTAATATTTTCAAGAAGTTCAATGCCCTTTATAAAATAAGGGTTCCACATTTGGTAACCGAACTCCAGCAAAGGTTTAACATAGATCTGATAACAAAAATATTTGTGGTTTACTAAAAAGGCTTTTTCGTCTTATATTTAATAATAAAACACACGATTGTTAATTTAATATCAATTTTTAAAGACCAGAATACGAAGAAAGTGTTAATTATATGTTTGAAAAAGCAAAACAAATAAAATATTACATGATTTGTATTTTCTTGCTTTTTTTTTCGATAAACATTGTTGTCTTAGTTGAGGATCTCTCTTCAAGATTCTCACGTCAGTCTCGAGCTGATTATTTACGCTATAACTAGTCGATAGTTTTGTGAAAACAGCAACAACAAAAAAAATATAAAATCATCTCTCTCATATAAATGAAAATATATTTTTGAAATTTGTTTGAAAAATTGTGTTGAACAATTTACGAAAGATTTTAGTATTGGATTTCGACCGACTAATTAAATGATTTTACAATAAACAAGGTTTTGTTGTACATTTAATCAATGCCCCACGTTTTTTTTAAGATACGCTCAATTGATGGGAGTAATGATTGTTATTAATAACATCACATTCGTACCGGAATGACCCGACCCGACCGTCATTAAAATATTTTGGGTAAAAACTTAAAATAGACAAGCGTTAAAAAAGAATACATACAGAAATACAATATTTACTCGGAGTCAAGCCAAATGATATGGGAGAACTAGACCGGAGCAGAATTTGTCCCTAGTCCAAACCTTGAATGATGACTGTATAAAACTATTTTATACTTTGGGTGCCAAATATCTTTTCAAAATTGTGTTTAAAGGAATATGAAAAACACGTGGATGTCACATTTCGTTTGACGATTACACAGTATAGGCGTATTGTTCCTAGGTACTCATATGGTATAAGAGTATCCGATATAGGTTGACCGTAGTTGGACGTTTAGCATTCACGCAAATCAACCGGACGGCGCAAATTCGATTTCTGGTGGATTCACTTCCGGAATGGTTATACTAACAGTTCGTTTTACACCAGAATTTAAGTTTTTCTGTAGTTTATATACTGTTTATCATAAATTTTAATAGAGCTACGATTATTAAGCAATACATATAGCGTAATATAAAACTTTGTCTATCGAAAGGTTGCA
This sequence comes from Odontocerum albicorne, assembly GCA_949825065.1. Taxonomy (NCBI): domain Eukaryota; kingdom Metazoa; phylum Arthropoda; class Insecta; order Trichoptera; family Odontoceridae; genus Odontocerum; species Odontocerum albicorne. The sequence continues at coordinate 20,823,301 of OX463841.1, read as the reverse complement.
GTAGATTAAAACTGCCGATCGTCTTGGAAGTTTAATCGCCTTGCCATGGAGAACTTAAAATTAGGTTTGATCCGTTAAGAATGTGCTTGCTGGAGTACAACAGAGTGCATACGATAAATCAATACACGCACAAGTGTCTTCCATCCACAAGATGGCTGATAATCACACAAGGAATATCGTATACAGTATGTACATTTTAAACTTTTAATACTAACAACAAAATACAATATATTATTTTCACAAGTCAAGACAATCCTTGGCAAATAATTGCACATAAGTTAACATATCATTTAATTGTCAAATAAACAATATGCACACAAAATAATGGTTATGTCATATTCCCATGAAACTTGTAGATAATTAATTAGTTACAATACCTTAATGCTTTATGGTCCTTGAATACACGGCTATATGAAGTATTTTTTGTAGGTTTATTATGCAGGAAAACGACCAACGTAGCTTAGTTGGCAGAACGAATGTTTTCTGATCCGGGGAAGTTCGATTCCCGATTGTACCCCAAAAATGGGTTTCTGTCATTTTTCATAACAGAAGTAAAAGTCATGTGACAATAGGCCTGCGAGGTTGTACTCTATACAACGGAAGTGTAATACATAATATACATATACAAAGAAAATATTTTCGAATGTTTTACAAAACTATGTAAATTAAGTCGATGATCTGCTCGTAATTTATTTTGTGATAAAGATTGTTTGGAAAATAATGTCGACTTAAAATTTTACAGGTCAATTTTTTTATGTTCTTCAATTTTCGTTAAGTTTTCATTGTATCTTCATGGTATTTTAAGACAAATTTAAGTACTATGGCAATAATTTTAAGTATTTAAATTGTCTTGTCGTGTGTTAATGTTTATTGTGGTTGGTAAACGACACTGTTGTACAATCAAATAAATAAATAAACGCATTGTTCAAAGAGCGATCTATCATATAATGTTTATATTATTGCTGTTTTCATTTGAGTTTTTGAAGTTATTTTAGACGTTAATATTAGAATTATTTACTAATATGCTGTGGAATCCGTCTTCGGTAGGAAGTTTCCAGCTTGTGAGTGATCCCAGTGTATTTTCCAAAGATTTGACAAACCATGAAGATTCTGGTGTGCCCTGAATTATTTTACCTGTGGCCATGGTTGTAGTGTACACGCCTTGCATAAATGGGCGGATGGGGTTTCATTGATGCTATGGTCGTGTGGAATTCCCCTCCAGATTATAGGTCGCATCGTGGGAAGTGTCTAAAATATTAATTCCCGGGAGGACTGGAGAAGTTCCATTGAACTACTCATGAGACTTTAATAATAATAAAAAGACAAACTACCTAAAGCTCCGTTTTGAAAGGGGTGACTCTCCTCAATGACGCTCTAACTAGGGATCCGAACTAATTATTATGGAGATATTAAAAATATTACAAAAAAACAAGTTGAGAGTAAGGATGGGAAGGTGGTGGCTGCGGTCAATAGATGAGGAACTTCCCTGCATCTGCATATGTTTAGCAAAATACAATACATTTGATAAGAAAATCGCAGAAAACTCACCAAGGGAAGGTGAACTTCAAGAAATCTTTCAAGTTCTTCTGCTATGTGATAGTAACACATTCAGCTTAAGGTGGAGTATAGTGTATGTATGAAGTATTAATATATCAACCATAAATTTTGATTCCCATAAAGAGTTGTTTCCTAGTGTTTCCTTAAGCTTTCCCCATATCTCTTAACACTTTGAGGTAGATAAAGATCAATCCAATTGAAATATTACTCGAGAAAACGAACGTTAACCAAAAATAAAGATCATTCATTAAATATAAGTGATAATAATATAACTGTTGCAATAGCAAAATCAATGCGTTAAAATGACAAAGAATACTCTGTTATCGACTAAAACCAATCAAGAAATATACTATATGAGAACATACATATAATGGAATATTAAGTACACAGGTTAAGGATACCCAAATAGCCAAATATCTCATAAACACAATTTACTTCATTATGTATTAAAAACCTAAACATTCAACTGAGAGATAAACTATACGAGATATTAAGATGAATTATTTACTATGAGTGATACAAAAGTTATCGATAAATTCATCGGATTTTTATCTAATTAAGTAAATAAACTATGCGGTTTAGAGTTAAAACGTATACTTAATTTTGTTAACCCGAATTGGATGAGTTACGAGATATGAGGCATCAATCAGGTAAAACATGTAAAACAAACAAATTAACAAAATTAACCAAACAAGTGTAACAACGTATCTCTAAACAACGGCCAAAAGCTCGCCAGATCAAGTTCTCCGAGACGCAGCAGTATTAAATAATGCGAAAATTCCAGTGGGCGTTGCACTTAGATTACACTTATATGTATAAATCAAGGTGTTAAAAAACGACTTCAATACTTTTAGCTGTCAACAATCTGTCAAATCTGTCAGGTTGAGTTCCCACTAAATAAAACACGCCAGCTAATAAACGGCAGTAAGAACGTGTGTTGAGGTACGTTCACATGAGTCAGGACGATTGTGGTCAAATATTTAATAAAAAAAGAGAATATTTTGAAATACAAATCTATTAATGGAAAAAATAAGAATGAATAAAAAAATATGACAAATGTTTTTTTTTGGGTTAAACGGACCAAATAAACTTAACATGAATAACGATTAACCATAGATAGACATATATATGTTACATTTTTTTATACATTAATTTATTCGTATGGAACTCTTCAACAAATCCGTATTAGTGGTTCAGATATACTGAAGAGCTGGAGCGTTGTCTCCAGCACCATTAATCGAGTCCTCGTGTCTAAAATCACTTGAGTAGGCTCGGAACTTTGTTGAATTTCGTTACCAGATGAATTCTTCTCCACACTAGGACCCTTTTTTCAGATACCATTGGAAATCGAACCCGAAACTCACGAGTGGAAGTCAAGCATCTTACCATCTAGGATACGGAGGTTGTCACATATTTTAGTAACTATAAAAACATCTATTTTCTTAAATATTTTTATAAATGTTTTCATTTTGGTGAAAAATGTATAGTTTTATTATATTATACCTATATAAGGTGTACTATTTGGACCTTCATATTAAAACACGAGTGTCTAATAAATAACATGATTATATTATATTTTTCTCTATTATAGAAAAAACATTCTACCAAAGCTGAATACATACTCGTACGTACAAAAAATGGTACAAATTTAAGAGGGTGAACAAATATTGGAAATAGCTAACTTGCCCAATTATAGTAGAAGGGCGAGCAACGGATAGTAAAACTTTTTTACCAATGATGATGCAAACATATCAAACTTGTTCATATTACTATTTTTAATAGAACCAGGACATCTATTTTTTTACCTTCATAGCAAATAACACGTATGCATGAAAAGTTACCAAATGATTCAAGCCACTCAACATTTAATATACTGGATATGAACCGACCTTAAGAGTAAGACGAGACGAGACGAGACGAGACGCAGAACATGGAGTGGTGGATGCAAGTCACGGCGCGGCGGGGCGGGGCCCGCTAATTGTTTCACAATACCGGCTCACAATTTAATGAAGATTAATCAACCGGTGGTGCTTAACCTCGCCGGTCACTTGAAGGGAATGCAACACCGAAGCTTATGGGCACAATTCATAACTTTTCAAGTGTGGGAAATACTTACAACCTCGTTTGCTTACCTTATAGATATAGAACGGAGAGGTGGTGCAGGAACGCTCAGACGGATTGGTCGCGTGTTGTGTATTTCTTGCTTGATTTGTTATAGAGTAGATATTACGAGTATATACAGATGACGCTGTTGCCTTTTTGCTAAGCATGCAGGTATTTTCGGTGGCGTGCGGTATAAATTGAATATAATATAATTTTTGTCCTTTTCTACTCAAGAGTATCCACTCAACACAAAAATAATGTTATTTATTTGAAACTTTATTGCGAAGTGTGCACCATGATAGGTTTACTTCTAAAGCAACTTCTACGAAACTTTATTGTGGAGTGTACACCATGATAGGTTTACTTCTAAAGCAACTTCTACGAAACTTTATTGTGGAGTGTACACCATGATAGGTTTACTTCTAAAGCAACTTCTACGAAACTTTTTTATTATTAAACTCTATAAAATATAAACGGTTTAAATGAGCTGTTTCACTAGGCTCATCGCCTATTGTGAGACAGCTGACTTACACCAGTGTGATTAATATGTATACATGCATATCATCACGTCATTTCCCTGTCGGGGTTGACCGTGAGCACATAACTTAGGAATTTCCTTTTTCGACACACATATTTCGTCACAAAAAATATATAATATTAGGTCCTTACATATGAAATTGGCGTTTTGTTTGGGAGGAACATAAAGTTGATTTTTTTTTAATATAATATATTTATTTAATCAAAGTATGTACCATTGCTATCTATGCACTTTTGCCATCTCATAGGTAGTTCATCGATCCCTTTACTAAGAAAACCATTCGGACGGGAATCAATAAAATCTTTGAAGTCGGTTTGGACTGCCCCATCGGAGTTGAATTTTTTCCCTTGCAAGAAGTTATCCAAATTTCGAAAAAAATAGTAATCTGTTGGGGCAAGGTCCGGAGAGTACGGTGGATGTCTTAGACATTCCAATTGAAGCTCTTCTAATTTGGTAGCCGTCTGTTGTGCAGTGTGTGGTCTAGCGTTATCATGAAGCAGCAGTGGCCTAGAGCGATTAACCAGCCTCGGTTGTTTAGCAGCTAGCTTTTCCATCATGGTTTGCAGTTGCTGACAATAGACATCTGCCGTAATCGTCTGGCCAGATTTAAGAAAGCTGTAGTGAACGACACCAGCACTAGTCCACCAAACGCTCACAAGTAACTTTTTTGGAGTCAATTTTCGCTTGGGGCATGGTTTGGCTGGTTCGGCAGGGTTCAGCCATTGCGATGAGCGCTTCCGATTATCATACAGGATCCACTTTTCATCACAGGTAATGATTCGATTCAAAATCGCTTCATTATTGTGCCGGTTGAGTAATGCAACGCAGCAGTCAACGCGCGTTTGTTGATTTGCTTCACTCAATTCGTGAGGTACCCACCTTTCAAGCTTTTTCACCTTCCCAATTTGCTTCAAGTGGATTAAAACAGTTTTATCACTAACACCGCAGCCTGCAGCTAACTCGGACGTGGTTTGCGATGGATCCGCTTCCACAATAGCCTTCAATTCTTCATTATCAACTTTGGTCTCCGGCCGTCCACAGGGCTTGTTCTGCAGGTCGAAATTTCCAGAACGAAAACGTTGGAACCAAAAACGCACTGTGTTTTCTTTTGCGGCACCGTCGCCATACACATCATTAATCCTTCGAGCCGTTTCTGCAGCACTGGTGCCACGGTGGAACTCGTACTCGTAAATAACGCGATATTTCAAGTTTTCCATTTTGTAAACTGAGTGACGCAAAGAAAAAAAAACAATTGAGGAAAAAACAAATGAATTATAATTTTCGAAACACAAATACTTGAGTAAATAGCTGTATAAATTTTAATTTGGAATTCCTAACCAAAGAGAAGATATTTGAGATCAAAGTTGCCAGTACGGCAAAACGCCAATTTCATATGTAAGGACCTAATATTATATATAGACACATAAAAAATTTTCGTCCCCGATCCCGCTGCTTGTAAAAAAATATATTAAGAAATTCGCACTTGTTTACAAAGTTCGAAAATTCATTTGGCAAAAATATAGCTCAACGATTTGAATAAAAGCAACTTGAAAACTCCCTTAAATGCATTAAAGAGAGTAAATTTTCCTATAATACTCCCTGAAGTCTCATCAAGAGATTCTATTTATTAATATGTATTTCGTAAGTGTTGTATTGTTGATTACTTTTGTTTTGTGCATTAGTATATTTATGATAAGCATCATATTTTGATATGTATCATACATAATTTGTAAGATTTTTCTGGAGGATATTGATACGTAATCTTTTTGATGTTTATGTTTTACTGTGTTATATGAAGGACAATTAAGTGTCGATTATTGTGTTAAAAATAAATAACTTAATTTCGTGAAATTTGTAAAAAAAAGTGCATTGACGAATGATGATGGTACAATTCTGGTAGTCCTCTTGAAGCATGTGTGTTGGGTAGTTACTTGCAACTCACCATTACATGTAAGGGGGAGAGATGGTCAATCTCCATATATGCATCAGATACACGTAGTGATCATAAACACATCCTAACCTATTTCAACTGCATTAGACTTTTCTTAGACAAGATAACTTCAAAGTTTCACCCTAAACGAGCGACCCACTGCAGTGTTTGTTATAATGCCTAATTATAATTATTCAAGGACTTATTATAATATATTTCACGATATTCAAAAACCGAACCATGTCAATTTATGTAACGTTCTTCTACCTATGAGTAGATAATATACACACTTTGTGCTTAATGTGTGATTCTTATTAAAATATTAAGTGTTTACTTTGTGGTGTCATGTTAATTGATTTTTAATATAGTTTTTTTTAATAAATCGAAATCTATTTTTCTTTGCGTTCACAACATTTTTGTTTTGATTTAATTGCCGGTTTCAAAGACGCCAGCCTTCTTCGTTAGTTCCTCATCGTCTGATCTTAGAAACCGGCAGTGAACTCATGCGATAATGGATAATAGTAAGAAAAATTGTGTTTTATTAACTAAAATCAACATATAGAGAGTTGATAATATATTGTTTTTGTTTATGGACATAGATTTCGTGTAAGCGAGAGCGAGTAAATAATTAGGTACAGAAATGACATCGTTCAATTTACTTTTATCTAAAATTTCTTGTATTTTCGACGTCAGGCGTTATCTAGAGTATTGATAGGTGTATACGCGTATACAATCATTGCATGAAGGGATGAAGAAAAATTTCATGTAATTATAATTTTTCAAATATTCGTTATTGTTTTTTTTTTTTTATCTAAATTGAATATGGGCACCTTTAAGATAGTATACACGTAACTAATCTTAGAATATGACAACGATAGCCAATTTTGTGCAACATTATTTACAGAACTCGAATTTATTTAAGAAGGAGAACCATTAATGAATATGTAAATAATTTAAATAGGAAAATCTTGTCAATACGATCTCAACCATTTCCTTGAAGGCTTAACCTGGTCAAATAATATGTAATGTTATTGACTCTTGTCGATTCTGGACGAAGAATATTCAAGTACAATATGGTTAGGGCACATCTCCTACCACGTGAAAGACGGGCAAAGCAAAACCGGTTCTTAATAATAAACCAAACAGGCTCAAAAGCTGAGACCGAAAAAATATCAATCAAACCAGTCCTCAAATCGCTTTATTGTTGAGATCCAACAATGACAATTAAGATGCTTTAATTGCTAAACCATCGTTGGCCTAGGACCTAGGTTAACGAGTCGGGTGAATATGATTGATGATTTACATGCCAATGTTGTCGGGTTTATAAAAAGGCATTTCTTTTTTCTGAATAGCATTTTTTATTTGTCTGCATAGCGATAAACACTTTTTGTCATTCAAAAAAGTTTGATTAATCTGCTCGCCTTAATTTGAGATCGTGATAGTTGGGCAAAATCGAACGATTTTTTTATTTTCTAGCATATATTTCACTTTATTTTTTCGACTCCAATTTTATTTTACTATTCACTCACGCTGAATATTATGATTTCTACAATAGCGATTGATGATTAAAAATTTAAGGAAGTATTTGTAAAGTTTCGTAGTAATAATCACAATATATTCTAGAAAAATATGTTGAACGTATGAATATTTTGAATTGCCGCAGTAAAATGATGATTGTATAACCTATTTTAGAGTTTGTTTTGAAATATTGACATATAACAAATCAATTTAGAAAATGTATATATGGATATCTATTCACATTGTTTTACATTTGAAACAGATTTAATCCAATTACATCGAAAAAAATGCATAATAAAAGTAAAATTATAAATAGATCTACAAATAATAACGATGTAGTGGCTCAGTTACAGCAACCAAGGTTTTAAATGCGTCCAATCCTCAATTTATTCACCGATATATGAAAGATGTCGATATTGGAAATTCTTTCAATCAGGTAATTTTGCGTGTGCAAGCTGTGACACTTTTCATGAAAAATCGTCGTGTAACAAAGAAATTTAAAATAATAGAAATATTCAAAGAATTTTATGTAGGTTAAAAAATATATTTTTGATTAAAAATGTGGTTGTGTATATCAAGAATTGATTAAATAAAATATAGTTATAGTAAAAGCATTATCCATGATGTTCTCAAATTAATATCATTATTCTTTTACGTTTATAAGAAAACTGTCAAGTCCCATGTTCAAATAAGATGTGGTGACTCCATTAGCGAGCTTAAGTAAATGGTCGTCTATTTCTTTTGATTAAAAGCCGACATTGATGGCTGTATGCTCATAATACAAGACACTTAAAAGTTCTTAGAACTTCTCGGCTGATTAAATGTTTGAGCAGCCTAAGACTGAGTACATAAGCACACACTTAATTATCGTGTTAAGATGGAGTTATTTCATTTATTTTTGCCGCCTGCAGCATCAAAAATGCAAGCCTCAGATATGTTGCACCATGGAGATCTCGCTTCTCACCAACTAAGGTATTTGGGGAGGTCGGTATTGTTAATATTCAAGGGATATTGTACAAAAACGTTACTCATGTCTGTTATGTTATTTCATGGCCACCGAGGTTTTGATTAAGTAAGTAATTTTTTTTTCTTTTTCAAATATCTGTAAGACAAAGAGATTATTATAAAGTGACGAGTGATAGGAGATGGTGTTTCGATATCATACAAGATATTAAAGATGCAGTACTTAATAATAGCATAAGTTATATCACTCGAATATTTGTTTACTGAAAAAATCTTTCATTAAAAACATTTTGTAAAGAAAAAAATATATTACAATTATCGACCGGTTTTCATTAACTAAAATTATTTTACTGTTAACAAATAAATTTGCATATTTTACTTTCTGGCCCAGTTGAGATAAAATAATAAAAATTTTAAACAAAATATATTAAATAAAGAAATATTTGAACATATAACTACAATTACAAAAAATCTTAATAAATGAATAAGTGAAAACTTATGATATGTGTATGAGTATATCATATCATAAATGTCATTTCCTATTTCGATTGTACTGAACTTGTATAATTTATCTGTTAGTATCTCCCAGTAGGCTCATACAACAATATCAATTGTTTTATTGTAGTCATCAAGCAACTAACTATTCCTAAGATTCATTAACCGTTAGGTTAGGCTGCACTTCTCATTGAACTAATTCTCTCCAAATTCTCTTTGAACCCATATTAAACGGTTTTGAAGACGATTTTTCTCGATCGTAGTATTTTCGCGAATGTTTTGTAGAATCGTTTAATTTGTATAATCTTTGTTATTATTCTGGTATTGTTAATAAAAAGTTATGTAAGGTCTTCCGGAGTGGTTTATCGCGTGATTAGGCTTATAATGCCAAAGTTTCGAAAACGCTGAAGTTTCCATCTTCTGGGCATGTTCATAGTCTGCTGCGCCCAAGTGTACAATGCGATAAAAAACTGTTGATTTCTGAGACCGATTTAAAAGAAAATGATAGGAAAGATTTATGGGGCTTTCAATTAAGAGGAAGTCTGGTAAAATATGTAATGTCTATGGAGAGCCCATAAAAAGCTCCAGAGATTAATGTGGGCAGAACACTTCCGAATAAAGTATAAGGCGTGACTTATAAGAATCATATAATATATGGATGTTCAGGAGGAAGAAGAACCAGAAGACTACAAATACGTTGGACAAATGAAATATATCAAGAATTACTAGAAACTGGAAGGTCCGACAAGACTGGAAGAGGTTATGGTCTGACTTGAAGGGTAGTACAATTGAAGAAGTTTATAAGAAATGAAAAATTTAAATTTACTGTGGCAATGAAAACGTATTTCAATTACTTTTATGGTATTGGATTAAAAACATAACTGCTGGGATATTAGCCGTGAGTTTTATTTTGAACTGAAGTGCGAAAATTGTTAACACTATAAAAATACAGTGCGTATAAAAAATATATCCTTAGCATCATGCACAGGAAAATGCGCGAGGGAGAAATTTTTTTTTGATTTTGACTTAAATTTCGAACTGTTGATAGAAGTCTTTGATCATTATCGTCACTCATGAGGTTCTGATGGTTGTTAACAAAAAAAGAGGCTCTGACGCCTCCGTGGTCAAATAAGTCAAGCGGCTGTCTTTAAACCTGGAATGCGGGTTCGATTCACATCTAGAATGCATATGATACATCCACCTTTTAATTTTACAATTGATTTCTTTTTTCGTAAATTTATAATTGATTTTTTTTCGAATTATTTATCTCTTTAACGAAACTAATCACACCGCCATGGTATTTCTGTTGCATCTCGGTTTATTTCCATAATTTTTGTTTCGCGTTCATTCGTCGGTTTTATTGTGTTCACATCATTAAACTTATTTCATATTTTCTGTGTACGACATGCAGTTAAATGGAATATACAATACGTCGTAAACCACACACCAGCACCATTCACTAACTATACCTACCAAAAACGACTTTTATTGTTTCTTTCATAAAAAAGTATGCATTTTTATTTAAAAAACACGTGTTAAGAGGGTACTTAAATATTAAAAGTGTTATAATTGGATGGCTTTAAAATGCATTGAACAAAATAGACCCCCTTTTTATTGATGCTCAAATTATTATGAACATTATAATTAACAGAAAATTAAGTTAGTTTATGTCTTCTGGTATTAGTCAAGAGACGGGATATTTTTATGTATTGATAGTTAAAATCTGTATTTAGGGTATTCAAAATATAAAAGTGCACTACATAAAGGTTTTATGACATTTTAATTGCTATACGAGTCTTTGTTTTTAGTTAAGTATTTTTAAAAGATCAATTTTAACAAAACACACACAATGTGTCTTAGGCATTTATTTATTTTACATGAAAGTATATATATATATATATATATATATATATATATATATATATATATATATATATATATATATATATATATATATATATATATATATATATATATATATATATATATATATATATATATATATATATATATATATATATATATATATATATATATATATATATATATATATATATATATATATATATATATATATATATATATATATATATATATATATATATATATATATATATATATATATATATATATATATATATATATATATATAATGGCAATGGGCAGGACACGTAGCCAGAATGTCTGACTCCCGATGGATATCCGAAATAATCCAATTGTACCCAAGAGGCATAAAGATGTCCAGAAGAAGACCGAAAGTACGCTGGATAGATAAAATCAGGAAGTATGGCAGCATCACATGGCATCAACGAGCAAAAAACCGAACTATTTGGAGTCAACTTGGGGAGACCTTCATCCAGCAGTGGATCGACCCTGGTTGACAATGATGATGATGATGACATAATATACGAAAAAACAAAGCAGATAAAGAAAAGTAATCTCAAGTGAACATTACAAATGAAATATTCTGGGCCTTACTGAGGGCCAATGAATATAAAAAAATAGATTGATCTTTTTTACCGATTGTCGATTATTTATTTCTTTTATCCATTTGTTTCAATTACTTGGTAAATTGTGAGACCTAATTTCGCGTAACAACCGTGGGGGCCCCTGTTGTTAAGATAAATACTTAAACCATATATACTCACTCGTACTCTATATGTAATGTAACCTAATAAACACTGGTGAAAAATATGAACAATGAAGTGTACGAGTAGGTATATATGACAAGACGTATAAAAATAAATTATGTAATTTACATAATCAAGAGTGCATCATTATTTATAGTGATATTATGGGTTATTGATTTAAAATACGATATTTTTCAACTATGACAAAATACTGGAAATGTTTATAGTAAAAATTAAATTTGAGGTCTCAAAAAAAAATTTAACGCAAATCTACAAGAACGGTTAGCTCAAGAAAAAAATATAGATAAAAGCATTATTTTATTTTACAAGGCCAGTATATTTAATATATTAGGTGTTGACATAAGTTGTGTCCGTTTTTTGCAATTTAAAAATGAGCACCAAAAGTAAAACAAAATGGTAAAGGTTATATGTCATTCGAAAGAAAATGTTCTGCTCTACAAGAGATAGTGTTTGCTTTTACGTTACATATATTATTTTATTTGATTACGAGCCTTCAAAATGGAATGTCAAGTAGACGAAAGTGACCATTTTCGACACCTCCTTCTGTTCGCGATATGTGCGAAGTGTGCGGTGAAGATGCTATGAATGAAACGATAGCTCGTCGATGGTTTTTGCGTTTCAAAGACAGTAATTTCGACCTGAAAGACATGGAGTGTTCCGGACGACCAGTGGACTTTGATGAGGACCGCTTAAACCATATTATTCATGAAGATATACTTTTGGTGCTCATTTTTAAATTGAAAAAAAAACGGACAGAACTTATGTTAACACCTAATATATAAATAATATATGAAAAAAAGGCAGACAAAAACAAGTTGATATTTTGAAATAATATGGATCTCGGTTTGTGGTCTGTAATTTGTTGTGACCCCAGTAAATTGGGATTCTGCCTGTATCTTACTAAGGACATATGAATATTAAAAATTAATTGATATTTTTTAGAAATTGTTGATTATTATATAAATAATATGTCAATAATTATCATTAAAGTGATAAGTTGTGAGACCTAAAAACGATAATGTACCACGTGACTTAATATTTGTATTATATTGTACTACATTTTGGTTGTATACAGTACAACCTGGTGGGCTTATTGCTATGTGGCAATATCTTCCAACCGACCAGAAATATGTTAAGCAGAAAAGGCCTCAAATGAAAACCAGACTGGAATTATTAAAAAAAAAAACTGGGTTCCAATGTAAATCGAACCCGCAACCTCTGGGTTGGGAGACAAGTTTCTTACCAACTAGGCTAAGGAGGTTGTTCTTTGACATAATTTAAAAGTAAAAAAATATAAAAGCAAAAAAATGGACCTCTATTGCTAAGACAAATATTTAAAACATACCTAAAACCTAATAAAAAGAGATGAGGAATATAGTATAAACTTGAAGTACATATCTGTAAACATATGTAAATAAAAAAAAATTATGCTATTCCCATATTGAACAGTACATCATTATTTATTTTGATCTTACAGGTTATTGACATAAAATGTAAAAAATATAAAATCATTCAATTATGAAAATTCACTGCAAACATTTACGGTAAAAAATATTATTATTGCTCAATAAAAGAAAACAACTCGACAAGAATAGTCGGTGTAAAAAACTAATGGATAATGAATTGTGGAAATATATTCTGTATTTAGATACATTATACAGATCAACAGTGTCCCTTACGGGGTAGGCAGAACAGATCATCGTACACCCAAGCACACAACTTTCGCCTCCTACACATTTATACATCTAGTCATGCACAATATCGTATTGTTCATTCTCCTCAGTTTACGTATCTTCAAAATCTGACCCGCTTGATTCAGCCAAGTTTTCCTCGGTCTACCATTTCTGCGCACACCTTGCCCTTCTGACTTGTACACACTTAGTAATTTTTCAACAGTCATTTTCTCCACGTGTTCAAACTATCTTACAGTTTCTTTCTTTATCTTAATTGACAAAACATTTTATCTATGCATTCATTTCTGATGTCTTAATTCCGTCTTCTTTCATACACGGTCACTCCACATTTTTTCATAGATATTTAAGATAACAATGAATACATATAAAGCATTAATTAAATTGTAGATAGCGATGAAAATAACGAATATGTAACAGAAAAGGATAAGGCGTCTAATGTGATTCGATAAGACAACTTTTGATGGTAATTTCCTTAAGAAGATTCCCGCATCCCATAGGTCTGCGTGATAGTTCCATCTTCTCATGTGGCATTCTTGTTCGCGTCCAAAGTGGGATCGTAAAAACAGAAACAACGATCGTAAATATGACACTAGAAAACATGGTGACTATTCCGAGCGCCTCCACAAAACACGACGCTAAAACCTCACAACAAAACAAGCCTCGTCTCCGGACAGCGAATAGAATCAGGACTTCTTCGTTTGGAGAACATTGACGCTTCGGGTGGAGAAATGGCGTGGTTTGCATTGTACCATCAGACACGAATGAGTTATGAAGATGTCGATAGTAAAATAGGGACGACAGCGGAATTAAATCTGTCGACTACATCACTAAACGGTGATTCATTTGGAAGGAAAAGCGTTGACGATAAATTTGTATAAACGTGATCATCCTAATTTATAAACGATTTTCATCAGACCAATTTATTATTATACTGTAAATGAAGAGAAGCATATATTTAGTTATAACTTTTCAAAATAAATTCAGGAAATATTAAGTTTCAAACGAGTATTTATATTAAGTTTGAATAAAGTAAACGTAATCATAAAATTGAAGAACGTATTATACGAGTACTATAAAAGAAAAGGTATATTTAGTTTATACTTCGAAAACATTGAATTTATTTCATTCAATGAATATATGTGTACATCATCACTATCTCGTCATACTCCTATTGGGGTAGGCCGAGAGAACACGCCTCTACTTCATTCTATTCTGTCACACATCTTTCGCGTATGTCACGTCCATACACCTCGTTATGTATACTCTCTTATTAATACGACTTTTCACTCTTGACTCTTTCATAATTTTGTCATGTCACGTTTTTAAACCTAAAAAATAAAGTATTCAAATTATATTATTTCACAATATTAAAAACAGTACATATATAAAACTTAAAGACCCAACAAAGTACTGAATATTCCCGAGCTATATCTCCAATCAAAATTTGAATTGAAGAAGTTTGTACAGGCTCGAGCTGAGTTGAAAAAAAAAGTCTGCCAAACGTCTATACTGATCTTTCCTTCTTATTTTCATTACCATCACTATCACATCATGTACTTATCGAACTAGGAAGGGACAGCAGATCTCCATTTCATTCTGTTCTAGTAAATATCTTCGCTCCCCTAAACATGCCTACAACTTGTAAGCTTTTTTAAATGCAATATGCTTTACATATGGTAATGCAGTTAGATATGAATTCATTTAACAAATATGTTGAATGTAGAATATGTTTGACGAAAAAAAAACATAAAAATATTAAGGTTTAACAATTATCATGAAATAATTGATGAAATATTGAAAAAAATCAAACTTAAAATTTTGCTTATCTTATAATATGAAGTTAATTAAATAATCACCTACTCAATTTAATTATGCCGAAGATTTTGCCGCTTAGGACCCAGTAAATGCTAACCAAGTTAAATTAAGTGAACGGTACCATTATAATAATATATTATATCCTTTTGTTTCCTGTATTTTACATATAATCATAATAAAACTGAACGAACACAGAGTAAATTATAAAGATTTATAAGGTTAATTCTCATATTTTTTATGCATGGTGTTTTAAAATAATTTTTTTCACTGACAACTTATGTTTATTTATTTATTTAACACTTTTATTGCAATACAATCTGGCGGGCTTATTGCCAGGCGGCAATCTCTTCCAACCAACCAGACAAAAGTAAATGAAGCAAGTTACGTGGTCGCACAAATCATTCAAATGACTATCCATCCCCACGAAATCCATAAACATATACGTGAGAACATGCCCACAAACATAAAAATGTTCGAAATGAATGGAAATATTTGTAATAATATCTAATTTCAAATTACAAAATATTATAATTTTTAATATTATTTTCATCATATATGTCCTACTAGGAACAAAGGGCTGCACTAAAACGCTTCCATCCAGGTTGGTTCATATCCTGATACTGAACCAGCTCTTAGGCCATCTATGACTATTAAGGTAACTATTTATTATTTAAGGGTGTTGGGGAATCAATTTAACGGCTCTGAGTCCTAGGGGATGCTCTAGGAATGGAACTACGAATATATATGTTAGTTCATATTTAGCGTTACTAGCACATTGTATTTGTACAATGTGGTTGAAACATAAAAGTAAAATAAAAAGTAATGTTTATTCTGCAGCCAAACTCATCACCAGTGCAAGTAGAGAAAGCATTAAATGTTCTCGTGGAGGCAGGCGCTCATTTGATCTCTATCACGGATTTGATTTCTCGGCATCTTATCTGAGAAGTTGAATCGAGAGATGTTGGGACGTAAAGCTTATTATCGCAATATATCGCTTTTTTAAACAGTCAACATAGCAGCTGGCATACAGTCAAGAGATGAGCCTTTTGCATTAAAACCCTTCTTAAGATAAATGATTAACATAAATCAGTGGCGTCGAAAATTGTTTTTTTAGTATATTTACATTATTTATATTTAAAACAATTAACATATATGATTAAAAGCACACTAATATACATATATCAAAAAACAATATTTTTTTAATTACACACAAATTAATTTCAACATGATGTGGTAGAGGAAACCTAGAAAAGTATGGTAGGATCAAGTGATATTTTTAATTATATTTTAGTGATATTTTTAATTAAATATTTAAAAAAAGGAAATGTAAATAGTCTGAAAAATCATAGAAGCTGTATGAGAAGATGTAGGGATGTAGACGAGGAGAAATATGTGTGTCACGACAGCGAAATCGGGCGCGGAGGAATTTCAGTATTTTATTTATTAGTTAAATATAATTTTATAAGGATAATTATAGCGATGCTTATTGCAAATATCTTAATTGTGGTTAAAATATTTGAAAATTACCCCTCGACATGTATAATTACAACTAGTAGTAAAAATACAAAACACAAAGATATACGCGTATTTAATGTATCCTTTTTAAGACAATTATTAAAATATCAGTTTTGTGACCAGAGAAAGATTATATTTCGTACTCAAGGCAAGAAATAAGTTAATGATACCAAAAAAACTTAAGAAAAGGCTAGCAGTAAGTTTGGATGAGCATTAAACAAATAAAGAATATAAACTTAGTCCTCAAAAAATACAATTTATTAAGAAAATGTGTAAGCTCTGTTGTATAATGTATAAGATCTTTCATAATTCATAACGACAACTGTGAGTTTAATTAAATTGAGTGAACACTTCAGCTCAAATATTTAGGTTTTGTGGGTTATGCTGATCGAGCCCTGAATATGAGAGTAGCAAAGTTCTCGGATTGTTGGCACTTGAATTCACAAAAATGCGGTATGAACTCCAAAAAACCGTATACCGTAAACAATAATAACCACGACAGCCTACAAACCCTGTATAAAGTTTCATTTTTTGGTGATTTGTGGAATTTTTATTTGTGTTGATCGAGATACTCGTACCTCGGCATAATTTGAACGTCTGTTTTTAGTATACAAATAAAATATCTTCAACAATTTAAAAATTACAAATATGTCAAGTTATTTGATTTTTTGCTATTCTAAAAGTTGAACTCCTCTCTCATACTTTTTTACACCACTGAAACCATTGAGTTGTTAATTTGACGTTAAGATGTTAACTGATTAACATCATTACTGTGTTCAGCGGACACCGCAATATAATAACTATAAATATAACGAACTGATTAACATTTTTAAACCATTACGATGCAGAGAAAAATTGTAAACCGAAGCTAAAAGAGTATTTAAAAAATTACAAAAACAAACGTAAACTATTCTGTGTTGAACATTTTTTATGAATTGTTAGCAATTTTAATAACGCAAATTCAACAGGAATGCTTATGCGGAATTCACATTAAAATGTAATTTTGAATGCGTTTGTAATGAGCTATCTTTAATTGTATGTAGATATAAAATATTAACAATTTTATTTGATATTTATAGTAAATGTATGCATAAAAAACGACTAACTAAAGTTTAAGATAAATTTCAAAGAATTAAAACAATACCCTCTTTTAATATGCTAAGTTAAAGAAACTAACTATTGTATGAACAACATTCATGAAGATATGTTTTATTCTTACACATACATTGATATCTGTTTTTCCTTTCTTTGTCAAACTATTCACGTTTTGTCTCTTCCTCGTTGATAAACAAAAACCCAAGAAAAGAAATCTAAATGACAGGGGACCGAGATTTTGAATAAGAAAATTGTAAAAATACAACCCGTTTAACCACCAAATAATAATTACGTTTAAACACATTTAATGATAAAAGTTTGTTTGATTGCTGGTTTGACTTGAATTTAGTTAGTTTTTTTTATATAATTTGTATTGAATTTTGATTAAGGGTATTCTACCCTAGAATTTCGAAAAATCGATATTTTTTGCATATTCTTAAAGTTTAGACTTTAAGAATATGTTATCAAGAGGAAATTTTAAAATTCCCAACATTTACAAAGTTATAGCTATAAACGAGGCAGCAATTACGCCGCACTGGAATGACTCAGACAATAATCTCAAAACTTTAAACGCGTTTTTCTCGAAACTATTAGGGGTTAACATAAGTTGTGTCCATTTTTTTTTACAAATTTAAAAATGAACACCAAAAGTAAAACAAAATGGTAAAGGTTATACGTCATTCGAAAGAAAATTTTCTGCTCTACAAGATATTGTGTTTGCTTTTACGTTACATATATTATTTTATTTGATCATAAGCCTTCAAAATGGAATGTCAAGTAGACGAAAGTGAGCATTTTCGACACCTCCTTCTGTTCGCGTTCAATCGAGGGAATAAAGCTGCCAAAGCTGGTCGCGATATTTGCGAAGTGTACGGTGAAGATGCTATGAATGAAACGATAGCTCGTCGATGGTTTTTGCGTTTCAAAGACGGTATTTTCAACCTGAAAGACATGGAGCGTTCCGGACGACCAGTGGACTTCGAAGAGGACCGCTTAAACTATATTGTTCATGAAGATCCCCTTCACACCACCGTAGAATTGGCTGAGCAGATGACTTGTAGTCACATGACTGTATACCGCCATCTTAAATCAATGGGAAAAGTCCAGAAGATTTTCTTTCGAATGGCGTATAACCTCTATCATTTTGTTTTACTTTTGGTACTCATTTTTAAATTGGAAAAAAACGGACACGACTTATATCGACATAAAATCTCGAGTTCTATCCAACTGATTGCCTTTAAATTTAATATAAAACATCAATTGATGTTTTTTTATCGTTCCTACTTTGATAAATTGATAAAAAAAATACTATTTAAAAAAAATTTGCAAAAAAGGGTGAAAAATAGAGCTTTTCAGACAGCCGCCATTTTTTTTTCAAACAGCCATTTTACGATATATTTTATCAATCAGCCACTATTTGGTACCAATTATAACGACATTATTTCTTATTAAGAAACTGTGTAAGATTTTTATTTCACATTTACGAAAGTGTTCCAATCATGTCGACCAGTTTACCCCCTTTTTTTCACAAGATATAACAGCTAATAATATCTTGAATTTTCATTTTTATTTTCAAATATTTTTTGTACATTCTCAAATCATCAATAAACAAACTAAAAAATGTATACAAAAATATTTTTAGATTTTTTTATTTAATCTGAAAAAAACGCCCGAAATTCACAACTCTAGAATAGAATACTCCCTTCAGTGTAAAGGCTGCATCAGCTAAAAATCCATAAATGAATAAAACAAAGCTTTAGTAAACGGTATTCATTTACCAACGTTCCATATTCTTGTTCTTCTAAAGTTGAAATATTCAAAGACCCACATAAATTGAGATATTATATATACAGATTTAAGAGAAAAATGTATTATGCAATGTAAAAAAGTAGGTATATTTCGTGGGCTATCCCATCCTGCATTCGAGTTAGATTTCTAAGCACAAAAGACCACAAAACGACTCCAAATTACATAACAAGACTGTTTTTCAAATGTACACGTTCTAAACAAATAATTGTTCAAATTTTAATCTTGTACATCTTTTATTTGGGATCTAACTGTATAACCAGCTATCCAACGAGCACAATTATAAAAAAATTCTTCGGTGTTTATCTAAGTCATCCTTTTTAATAAAACAAATAACAACGAGAACAGATAAGAAGAATTAATTATTTTAGAAAATTTAGACACGATAATTACTTGCGGTAGGTAACCTTGAATGTGAAATAATTAATTTGATTTATACATTTTTAAATATCCGCACGTAATTCGCGTTACATATTCGAGAAATTACCATTTTTTCTAATTTAATTGTGTGTTTCAAAAATAAACAGCGGGAGATAACGTTTTCTATTCCATTAAAGTGAAAATTAACACTGCTATAAATAGTAACTTTATATATATTATACTTACAAATTGCAACACGTAATAACGTTTTAGTGGTAGCATCCGTTTTGAAAATTTGGAAACATTTCGTATTCAATGCATCTTATCGTTTGAATTTTGCAAACATAATGAGCAACTCTCATGTCTGAGTAAGTTCTCCATTTTTTTATTAAAAAAAATATTTAAAAACTTACAATAGTAAGAAAGTATCAAAACAGTGGTAATATATTTTATTTAATATTTTTTTAAGGTTAACAATGCTTTAGTTTTATATCAAGAGATGAACAATTATTTTTTAAAGGTTTTTCTTTTCCTCATTTTCATGAAAACCCCCAAAGAAAGAAATCCACAAGTTTTACAAGATTTCATTTTGGAATGAATTTATCTTTCAATGCATAATTCAAAATGTACGTAGTTAATAACTGTGAAGAGAGGTCAATTTAGTTAGACATGGCTTATTTGAGAGAAAAATGAATGAAACTGTGAATATTTCCAAAAATAAGAGTTCAGAAATAAAATGTTGACGTATTATGTTCACAAATTATACAAATGATAATAAGAATTATATGGAAAATCTCAATTACTAACTTGAATACTTTCAGATATTTGTAATGTCCCGAAATGACATCTTTCTCTAGATACCTTATGAAAGGCCTACTTTAAATTTTGTTGACCGAGCAACTGTTAAATTGGATCTTATAAATTTCAACAATTGGTGCATGGGAAATGAAATAAATTTCGCTAAACGCCATTTCTAATAAAATAAGTTTATTTTTTCTCTGGCAGAACGCGAAGAGAAATACATTTCAGTCGACCTACAAGGAAAGTAATCAAATTATTAATTAAAATAAATTAATTTTCCTGAGCAGCGGGGAATGGATATTTCCATACATCAATATTAGATTTCTACCCGTTCATAATTAATTTCCGACACAGCGAAGATCAATATCAAAGATTTTAATTAAAACTATACAATCTATTAAGAACAAACAAGTATACATAAAAACTCAGTGAATCCGCTAAACTTTTACAATTAATTCTCGCATGAAAACTTTTTGATTGATCCGGCTAGGGGTGGGGGTGGGGGGTTGGATTGTGGCGGGAGTCGGGGTACGGGGGAGGCGTCCACCCCTAGTTCCTCCCCCGACCCACACCAGCACCTGGCTCGAGTGTAGTCTGGCCACTATTTAATAAAGCGCAGCGATTAAATTGTGGGATCGGTAACCTCTTTCATAAATTGTAACTAATTAAAAATTTACCGAGGGTTACGTTTCCCGTTTATGGATATTTCGATATAATGGTGAAATTCGAAAAATTTCTGGAATATAATATATTTGTTGTTCGAATATAGTTTTTGCTATTATGTTCACTTGTGACATGACGTTCTGTTATTTTCTTTTGGACATTTTTTAAATTATCTTTTGCATTGACGATGAATAACATCATCAGATTTTGATATTAAAAAAATCCAAAATACTATTTAAATCCTCTAGCTAGGTAATCGTTTCAGCGTATTGTTGTGCCCTTGTTAAATAAACTAAATAAAGGGAAGATTTTTGAACTATAACAGGCATGATAAACACGCGGTCCGACAGAAATAAGTCTGCGGCTTACCTTTATTTCTTGAAAAAAAAAAAAAATTACTATAAGATGAAACAAATAAGAATGAGAAATTTTGAAGTAAATAAATATATTTCTTGAATCTTACAAAATACGTTTGTTTCACTTTGTGGTGTCATGATTATGATTTTTTAATAAAATAAATTAAACAAATATTTTTTATTTTGTATTCGCCACTATTTTAGTTGAGTTCACTACCGGTTTCAATGATATACGTCATATTCGTCAGATAAAGATGAACAAAATTATGTCTAAAATATATTTTTTCCAATTTTAATATGAACAGGAGAGGAGAAGGGGAGTAGTGGCTAATTAGGGCAGGGGAGTAGGTAGGCGTCAAAAGGATGGATGGATTTTGAACGGGAATCCATCGTTTTGACGCCTGCCTAGCCCTTATTACTCTCCAGCCTTTATTAGTCACTTTTCTCCCCCTCCCCAGTACCTATTACAATTCGATTTTTTTAGACATAACTATCATAAGTACATCTTCACCTGACGAGGAAGACGGAGGTCTTTGAAATCGGTAGTGAACTCTACTAAAACGGTGGCGAATAAAAAATAAGTGTTTTATTTATTTAGCTTTTTAAAATGTTACACCTCAGCCTACTCGTAACGCAAAAGAACTGGTCCGTGGTGCAAAACGAGTTTAATATACCTGATCTATACTCATAAGTTCAGACTTAACTATTTTTACAGTTACAATACAACACGCTAAAGCCTCGATCACTGACTGCAGGAATTTTCAAACTATTGAGCAAATTTTGCACTTTAGAGTGGGTAATGTTTATTCTTAAAAAAACAGTAAATGCATGAAAGTATCAAGTTGGCATTATTTTATTGAAAAACAACTTAAAACGTAAACACATATATGGATCAGCGACCGTTAAGTTACAATTCACCTAAAATATATACGATACAATTTAATATTTACTATAAACAATCTAAATAGAATCTTTAAAAATAATTAAATATAGTAAGAACTTTCAAAAAATATATTTTACCTCGTAGTAGAGAAAACAAATCTTTATTTTATTTTGTTTAGTAGTTCTACTAGCTATACGGACGCTTATAAAATTCATATTTAGACAAACATACATACATCTTGGTTTTTCGTTTTAATTTATTTAATGATTGTAATTCAATGTTTTCGAAGGTTCGTAAGTAACAGAGTATCGATCGCATAATAAGAGGCACAAGACACATTATAAAACAACTAATCATAAAGAGTAAAATAAAATGCAAACGAGGAAGTAGAAAACGCCGCTTAGCTTAACCTGCGGGAATGGTTTGAGCGCAGTTGAATTTTGATCAAGTTATTTCGGGTTTCAGTAAACGATTGCCATGATGTTGGCTAACCTCTGATACTTCTACAAGAAGCACCTCTACAAGAAGAAATGTATTTCATATTATATTTCAGGTTGCAGTAAAGGATTGCCATGATGTTGGCTAACCTCTGATACCTTTACAAGAAGCACCTCTACAAGAAGAAATGTATTTCATATTATATTTCGGGTTGCAGTAAAGGATTGACATGATGTTGGCTAACCTCTGATACCTCTACAAGAAGCACCTCTACAAGAAGAAATGTATTTCATATAATATTTTTTCAAAACTTTTAATCATGTATTTTATTTCTATAATATATTATATAAAAATATTCCTCAATAATCCAAGGGTACACTAGCAAGTTACATATAAATATTCCTAAATAATCCAAGGGTACACTAGCAAGTTACATATAAATAAATATAAAGATTTTGCGTTTGAATTTGACCAAAAAAACTAACTAACTTTTCGGAAATTCCAATAGATATAAGTAAACATTCAAGAAAACACATTGATAACAACACATACCATGGAATTAAGTGAAGAAAAACGATAAAAAAATGTTCTTAATAGTAACATACATATTAAGCGTGACGTATCCCTTTCGGGAAAGGCAAAACATATCTCCACACTCTTTTTTACCTAAACACACAACTTTCACATCCATCATATTTATACATCTCATCGTGCAATATATTCCATTGTTCATGCTTATCTTATTTCAAATCTGGTCCACTTGATCCTGTCACGTTTTCCTCGGTCTGCCTCTTCCAGGCACACCTTACAATTCCGACTTGTATACTAGCTTAGACATTTTATTTTTATTCATTCTCTCTTGATATCTAAATAATTTTAAATTATTTTATCTGTCTTATCTACAACATTAATTTAATCTATTTCCGTTGCCTTATTTCATACATTGACATTCCAATTTTCAGTGCACGGATCTCCACAACATTAATAATACTTTTGTCATTCCTTTGCAAAGACCGAGCTTCAGTCTCATATAGTACATCTAGATGGACACCAACGGGCATAAACACAGTTTTGTATTTTAATATTCAGTATTTTTTTATTCATTATTAAGTTAATACGTAATACTATTAAGGCAATTAATGTTGAATATCTCTTAAATAGCACTTTAAGAACTAAAATATTATTGTACATTATTATTTGGTATGTTATACGAGTATATAGCCACGTAGCTAAGCTTCACCCACAGTTTGACAAGAACATTGTCTGGCGAAATAACTAACTGTCACTGAGTAAATAAATAAAGGATATAGAACTACTAAAGCGTTTAATTTAGATTTTCCTAATTAAAAATAGAGATTTATGAATTTAAAATTGACATCATCAATAATATTAAGACGATTACCTATTTAAAATTAATAAATAATATTCTCTAAACGGTGACTCACGATGTTTGGAGAGGTCATCAAATTATATACAAGGGTATAATTCAATCTCTTTAAATAGCCATCACGAGCATCGGCCAACGTGAGAACTCCCATCACCCTGATATTATTTTATTACTGATATTGGCCAGATTGTATATCCATACACCTTTTATTACACAAAAAACAAAACCGAGACTCTACGGTCTCTT
>OX463841.1:20665736-20798287 GCA_949825065.1 Odontocerum albicorne | reverse complement strand
CGCGATGTCACCCAAACTCTTTACAGCTATACTAGAAGAAATATTTAAGACCTTAAACTGGGAAGGTATGAGCATAAAGATCGGTGGCGAATATCTCTCTAACCTGAGATTCGCAGATGATATCACACTACTAAGCGAAACAAGAGAAGAACTGGAGAAAATGATTCAAGAGCTTAACTTTGCCAGCAATCGAGTGGGCTTAAAAATGAACCTCGCTAAAACCAAAGTAATGTTCAACCAATATACACGTGCATCAACGAGACAAATTAAGATTGGCGACATAGCCTTAGAAGAAGTCCCCCACTATATATATTTAGGACAACAAATATCAGCAGACGGGAATATGATCAATGAAATTAACAGAAGAATAAATATTGAACGAGTATACAAGTATCTACATTAAATTAAGAGTTCGTGTAATATTTCACAAATATGTTATTTTAAAAAGTTGTCAGTCTCGTGGCGTATTATATTTCTGCAAAAACAAAGACATAGAAAATATTTCACAAGTCGAAAATAATGTATTAACCGGTTTTTCATTGCTGGCAAAAAAAAAAGCGATCGACTAATAGTGACTTGTCAATGGTCTTCACTAACCACGATTAATTATAAAGGCAATAATATTCCACTATAATTACTGGTGGATCATTGTAATGTATATACTCGTAGTTAACAATCTATTCATCTTGATTAAATATCATATATATTTTTTTTATACTATGAAAGCATCATTATTCAGCTATTGGCGTAAAACTGAGAGCAAAAATCTATAACGAGTATGAACGTTTAAGGCTCGCATACATAATCGAACTTGAATTAAAAAACAAAGATACCTAGAAAGAAACACATTTAAAATTCATAGTTTAATTTTAACACTAAATACTAAATCTTAACATTTTTTTAACACACGAATTTAGTATTTAAATCTACATTTTGTTAACATTTGTCGTAGCTTCTTTAAATAAGTGATTTTCGTGCTTCTATTACCCCACTTTAATGTTTGGAGCGTATGAAGTCCGATAATGAGTAAAAATCGTGAAATTTTAAGATTAGAAATTAGTTAGAATTATGTAGGACTAAGAATTGGAGTCCAAGTCTTTGGGAACTGTACAAATAATTAAAAGTATAGTATAACTGTCTCAAACTGTGTTTGTAAGCAAAAAAAAAACAGTATTATATCAAATTAAAAGGAAGACGTATGTTGACTTCAGTTTAATTGTTATTATATTATTCCATTGAAGATCTGATATGATTTTGGTTTGCAAATAAAAGTGATAATATACCTTCACTGATGGATCACCAATATTTCGAAGGACCTGAATCAAATTACGAGTATGTTATAATACAGCAACAAAGAACCATAGAGTTTTGACAATCCTTAATTTGCACAAAATTAAATGTTGAAAAAAGAAGACACTTCAATGTAAATGAACGATCCATGAAATTTGATACGATTGCTTCGAAAAAAAACGTTGTCAAAAAAACTACAATTGTAAGATGACCTCAGTTGACATGTGTAGTGTCGATGTCAGTGTATGATATTAGATTTTATTACTCATATTTAAAAGCAATATATTCAGTAATTAATATTGTAACGGAGTTGTAAATTAATTTTTAAACATTACAGCCACTATTCGAAATTTTTCATTTCTAAAATAACTTTGGAAGTGCGAATTGAGAGCGTTGCATAGAACGTGTGGAAACCCCATGTTTAAGGGAATAAGAAACAAGGACATGAGGAAATAATGTTAATTGAATTAAAATGCAGCGCTTAAGGTGAAGAATTGAGATGCTTCAGCCACGTAAAAATAATGTTTGATAAAAGTAATTTATTCAAATAATACAGAAGGTATGAAAAGTTTGGAAATACCTGTAAAACGGGGCACGACTAAATTAATCAAATGCTGAAAGAGGCAAGAGCGAAAAGCCTTTATAATATGAAATTATGCATGCCGATGCGTATGGACGTGGCAGAAAGATGTGTACCAAGACAGAATGAAGTAGAGATCTATTCTCTTTGCCTATTCCATTTGTGAGATGGCGTGATGGAGATGGATATGATGACTTTGGAAGTTAGACAACTTACTTCTTCTTTGTCGTTTCCTCAATCTACAGGATTGTCTCACTCTTAACCATAAACGGTGTCTTGCATTCACCTGGTCACTTCTGATAGGTGTTCAGGTTCTGCACCTGCTGCATTCATACATCCAAATCATAACCGATGGCTCAAGGTTTTCATTCTCTCTACACATACGAGTATGTGTCGATCTAAGCATCTAAAGACCCTTCTTCGACATAACACAGAAATATGCATCTCAACTCCGAAATCTTCAATAAATGATCAAACGATCCTTACGACTGCCATTGGAAAGCGACATAGTCGCCTTCAACACCACATCTCAACAGCACCAATTATCTGTGTATCGCTCGCCCTGAGTTTCTATACCAATAAAAAAGATGGAGAAACTGAGGGTTCAAACCTAAGGAGTCTTAGTTTAACATTTAAAATTTAGCGCAAACTATTTGAAACATAAATATTAATTGAATATTCTTGACCTTTAACAGCGAAACGGATTTAACAAAAAAATATATAAATTTGTAAAAAAAATAACAATTTTATAAATTTTAATCACTTTTCATTATAATACTTAATGTACATAAAATTTGTTGGAAAACTACTTACACACAATATTACAAAAAAAAAGTGTTTAATACATTTTTATTTATAGTTAAGGCATTAACGTTGTGAAGGTTTAAAGACATCGTAATTTGTTTTATCAAACACTGTTTATTCCACTTTTTGTAACGGAATAACCTTACCGGTTTCAAGGCTTTCACCTCATCATCAGGAGAGCACAAACAAGAGTCTTGTTTGCGCTTCCCTGATGACAAGGTGAAAGCCTTGAAACCGGTAGGGCTATACCGTTACAAAAAGTGGAATAAACAGTGTTTGATAAAACAAATTACAAGTGTTTGATAATATAAAAATTTCATACATGATGCATACTTGTTCAGCATGAATATCATTAATTTTATTGATATGATTTGATTTCTAATAATTGTATTAAATATTGATTTTACCACGGAGTTATTATTACATACACGTACATGCATAGTACGCTACGAGTGTGTCCCTTTTGGGGAAGGTATTCTTATGTTTCTCATACTTCTTATCTTTCCCTCAGTTGAAATACCTCCAATTATCTTCTTCCACTCTTTCCTAAGCCTTTCTCTTTCTCTCTCTCTCTCTCCATTGATTTCGGACATATATATTTGTATCATAAATATTTCGCAACTTATTATTATAAATATGTAAGATAATGTAACAGATACATAACATAACTTCGTGACTTTCGAACACAAATTTGTATAAATATATCTATATACTCGTATTGCCAACGAGAAGTACATAAAACTAATATAAATAATATTTCTAATTTATTTTATACAAGTTCAGTGGTTTTACTATTGAAACACTTTTTATATCCTGTGTTTATGGAGGTTTATACCCAACAAGCATTCGCTTTGTGCAAAGTTTGATATGATACAATTTAAGAATTATAGGCACGGAAATCTATATAAATAAAAATGTAAATGTTCGTATATAGAAAATGTTTAATCTCCGAAAGTTCTCCACCGATAGCTTTGAAATTTTGACAAAAGTTGGCATTCGTATACAGAAATGTTAATATATTTTTATTTATATATCGGTGTATATAAAAAACTTTAGAAATCAGAAAAAATAACATTTGCGCCTCCTGCAGCGACAAGCTCAAACTAAACTTGACAGATATGTCACATTGCATTTTCGATGTTTCGGAATTAATATTAAATAATTAAATCTATATAAATAATTTCATGTTTAATAATTAATAATAAATTTTATAAATAATACATTTAAAATTTTTAAATACGTTTATTGAAAAGTCGCGATATGAGCGCCAATTAGCTGATGTAAAAATATACAATGTTTATGTCAGCCATTTTGTATTTCGAGAGCGTTCTTTGTGTCGCGCTTAAAAGAAAACTTTATATATCTGTATTAAATTTTAATAAAAAATAGTTGTGTTGTGATAAAATTGACTTCAGTGATTGTGGTAAGTTGTTGAGATTATATTTAGGTTAAAAAATAATTTTAGTTGGAAGTATTTCGGCATTATTTGGTGGTGACGTTGGAAGAGTTAACCTTTAATTTAGTCACGCTGAATACGAATATCTTCCAACTGATCCAGAATCGGTAATTGATGAATTGGATCCGAATGACAACCAAGAAATGGAAGTTAATGAAGATGGTGAGCAATTAGAGGGTTTAATAGAAAATATTGAAGACGATTCTGATTCGTCAGATCCCTTATACCTATCAATAGATTTAGTTAGCTCCTAAATCACGTACATCTGAATGACAATTTGCTTCAACTTGAAAGAAATTCACCAGACTTTGAGAAGTTATATAAAGTGCGACCATTCCTAAACGAATTATCAAAGAAAGTAGGAATATCAAAAGTATCTTTTTTATATATAATTTAATTTTATCTCTATGTTTATATTTCAAAATCTATCAAATCGTACGTAGAAATGGAGATTTTTTAAAA
The DNA here is from genome assembly GCA_949825065.1 of Odontocerum albicorne. Taxonomy (NCBI): domain Eukaryota; kingdom Metazoa; phylum Arthropoda; class Insecta; order Trichoptera; family Odontoceridae; genus Odontocerum; species Odontocerum albicorne. Next base: position 20,793,695 of record OX463841.1, on the reverse strand, counting down.
TTAGTTCCAATTATCTATTTGTCTTCCCTTAACATTTAATTAGTTACAATTATCTCTCTGTCTTCCCTTAACATTTAATTTGTTACAATTATCTCTCTGTCTTCCCTTAACATTTAATTAGTTACTTTTATGTTTCGCAATTTTATATGTTGCCTGAAATACTCTACTTTGTGGCGACACGTAAAGACGTTGAAATTAACAACAAATATGCATGCCCAGCTGCAAAACGATCGATCAGCTGAGATGTTCTCACATCAATCGTATGTAGAAATGAAGATTTGTAACAAGATGTATTAATTTGTCATTATTGTTAGTTTTTTGTAATGTATTTACCTAAATAACTTGGTATTTATTAGAATCGAGACTTCTATGAAAGTCGATAAAATAATTATAATCACTGAACGTCGTTAGAAGGTTGTGGGGCAAATTTGTCAACTGTCATAGAAAACAGAACCTTTGATATTCATCCGTTTGAATCGGACCAAGCTTCGCTCTGAATAATACGTTCATTTGCGAGATGCAGTTGTAAATGACGGTAATAGAACCTACGTTGGAAGACTATAACTTCTGCAATTTAGTGACGTCAAAAGAAGAATTGGTTGAAAAAGTATTTACCTATATTCAAATCAATTATTAGAATCACGATTGGCTGAATGAACGAGCTATTGTTGGCGCCAAGAACAAAGACGTTTACGAACTTAACAATATTATTCAGTTCCTTTTTTAATGTTTCACAATTTTATATGTTTTTGTTTTAACTTTCTTTCTTCTTCTTCAGTGCAATCGATCTGCTTTAGTTCATCAAAATGTCGAGGAAGTAGGAGAGCGACCGACGTGTAGCCAGACTTGAGGATGCACAGTTGCGATCACGGCGATCGCGTTCTGCAGCTTCAGAACTGCTTCGTTCTCAACAGAATGAACGCGACAGGCTGATAGTGGCTGAAAGAGGTCAGTAGGAATATCAAAAGTACCTTTTTTATATAGAATTTAATTTTACTTCTATATTTATGTTTCAAAATCTATCAAATCATATGTAGAAATGGAGATTTTTTCAATTAGTTTGATATTCATCCGTTTGAATCAGACCAAGCTTCGCTCTGAAGAATACGTTCATTTACGAGATGCAGTTGTAAATGACGGTAATACAACTAACGTTGGAAGACTAACGATTTGGCCATCTTCATATACAGGCAGTCCACGTCATATGCATGAGTACGCTCAAGATGCAATTGCGTATGTTCGTCTCTACGGGTGTCCAGATATATTCCCTATATTCACATGCAATCCAGCTTGGGACGATATACGACAGCTCATGGTAAAACATGAAGTGTTTGGGTCTGTGCGCTGCTGGATGTACTCAGTGGAATGGCAAAAGAGAGTATGGCCATATGCACATATACTAATCTGGCTCTATAACAAAATCACTTCAAACGAAATCGACAATGTAATGTGCGCTGAAATACCCGATGCCGACGTCGATAAGGATTTGCATGAAGTTGTGACGAAAAATATGATACATGGACCTTGCGGTACACTGAATCCAAATTCACCATGCATGATAGACGGAAAATGCTCTAAGAGATATCCTCGAGTATTAGTATACCCCACAGTTACAGGAAACGATGGATATCCTTTATACAGAAGAAGATCAACAGAAGATGGCGGTAAATTAGCAACCATACAAATGCGAAACGGTGACATCGAAGTAGACAACCGTTGGGTGGTTCCATATTCGCCTTTGCTATCAAAAACATACAAAGCGCACATACACTTGGAATACTGTAACTCCGTTAAATCGATCAAATACATTTGTAAGTACGTGAATAAAGGCAGCGACATGGCAGTTTTTGGCGTGCAACCAGAAAGAAGTGATAGGAATGCGGTCATACATATCGATGAAATCGCACAGTATCAGGCTGGAAGATACATAAGCAGCGATGAAGCTGTATGGCGAATTCTTTAATTTCCCATACATGAACGAAGTCCAGCTGTTGCTCACTTAGCAGTACATCTAGAAAATGGACAACGCGTTTATTTCACAGCTGCAAATGTGCAACAAATAGCCCTGAATCCACCGGCTACAACGTTAACTGTTTTCTTCACGTTATGTCAAAATGACGCGTTTGGGAAAACACTGCTGTATCACTGATTGTGACGTCAAAAGAAGAATTGGTTGAAAAAGTATTTCCCAATATTCAAATCAATTAATATTTGAATATTGGGAAATACTTTTTCAACCAATTCTTCTTTTGACTATAAGAATCATGATTGGCTGAGTGAACGAGCTATTCTTGCCGCCAAGAACCAATTCGTCTACGAACTTAACAATATTATTCAGTTCCTTTTTTAATGTTTCGCAATTTTATATGTTTTTGTTATAACTTTCTTTCTTCTTTTTCAGTGCAATCGATCTTTCATTTGAATTCAAATCATATCGGGAATTGACCTCTTGGAGTGATGCGATCATTTGCGAGCACGGCAATGAACGCGACAGACTGAGAGTGGCTGAAAGACATCAAAAATATTGTATACCCACAAGCATTGTGAAATTAAACATATTAGAAACGCGTGCTTTCTCTTTTCTTTCTTTTCCATTTAACCAGACTGAGCCACAGCAACGCGTGGCCGGGTACAGCTAGTACTCGTATATAATAAAAGTAAAACGTGTTGATTTACTGTAGCTGCTAATTTAGAACTAAATAATTTATCACCGAGGCAATAAGTGAACTATAGTTTAAATAAGCTCGGTAAAAGAAAAAAAGCATACATATGCACATATCATCACGCCGTTTCTCTATTGGGGTTAGTCGAGAGGACAGAACACCAAACTTTCTTATCACGACATAGATTCTTCTCCTCCACATCCATACATATCATACGGTTTCGCCTGTTTCAGGCTCTGACTCCTTACCTTTCCTTAAAATTTAATTAATTTGGTCCAACCATACTTTTCTCAGTCATCCTCTGCCATGATTTCTATTTATGTTTGCATTACACATTTGTTTAGGCAATCTTTCGTCACCTACATGTTAAATACGTTCAAACCAGTTCAACGTATTATTTTCTACCTTTACTTAACACGTAAGTTTTTATCTCATATTAATCCTTAATATGTATTTTTTCTTTTCACACATCGACACACCATATTTTCTTCTTGGTGCATGCATTTCCACCGCATTGACTCAGCTCCTTTAATTCATTTTCAACGTCTACATTTCACTTCCATACATCAATGTTAGCACTAATACGCTGGGAAAACCATAATTGTAGCAGATCATAATATTACTTTGTATCCTATTGCAATCCACTTTTCAATATCTCGTTCCACCTTTTCGTCATCTGAGAACATACTTCCCAAATAACAGAAATCAATAAATCTTTCATTCAAGTGATAGATCAACAAAATTATTTAATCATAGCTTTATTCCGTCTACACACAACACCAGAAAGCCATAAAATAGGTTTCAGAAATCCCTTCCCGAGGGACGATGGTCAAAAGGGAAAAGCTTGCGGGACCAGGAATAGTACTTATGGTCTCGATACAACAAGGCTCCCACAAAGCTCTCGGTGCACTACGAACAAAAAACATCCCCTGTCACTTAATGGATGGTAAAAATGGCGGTGGAATATTAATCCACTTTTCAATTTGCAAATGGGATATTCGTGTCGCCGGTGGGGGGAAGGTGACCGCTTCCACTTCTCCCCCAATGCTCTCCCGCAAGGCTTCACTCCTTCCCGTTTCTCCTTGGCTCTGCTCTTCGCCTGCCCCAGGCCCCGGGCCGATGTTAGCGATGCACATTTCGTGTAAAATGACGGAAGAGAACTTTACTTGGAAAAGTTTTGTAGCGCCACATCGGGTATGGGAACAATTTGCCAGCACCGCCGATATGAATATTTCAGCTCGGTCCGTAAATAAAGTGGGTCTTTTTTCAGGTGATGAAATGTCGTTTTTTTAACGGACACCAGATTGAAAAATTGAAATTTATAGGTTGACCAAGCTATTACTACCAAGATTTTTTAAATTTAAATATAATATAAATAGTTTTAGATGCTACCTATATTCACAGTTTACCAATTCTTTATTTTATTTTGTTTATATTTTATCCATGAACTTAATTTATAAAATAATCATACATTAATCATAACTAAAGTATTATATAATATTTAACATACACCAAAAATAAATTTACTCCTTATAAACTTATAACGTATTTAATTATTGGTATGAATTAAATCATGGATAATAATAATAAAATAACAATTTATAAAGCGCCGTTTATAGACCAGGCTCTCTTCAATGGTGCTCTAGCTCGAGATTATTATGGACAGATTAAAAATATTACAGAATAAATATATAAGTTAAGTGTAAGGAGATGAACTTCCCCGCATATGCATGTCTAAAAAAACAAATTTGGTACGAAAACCGCAGAAAACTTACCAAGGGAAGTCGAACACAAAGAAACCTTTATATATCTTCCGATATGAGATCCATTCGGCTTTAAGTGTAGTGCTTGCGTGCAGTGTTCATTTATAATCATAACTTTTGATAAGCTCCTTAAAAAAAGTTATCTTCAATTGCTTCCTAAAGCTGCACGCACTCATATTTCAAACACTAGAGGTAGATCATCCACGTCACAAGACCAGCAATACCAAAACCCCTGTCATAATACCCTCCTCTTTCGATCGATTCAGAATAATCAATTTATTCGATGAAAGCTCAAATTTCGACTCTCAGAAAAAAAACATTTATCAGACACGTTCGAAAGCTGTAATGGAGATATCCGATTAAGAGATGTGAATGAGACGAAGTTTGAAATTGATAATTTCGCAACACTTGAGCCAATGTAGACATAGTAGTCGAGTCAATGTAGACTCATAATATAAACTCATTGATATTATTTCTTATAAAATATGTTTTATAAAATATTTTACCTAATTCAATATTTCTCTCAGATTCTCTAATAGATGTGGCTAGACAGGCTTTTAAAGTGGGCAGGTTAAAGTACATCTTCCACTTCGCCCAGCAGATACCACACATCGTATGACCATACGACTACAAAATATGGGCTATTATTTACATGTAACGCTTCGTTACAAGTGTCGTGGATCTCCAGGAATGTAGATTTATTCAATCCCCGAGAATATGATTAATTACCTGAGCCGGCATCGACTCTGGCATTTGTGTCACCATTACCGGCCGCTCCGGCCCGGGGGGTGTTATTGCAGTAATTTAGCCAGCTATAATGTCACATTCGGTATATAATGGCTGGCAAATGTCGCAACAATAAGCGAGGACCGAAATTAATTCAACCCGCGCCAAATTATAAATGTTTCGAGGCGGCCGCCGAGCGAGGCTGCGAGAGGAAGGATAATGTCGGCGGGAAACAATGCGGCCCAAGGTTTTGTAAGGAAGGCGGCTCTCACGGCGACGCGGATGAGGGCGCACGATCGACAAAACAGAATGGACTAATCAGTGATTGATTAAGGGATAACTTCGTCTAATTAATCACGGGACTAGACGCGTCGCATTTAGAGCGGGGCATTCAAGGAGGCAAAATGAAAACGCGAAGCGCGACCGTAATTTACGAGCTCCCTCAGTTCTGGGCCCGGAGCGGCTTTGTATCAACAATAAACAGGAGCCGGCACGGGGGGACGGGGCTTTTGAAATAACTTTAGTCCTTTGTCGCGGAGTAATCTAGTGCTAAAGTTTGGCAACAGGAAGAGCCCAGCCAGGAGTGCTGCCGGCGCTGCCCTCGACTCGACTCGCGCGGGCGGAGGCGGAGGTGCCGCGGAGAGCAATAACGAAAATTTATTTTCACCTTCCTCCAGATTTCACCTCCTGAGAATGTCGCCCGATTCAATTAAGACAGAATTGCTACATCACTTGGAAAATAATTTTTCTACAACTAAGTTATTCTCACACTATTCGCACGATTTTCTAAAAACTTATTCGATTGCGAAAACTTTCAATAAAATTATAAAACGAGTAGGTAAGCGGATAAGATTTTGTGATGGTGTTTCTTTCAGACAGCGTTCTATAGAATAAATTATTTGTGAAGTTACCGCTCTCAAAAGTACTAAATGTAAATGTGCCGATTCCCTTTAATTTTCGGAAATGTCCGTTTCGAAAATATTGAAAGTTGTAAAACTCATTGCGTGTCGTAACGTAAAGAAACAAGAAACGAATGAAAACAATTTGTTGTGTATAATCATTCCGCAAAACCAAAAAAGGCAAGCAATAAAGTTTTTGAATTCCAGCTACCAGCATTAAATTAAACACACAAAAAAGAAAAGACACGACGAAGAGAATTATGGGAACTGTAAGTGTAACTCACTTTGTAACATAACAGCATTGAAAAAAAAACCGCTTGTGTTCATGCTACAATACCAAAATTGGCTGATCAACAATAATTTCGAATTCCAATATGAAATGAAATGCACGCAAAAGAATGGACATGAAAAAGAGAATACAGTGGAAACTGAACAACTTATTTTAATGTCCTGTAACGTAACAGTACCTAATAACTGTATGGAAACAGATTGTGGCCGCCCACCTGCCCGCTGCCCGTCGCGGGCCAGATGTCTTTTCACATAATTATTGCATTTATTATTCAGCGAGGCTTTGTGCCCGACGGCCGCTCTTGCCCCCTGCTCCCTGCACCATTTATTATGTACACACCTAATAGGTGTATTATCGCTGGGTAATATCTCCCAAAAATTAAATCCAGATATAAAGACATGTGAGAGTATACTCTCGCGTGTGACAATGTAAATTGAAGTTTTTTTACAATTGTCCGTGGTGAATGTAAAGTAATAGAAAAAAATAATTATCAAATAAAGGATAACTAAGAGTATATAGTACATCAATGAATACTTTCGTCAATATAAGAATGAAATGATTGCGCATCTTAAATACTCCATCTTAGCTGTAATAACGTTAAAATTAAATTCGCGACAATTCGACACTCAGGAGCAAAAAAAAAACGTATTAAAATGAATGACACAATGAGTGTATGTATTGGATCAGGCAATCAGTGCACGATAAACAAAAAAAACTAAGGGAACGATGGAGGAAAGATCCTCAAATATGCGCAGAATAAACAATTTTGTCGGGTACCCTTTCAGACTCAAATAAATTGTTGTAAAAGTTTTATTTTATCAGTTTCAACTATAAGACTAATGAGACGAATTATTCCATTAAAGTGTATTCCCAAATATGATGCTTAGATTTTTTAAATCTAAAATCATCATTTTAATATCACATGGACTGGCATACAGTGAAGAGTTTAGAAAGCACTGGTGAAGTGAGAGAGAAGTTTTATGAAACGCAACAATAGAAAATTATAAACAAATTTATTGATTTTGTTTATCTATTTCTTTATTAACAAATGGTATATAATAATAATAAAACCAGTAATTATTGGTTCCTAACATACATTACAAAAAGACAGAATATATAAAAAAATTAAAACACTTACAAAAAAATAAAAGCAAAGAAACAAGCGTATACAAGCTTACACCACTAACATAATACAGGACCGTCCAAAGGCGCACTGGCGCAAACCGGGCGTCACTCTTGACATCAACGTGAAAGGAGAATACAGTAATAAATGTGCATACTACAAGGACAACCAAAAGTCAAAACCGTCTTCACAATACTCAATGTCTAAAGACAATTTGTGATTCTTAAATCAGATTGAAAAAAAATGCAAAAATTCAGATACAAAATACTAATCACTAAAAAAAATTGAATAGAAAATATAAAGAACAGAATCAGACAGCTGCAAAGTCAAAAACCTCCTTAAGCACGGGAAAACACAATAGATAAAAAAATGTATTTACTTAATTTCAATATTATAATGGGCATTCTTATAATATATGGCACACATGTGTTTTTTGTACAAGATTTATAAACACTATATAAATAAGCTAGTATACTTGGAAATTATAATCATATTTATGTACAGATCAATAATATTCTCATTGAAAAGTATTACCCTTGGCACTCTCATGGAGATGTCTTGTGCAATCTGTTGTATGTAGATTTATGTAATAGACAACAATGTTGCCTTTAGAAAAATATAAATAATAAATCAGTCTAAAACCGAGTGTCGCTTCTAGTCAATATATGCGGTAAATCATAGAGGTTTGAAAATATTTACATACATTATCACACCTGGGATACGAGTATTCATCTTACGTGACGTTAATACCCTGTAAATATTCTGGACCAACAGATATCCAGCAGACATCTTGTATCGCTTGATCATACACATAAATAATGTGCTATTAACGAAATTAAGGAAAATCAATAGAACCGATACAGTTAATATCTAATTTTGCTTTCTTCTAAATCTGGTAAATGATTACTGACATTTCGCAGAACTTGTTCACATTTATTTAACTTTGGTTTTTGTCTCGACGTTTTACAAAAACGAATAAAAAATACTAAATAGAATTAAGTAAAGAGATAAATTAACTTGATTGCTGATCTAATACTAATATTGTAGAATCCCATCGTCGACTAAATAAATTTCAAAGGAAAATTTATAAACTAAAAAAATGTATATGAAAAGTGATCTTTGATTTGTTCTATGTGTATGTATGCCATATCCATACACTTTGCTGATGCTTTTATGGACCAATACGGCAGTGTTGTGTTTTTCTACAACTAATTAATTTTTTTGTGAAATTCATTTACATTATAATTTGGATTTAAATTGTAATACGATTTAACTAAATAAAACGTAGTAAACAAATTCGCATTTTCCATTTCTTTTTTGTAAATAACGTTGTACCTTTCACCCAACAATAAACACTAATCTGCGTAACTCCTGTTTGGTTGGTTGGAAGAGATTGTCGTACAATTAGCTCACTGTTCGTATATTTTATAATAAAGTATCTAAGTAAATAAATACATAATTTTTGAAATTAACTTTTGTCTACATGATTTTCTTTCATTTTTTATATCCGTAACCAAAGAAGAAATAACATCCAATTTTCTTGTTTTTTTATACCTTAACAAACACGTTGTTATAGTATTTGTTTTTCTAATGCTTAAAGTGCATTTAAGTTATATTTTTTCCTTAAGAATCATATTACAATAAAATCTTCCACTCAGCTATTGGCAGTAATCTGCTTAGCTCTGGTCTGGTTGGTTGGAAAATGTTGCTGTTTGGAAATAAACTCGTGATTTGTACAGTTTACAATCATGTATTAAGTAAATAAACTCGTGATTTGTACAGTTAACAATCATGTATTAAGTAAATAAACTCGTGATTTGTACAGTTTACAATCATGTATTAAGTAAATAAACTCGTGATTTGTACAGTTTACAATCATGTATTAAGTAAATAAACTCGTGATTTGTACAGTTTACAAACATGTATTAAGTAAATAAACTCGTGATTTGTACAGTTTACAATCATGTATTAAGTAAATAAATTAAAAAAACGTTAACATACATCATGTAAAACATGTGTTGTTTTTTTGTATAATAAATAAACATTACTAACAAACCAAAAGTAATTGGCAGTTTGAAAGGACATATCGAAAGTGAACTAATAAGGCTGTTTGACTAAATACGAAAAGAACGCCGACTTTTCGATAATTGAATAATTGATCGATAGTTAAATTAATTAAACGAATATGTGCAAATTCCACAAGTCGTAAGTACGAGTAATTTAACAAGACGTTAGTTAGTAAATGTACCTTGCGAGATTAAAGCGATTGAGTGTATCTAGATATTGTACCGGGGCACTGCTTTATGATTAGAAAGGCCTGATCGCAATTTCCGCCGAACAACCAACTCAATTAACCATGTTTCATATAAGAAAATCAATTTACAATATTACACACTGCTGACGTATTAGTTAATTTAAATTTACTCTATTCCTTATTGAGGAATCTAGGATACGTGTTGGTATTTAAAACCAATTTAACATTGGGTAATTATTCTAGCTATAAGGTAGGATAATATTATAATTTAATATATACCTACCATCACGCCGTTTCTCTGCCGGGGTAAGCAGATAGAACAGAGCGTCTTGACACATATTTCGCTTCGCGTCTTGACACATCGTGACACATCTTTCACTTCTTCTACACCCATATACCTTCTTATACAATTCCTACGATTTCTCTGACTTTATTATATTTATTCTCTCAAAACATTATTCACTCGATCAAACCAAACATTTCTTAGTATTCCACTCACATTTGCACTTTATAATTGTTCTGTTAGTTTTTCTTCATTCATTTGTTCTACGTGCCTTAACCATCTCAGGGTGCTCTTCTTCATCTTACTCAACACTTAACTCGTTAATTTTAGATACATCCCTAATCAATTAATTTCGTTTTTCGTTATACGTACATTGTCACTCCGTGTATTCTTCTCAGCGCATGCATTTCAACAACATTTATTTGGTTCCTTTCAGCCTTTTCCACGTTTCACTCCCATATATCAAAGTTCGTACTAAAATACTGTTGTGGATTATCATCTTAGCAGAATTTGATACTGTAAAATGTAATTTAATAAGAATAAAAAGTATCTCGATTATGAATAAACAATATTTTTAATCTACACAACAGTGCAGGTTTATGGTATATAGTAAACAGATATGACGTCCCGGGGGTTCGAGTTGCATTTCCGATCGTACCAAAAAAAAATGAAACGGGTCTCAGTCAGGTTCAAGAGTTCCTGTAGAAATAATATAAGCACACCGCAGACGTATGGGAGTGTTTTATCTGTACACGTGCGGTAGTACGTTATATAACACAATACAGGTATACTGCATTGTGTTATATAACGCTTCGTTGTATACAGTGCAACCTTTATTTATTACCATATGGCAACATCTTGCAACTAACCAGAAATATGTTTATAAAGCCTGAAGTGAAAACTATACTGAAACCCTATTTTAATTAAAATGTGTACCAAGAGGATTTTTCTTTGCCAGTTAGAAGATAGGCGTCTTATCGACTAGACTCCGGACATTGTATGATAGTGAACTGTGAGTTACTTGTCTATTCCAGTGGCTTTTTACCCGAAAGATAATATTATCTCCCGACCACCCTCTCCATAATGTCCGCATCATAAACTAGGATATGCTCAGGAGTAACTATACGAATGATGTTTATTAAAAATATTAATAAGAAATATTTGACGACGTAATAGGATAATATAATATATAAAAGGGTGTATATTACAATACTAGGAATAAACATACATATTGCCTATACGAGTAATTAGTAAAGCATTCATACACATATGTTAAATTAAATACCATAAATGTTGCAAGTGAAAATATTGATATTAATAATTGTATTACCTTGAAATATTAAACATTTTTTTAAAACAAACAAAAAATCGTTCAATTATAATAATAATACGATGACAATTTATGTAGCGCCATTTAGAGCAGATTCTCTTCAAGGGCACTCTAACACGGGATTTGAATCCACTGTTATTGACAGATTTAAAATATTACAAAAAAGTGTAAGGATAGGAAGGAGGTGGCTGCGGCCATTAGATTAGATACTTCCACGCATCTGTTGACGTTTAGAAAAACATATTTGGTAAGAAAACCGCAAGAAACTCTTGAGAGATGGAAATTATACTTATTGTGCCTCTTTATCACGATTTTAAATGTCATTCAGTATAAATTAGGCCATGTACCTTGGATTGTGTAAAATTTAAATAAAAAACTTAAGATATCTTAACATAAATTATAATTAAAATATACGTGGAATAAGAAACGGACTGCGTTTGAAATATTTCCGTTAACAAAGTTAAAAAAAAACAAAACGTACTTTGTATGTAAGGTACAAAATATGCAACAATAGTCAACAAAATAGAAACATTAATTGAGGGAAACGTGGATGGATCGAATGGATCAGTTTTTAAAATAGGGTAAAGAATAATATAATTCATTCCTCGTAGGGCACCCTTCCACTTATCTGGATTAGTTATTTAAACATGTTGAAAAGCGTGGCCGGGAGACAACATTGTCATCGGTCCCGTCAATAGTGCAGTACCTGGCGGTAAGTAATAAACATCGGGCTTAAGAAAGAGACTGTCGGCCATAATCGGAAAACTTCGGCTTTGTAGAGCGTCGCCTCTGTCGGTTGACAACGACTGACAAATCGCGACGGAACACGTGTATGAATGACAGAGACGACGCCCTAGAAAGCCGAAATTAGCCAATTATGGCCGACGGTCTCTTTCTTAAGCCCGATGTGTATTACTTACCGCCGGGTACCGTAACCTGTAGTTCATTATCATATATGCTGGCAAAACTAGTGTAGAAGTATTGTTTTTATTTATTTTTTTGGGTACCATTGGGAATCGAATCAAAAACCCTTGGGTAGAAGACAATCGACTTAACAATAATAAAATGTTGTGCATGACGATATTTATGAATATGGAGGAAACGAAAGTTGTGTGCTTGGATATAAAAGTGTCGAGATCTGTTCTTGCCTTACGCCGCGCCGTAAACAGCACGATTTAAAGATTTGATATGTACGAATATCTAAGAAATTTAATATGAACAAAAATATTATTTTTATTTTGAATGAAAATGAAGGGGCATCAAAATATTAATACGCGTATAAACGTTCCAATTGAGTGTTTAGTGTGAACGTTATATATAAATATGTATGTGGCCAGCTATGTTCTGAATGTAATTTTATGGATGATATAATCCTCCTCTTGGGAAGTAAATGTTTCTTCACACACTTGAGTTTTATGAACCGACGATAATTTCATCATTTTGGACCTCCCAAATATTACATTAATGATTCAGAGGTAAGATCTTTGGAGGCGGCGTATAATGTGTCTGAAACGGTAAATTGTTGTAATACGAATTACCAGTATAAAGGCAGGAGGTGTCGAATGACACAAGTCACCTTGGTCTCCATGAATGACAGAAAGGACCGCTAACTCGCTATTGCATCAGGACAAGTATAAAAATACAATTCATAAAGGTTATAAAAACCCATCTCGAATATTGTTAGGGTTACATAATTGCGAAAGGTTACACGTTGAAGTGGTCCTCAGGTCTCGGTCGGTGACGAAAGAGAAAAGGAGAACACGAAATACAGTCTCACAGACCGTTCGCTTTTTATTATTGCGTTAAAAAAACAAATATTTATAATGTAAACCACACATTTTTTTATGAATAATCTATGTGTCTAATTGCATGACCAAAATAGTCGTATATGCACACATAAAAATAGTTGACATTTTCTGTGTGCCGTGTCCTGTCTTCTGGATGTTGACGGTCATTTTTCAAAAAAAAATATCTGTCTTTGACGGCAGCGAACAGCTTCTCCTCTGTCTGGATACCTGTCAATTCGCTAATGTTGCGCAATAAAGACAGCCAGCTATTACCGATTCCGTTTGGACCCTTGATTTTGTCCATCAATGTTCTTTTTGAATAAATATATTTCTCTTCTCAATAAACGACCCAGTTTATGGATCCGATCAATTTATATTTCGAATGCTCCCAGCTTATTAAGGGCACTAGTCTTCATGGGCAATGTATCAACACCATCAAATTGACTACACCACACATAGCACTTAATCATGCATCATTAAGTTGAATATTTAACCAAATTAAAAACGAAAACTTCTCTGAATAGATATAACATAATATACTCGTATTGGACATTTACTTATACGAGTATTAAAATATATACTACCGAGAAAACGTATATTTAATTATATAAAATAGCTCATAAGCATACCAATTGAATATGGTATGTTTACCTAAACATTTCTGAACATTTAATGGACAAGATAAAAGTCACATTTCTTATTTTATTAGTAACCAAATAAAATATGAAAAACGATATCGCTTTGCTTCCTGATAAAACTGGAAGTTATCGAATATTAGTTTTATTTATTGATATTAAGTGACCGAATTCTCAAGTATTACTCACTTATTCAATTCATTCCCGATAGTGTGCAAGAAGTTGTTATTGGTAATGCTTGATTTATTTAGCTGAAATAGAAAAAATATACAGATTGTAAACCTTAAAACACAAATATAAATTAAAACAACTATTTACAGTTAATATTACGAGTACTTATATATAAACGTTAATATAATACTTTTATACAATATATACAAGGGTTAGGGATGAATGTGAATTTAAAACTGATATATTCAGTACGATGAAGTATACTATGAGATTGTTTGGGTATGCATAACGAATGAATGAAGAAAGATTCTTAAAATAAATATACGGTGCAAATACGAGTGGAAGGCGTAAAGAGGAATATTAGTAAAATAATGGTTGGATTAAGTGAATGATATTTTGAAAGAAGAAATAAAAAAGGTCAGAAAAATAGTGATTGTATGAGAAGTGAGAATATGTATGGATGAAAAGGAGGGGAAATAAGTGTATCGCGTAAGGAAAGAAAGCCAAGCTGTCCTCATTGCCTAGCCCGATATGGAAACGTCTTGATCGAGTAGTATGTATAAATCCACGAAAGATTTGTTGCCGCTTAGTATCATGAATAATTTTCTATTTATTTTTCATCGATTGGAAATAAAATTTGATGGTAGTATAATTATTAATAGCAAACATTTTCACTCTAATTTTATAGTTGTTTTATATATCGTAATCACTTAATAAATGTTTTCATCTTCTCATGTTTTTTTATTATGATTCCTCTCTTAAAACCTTTTTAACTTTCTCCCTTGACCGCGTCACGCAGGAGCCTGTGACGAGTCCCCTAGCAGATCTTTAGTGTCTGTTGCAGGTATAGCGATGCTGGGTTGCCGGCTCCACTGCACAGATTCGGCAACCCTGCGCGCCGCCAATACCTGCTCTACAGCGACAAAAGACCTCCTTTCTGTGCCCAACACAATATCTCTCTGCCTCGTGCAGCGGTCCCGTCCTTGCATCCTGGGGTCCCCTAGGAGAACCATTTTATGTCATATCAACCAAATCTAATTCTCAGTTTTACTACTATTGAACATTTCACCATTTTTGTGAATTGAATTGAGTGTATGAATAGAATATGAAATAAACTTGTATTGCAGTAGCTAAATATTTAAAAGTATCTTATTTAAATAAGTTTTTTTTAGATCTAAATGTTTTGGACTTCGGACATTAAACGTTCAAAGTACGGTTTTAATATGTTTAAATTACGGTTATATTATAGCTCAAATAAGTAATACAGGCAAAATATAAAGACACATACAGGAAAAAGTCTAGTTTGAGACACGACAAATGAAAGGCAACAAACCCAGATCCATTAAAATTTTGTCCAAATTAAATTTCCTGTTGTTTTTTTCGCAAATTATGTATATTTATTGTCATGTGTAAAATAAATAAATAAAATAAAAAATGCATTTTTTCAATTAGGCATTTAAATTTGCTTTTCGTGTAGTGTTCTAGTGATTGTTTATTGATCTTATGAAATAACTTTTAAGTAGAATCTAATAAAGTTAAGTAGAATCTAGCATGTTAAAAAACCCAAATGTATAAGAAACTTTAAATAACAATAATAGAAGAAAAATTTATAAAACGCCGTTTAGAGAGCAGACTCTCCTCTCAAGGGCGCTCAAATATATTTAAAATGTGTGATTATATAAATAGTAAAGATTTTTTAGTCAAAATGACGATTACTTACAATTTTCACTGTTTCAAGAAAAAGTTAAGTAATTTACTAATATATAAAACAATGTCTTAATTTTCGCTGTTTACTAACCAAAAAGGTACCCGACATACGAAACACATTTTTTGCGTTTATCTAAAAAATATAGCAAAAACACACAGATAATCCTTTACGCGTAAAAATATTAAGCACTTTAAATTAATGTTTTATGTCTAAATTACATCATCCACTGGTTTTTTCATAAAAGCTTATACAAAACTGCGAAATATTACCTAAATAATTTCACAACAGACAAAATGTGGATTGGGTCTTTTTCCATAACTATATGTCTAAATGTTACTAAAAAGGTGCTCTGAAAAGTTATGTTCGACATGCGCTCGTCCGTACCTTTAAAAAATAAACTTGAAGAAAAACAGTTCGAAAAAAGTGCGGAAATCGAACCCGGGACGCCAAAATTCTTAGCTAGCAAACATTTTTTAAAGAATCGATAATATTTATGAAACATATTCTATTTAAGAAATGTTCCGAAGGAGAAAAAAATATTAATTTAAAATTTTCTGCAATATTCACTCTCATGTTATGTACTCGTACATATTTAAGTTGACAGTGATTACCATATCTTAGTAAGATTATATTGTAGTAACTGGGGTTTCGTGTTCGATGGTGTCCAAAAAAGAAAAAAAAGGGTAAAAGTCTGGTAAGAAAGTTCGTCTGGTAATAATACTAGCACGCGGTAACCGTGTGTGAGTGCTGTTCCCTGTCCACGTGCAGTAGTATTTCTAACATGGGGAAATGTGAGTTACTCGCCTATTCCAGTGGTTCTTAATAGAGTCGATTACTGGTCTCGAAGACAATATTGTCTCCTGGTCTCGCTCTTCAACATGTCTGCATCGTCAATTCAGATATGTTGAGGAGTACCATACGAACGAATGAAGTAAACATAAGTGAAATGTATTTTAATTTAGATATTTCTTTTCATTAATTATCATCCTACAGTTGTATCTAATTAATTATTATAAAGGTTAGTGGATATTTATTTATTTTGTTTTCTATTGTAATAAGTACCTATCGTTTAATTAACAACCATTTTGATTGTGCTAATTAATAATCTTTCTATTGATGATTTCAGCATTGGTTGTATTTGTTTTCAATAATATTGGATTTATTAGAATGAAGAAAACTTATATTCATGGATTCTTTTTACACTGTGGACAAAGAGTTTCTTTATGAGCAAGAAACAATATGCAATACATATAAATAATTAATAATCAAGTTTTTACTTCTTAACGATTGCAAACTTATCTTTCCGGTCAATAATGAAATCACAACCGTTACAGACTGTTAGGTTTTCAAAAAAAAAAAAAAGGAAATCCAGTTAGGTTTCATTTTAATTCATAACAAGGGAGGTTTTTAAACAAACCTAATTTAATAAGCACTTGGGTGGTAAAAAATCCAATTTCTAGGAAAATCAAATTAAACACTTTTGATAGTTTTATGTTTTTAAATTAAAGCCAGCTGTTTTACCACCTTTTACAGTCTTGTTAAACTGTAGGCAAAACTTAGTAACGTAGCTATAAACGTATACCTATTAAAATTATTGACAATGATTACCTATTGTAGAATTTGGTTTTTAAAGTCTTAAAATTATAAGTATGAAGAAGGAGGAATGGTAATTATTAAATCACTACTTGGTGTACACATTAGAATTTGATTGTAAAGGGATTCAGAGTTTTTTTTTGTTGTATATATAATCTTGATTGCAACGAGTTGTCATTTCAATAAAGGTAGAGTCTACATTTTTAACTGACACCATGCATTTTTGGCTTGTATATACAATTCGTCTTGCTATCGTCAATTATTCTCGAAATCACCCTAACCCCTTCTTTTTTTCAGTTAACTAACAACATCCACTCATCGTGATATATTTTCGTAATGTTATATTTTTTAGAAAATCGCCTCAGTAGTACGGTCAAAATCGTAAAACAAAAATTACTAATTATTCTGTAGGCTGCATTATAGTATAGGATTTAATATTATTATCATTCAATTATATAATAACAATGGTTTAATGCATTTTGGGTGAAAAACCACAATCGCTTGATATTTGTAGGTAAATAATTTCCCAAAATTTCAGGATCAAGCGATTGAGATATACATATGTTAATTACGACAAATTTTAGGTTTGCCCCAATATCTATGAGTTGGTGGATTCATGTAATTTTTTTGCGCATTTGACTCGACCGGATCAATGCAATTATATTATGTATTTCAATATCAATAATGATATTTTTTTATGTGAATCCAAATATTGTAGTTAGCCATTAGATATATATGATACATGTCCAAGTATATTATAATTAGCAAAAAATGCAATTTTAGTTCACATTTAAAAAGTAGATTATTATTTATTTCACCATAGATGTAATGCAAACCCATGTGATTGAGATAATACTTTAGAAATATTTTTATTTTTTATGTTCTTCAAAAATACATATATCATAGAGTTTTGGAATATTTGTGAAAGTGAAATCAGTATTCATTTTAGAAATTTGTCTAAGAGTTGTTTGAACTTATTGGCATATTGGAATATCTCATAAACTAATCAAGTTGGTAAGGCGTATGTATTTCTACATGTAAGTTATGGGTTCGATTTCCGTTAGAACCTAGATTGTTTAAATGATTGCAGTGTGCTTCTTACCTAAGGCCTCTTTAACATATTTCAGATTAAAATTACTTCGTGACAATAAGTCCATCAGTTTTTAATATATATAACGAAAGCGCAATACAACAATACATCTTTAAATATTTGAATGTGAAAAAAATAAGAATAGATTTGTTTAGATTTGGCCACTTTTGGGAATTTAACAGTTAAATAAAATAATTCTACCTACTTAGCCATGAGTGAGATTTATGTAATATAAAGTAGAAGATAATAATGGAGTACAATTCCTTAAGCTTATACAAATATGCGAGCCACAATATCTAATAAAATATATTTTTTAAATTTCAACTACCTGCACTTTGGTATTTTTTAAATATATTGTATATTTACAGATTTTAGGCCAGGTTTGGGAAACGGTTTTATACTTCACAATTTTTGTTTTTCGAAATTTCGTCTCTATACTTCATAATTTTCAGCCAGGTTTGGGAAACAGTTTTATACTTCAAGATGTTTGTTTTTCGAAATTTCGTCTCTACGCTTCACAATTTAAGCCGGGTTTGGGAAACAGTTTTATACTTCACAATTTAGGCCGGGTTCGGGAAACAGTTTTATACTCACAATTTTTGTTTTTCGAAATTTCGTCTCTATACTTCATAATTTTCAATCGTTATTTAAAAAAAGGGGGCAGTAATCAAAAATAAAAGCACAGAAAACATTTAATTTAGTTTATGAATGTTTCAGAACTTAACTGGACTATGATTACCATTTGTAGAAAACTATGCCACTTTAACCGGAAAATGTAGCAAATACATTATACATTTAATCAACAATATGACGAATGTATTCCGCAAGCAATCAATCTTGCACGAAAATGTCCCAGAAAAGTGGGAAGGCGGCGTGGCCGGGCCGGGCCGCTCTTTTGTTTGTTTAATCCCGAGATTGGAATCTATTCCTGGCCCGAACTGACTTATTACACCGGCTAGTTTACTAACTTTATACGAGCGAATGAGTGACATTCATTTGATTCAGTTAAAACCTGCCCCCTAAGAGAATTTTAAATTACTCAGACACGGATTTACGATCGCGGTCCAAGTTTATGACGAAGATGACAAAATTAAATGGAGACTACTATAGCATGCGGCGAAAGCTTGACAAAAGTAATAGAAGGCGTTACATCCTTTCGTCTCTGTATATTGATGAAGATTTGCGCGAGATAAATTTTATATGAATGAATTCTGGTAATTAAGCATTGAATATTTTATAACTGGGTGGGAAGAAATGAAAATTTGATAGTCAAGTGGTTCGAGGGTTTTTTTTAAATATTCTAATAAAAATAATAAAGGAATAAACTTGAGAATTAAAAAAAAACTCCTCAATAGAAATCAAAGTCTAGTGTTTCAGTATGAAATCAATAAAAAAAATTTACAAATTCTAATCAAATTAAAAAATAAGGTAATAGAGGTAAGAATGTCGATTGCCTTATTATTGCATTAAAAACAAGCATATATGGCTCTGTATAAACTAAGAAAACATTTTTCTATATAAATATAAACAATAACCTTTCTTTTAATCGCTTATCTTAAAAACAATCATTCGGTAACAAGAGAATTAAGGAAAATGTTGAACTAAAACATAAAAATACCTACTGAATATATTGAACAATATTTATATTTTTAACCTCGATTGATTTAATGTTAGTATACGTAAGCATTAAACTATGCAAGACGTTCAAATTTCTTTTATCCTGAATCCAAAAACGTTAAAATAAACATATAACAATGTTTAATGTGCATGTGCGATAGTATTTTACAATAATTAACATAATCGAGCCGAGATTTTTAAAAGAAGAAACAAAAATGAGTTGCTGATATTTAAAAAGACGACCAATTATACGCGTAAACTTACGATAATAGTCCTTTACTACACGATCGAAATACAATGTTTAAACCTTGATTGAATATTTATGCAAATCAATCGCGATTTTGGAAACGTCCGTTGAAAATCCGGCCCAGGACACCCCGCCGGTATTTGGATGGGCATAGCTATATAGTTTATGCCAGGTATACATTGATATGGAAATTTTACTAATGAATAAGCTCATACCATAATTTGATACTATTTTTGTTTTTAAACGCAGTTTCTACTCTGATCAATTGCTGGAAACATTTATCAATGAATACCACTGAATATAATTTCACTAATTATAATATATCTACGCTACGGGGAATATACTTATTAATTTGGTTATTTCCTTAAAAATATGTTAAATAAGTTAATTTTTATTTAATATAGAGGGATACTGAATATGACTATTCCATATGTGTATGGTAATTAAACTAATTTGAAAATATAAGAAAAAATTGTCATACGTAGACCTTTTTAATTATTAAGTTAATATTATTTAAATATCAACAATTAATGATAAATATTAGAAAGGCCACTATTTTTCCAATACATATTGTGTTCATGTGATTCTGAGTTGTCTAAGCTTATGGTGATTTTTTTGACATGAAAATATTTTATTTTTATATTACATTTAAATAAAGTTGTATTTCGCTATCGTGGTATACTCTTAAACCTAGCGGGTGTATTACCATGCGGCAATTTTTCCCAACCAAACAGAAAGTAAGAGGTCTAAAGTGAAAATCAGATTGTAATTCTAAAAAAAATCGAAGTATCAACGAGAATCGAACCCGCAATCCCCAGATTGGTAGATAGACGTCTTTCCAACTACGCCACGTAGGTTTTGTACACAACTCGGTAGATTCCAAGTTTTTTATTTCTTACATCGTAAGAAAATATTCTTTTTTTGGAATTATTTCTACAACTGGATAAGATTATTGTATACATATGTATTATGTTTATGATCAAAATACATATGTATTATGAGGATCTAATACATATGTATTATGTTTATGATCAAAATTGACCGACGGTTAAATAAACCAAATGGTTGTACATCAGTAATATATTGATAAAAAGTATATTCAAAATACAATCCACAACTATTTTTTTCTGAAATTATTAAGGAAACATATGATACTCCTATGGAAAAAATGTTAAGACGAGCTCTATCATGAAAATGTTAAGACGAACTCTATCATGAAAAACCATTTAACTGGTATTTCTGCACTCACAAGATTCATTTATAATTTTTCGATATTTAAAATAATCCACTCAAATTATTTCTGTGATGGGTTTTATTATACTCGTACAATACATCTCCACAACTTCATTAATGTGTTTCCTTATACTTTTGATAAGGCTAGCTAAAATAACCAAGGTATATTTAGAATGGACCCTAATTATTTCGACGCATACGACTTTGTAAAGTTCTTCGAATTCCGTAGTCTTCGTTAGCTAGATTAATTAGTTTATTAATTAAATTAATTAATGCAAAAACAAAGGGTCTGCAGTACTTTTAATAACGTTCCAAGTGTTTGTTGATAATTTAAAGTAATTAAAGGTTAGTTATTAAAAAATAACGAGGACAGAAGAATGGGTACTTTGAAATCTAGCAACGGTTATATTGATTTATTTTAATCTTTATCAGTGAGTTAAAAATACATTGAATCATAACACAATCATAGGGAATTTTATTCCGCTATTATTAGCCCAGTAATTAAGAGAAAGAAAGTACCGTTTGCCATGTGATATTTTATAGTAAAATGTCGATACTCAAATATCAATAGTAGTCTCATTTAGTAATTAAATAAATATACATGTGTGAAATTATTAACTGATGAGGATAGTACGAAATACGGGAAAAGAAAGTTATTGTATTTTGAATTCTCAAAGTATTATATTTTCTTTTTGTTTAACGCATATAACATTCATTGTATTATATTACACATTTGTTATATTACAGTACAATTTGGCGGGCTTATTATCATGGGGCAAAAGCTTCCGATCAATTAGAATGGGTTTAAAAGAGGCCTTAAGTGTAAACCAGATTGGAATATATTTTTTTAAATTGAGGGTTCCAACAGGAATCGAACCCGCCACCCCCAATTATGAAGACAGGCGCCTTGCCACCAGGCCACGAAGGTCGTTAATCATCGTTATCCGAAACACAATCCGTGAAAACTTATTTTACATTATTCTTGAACGATTTCTATAATATAAGGTGATTTTGATAAATAAATATATGCATTAAAAAACATTTCTTCACGGGTTTTTAACAACCTTGTTCATCACCTTATTTTTTTCAAGTTATCGTAGCAAACGCCTTGCGCTTTGCATTCCATACATTTGTAAGCGGAATTATGGGATTCATTTGTGATATTCTTATACATTTTAATACAAAATGATAATTAAGGGTAATTAGTGGAATATTTTTTTATTGTTGAAGTTCACAACGTTCAAGCCGAGTTTTTGATAAACCTTACAAATTTATTTCTTGCGTGAACCTCAATACGAGTAATAACGACTAGAATATTTATGTATATGATATGATAAGCAGTATCAATGTTGCATTATATAAGCTCAATTCATTCATTGGATGGTTAAAATAATTTTATTTTAAA
The DNA here is from genome assembly GCA_949825065.1 of Odontocerum albicorne. Lineage (NCBI taxonomy): Eukaryota > Metazoa > Arthropoda > Insecta > Trichoptera > Odontoceridae > Odontocerum > Odontocerum albicorne. The sequence goes on along the minus strand of OX463841.1, from coordinate 20,770,879 downwards.
TAAAAAAAAATAGTTTATAAAGATATTTTTTTCCTGTTTTTTAGTACAAAATATGAAGTAAGTAAAATTAAAGAAACGCATTTTTTTATTATTTTATACCATAGTTTAACTACACGACAGTACATAATATCTTGTTTGAAGAGAAAAATAAAAGAGTATATGTAGAAAACACGTGTCGCTTAGATTCTTGGGAAAATCCCGTGTTCTTGGAGTTCGTCAACAAAAATAAACCCCGCTCGGTATTTCGCAGATCAGATGTTCGCACTTCGCACGCACCAAGCAGCCGGTTGGCCCGTCTGGAGGAATATTCTTCAATACATACAAACACATGTCGTATCGGCAAAAAAAACTTCTGGCGGGAGCTATCCTTGGGGAATGTAAGCATTCCCGTGTAATATTGCACAAACGCTTGATGCACTTTTAATAATGTAGTTATTCTTTTTAAAACATTGTACTTTTTTTCTTCGAAACTGGTCCAAAATAAATAAAAACTATGTCAGTGATAATACTTGAAGAAAAAAAAGTAAGCACATGACAAATTGTGCAATGAAACTTAAAAACGAAATTATTTTTTAACCGAATTATAAAAATGTATTATTTACTCAAGTGTAGGATATAAAATTAAAAAGTTTGGTTTTAGTGATTGAATTGAATATTTCACTTAATTATATATTTAGTGATGCAAATTTTTTAAAGCAATAAACAAAATAAAACTATTTACTCGTAATTTGGAAGTATAAATATAATTACTTTCATTAATATATACTCGTATATACTCGGGTATATTGAATAATAATTGTGTATTATAATGTAACGCGGTTGATATGTTTTACTTTAAAAACTTTCGACACAAAAGGTTTTGATTTGTAGATAACAACACACAATTAATTCAGAGCAAAGTACCTACATTTGTTTAAATCAAAAAGAAAAATATTGAAATTGTAAACAAAAAACTATTACGAATTACAAAAAAAAGCATTTATAATTAATGAAAACATTTTCCTTACAAATGTGGTAAACTGAAATTAACACAATATATTCTAGATAGGTATGATTTTAAAAGTGGAAAAATCGTATCTAAATTGGCACACTAGGAACTTTCGGAAAGTTGTTTTTATGTTGATGGGAGAAATGGGGAGGCGGGGGTAATGTTTTGATCAGATGGCATCATCTGAGAGGCCATAACATCCAGCATCGCCATTCCCGGTGATTGGGACCGGGTTTATAGCCCCGCTGTGGCCTGTCACACGCTCCTAATCAAAGTGGCCGGCCCTTACGCCGGCGGGGCCGAATAAAGTTTGTCAGAAAAGTTGTTCGTATTATATTTACCGGTTGTCAAGGTGGTCAATCCCGCTCCTCTCGGCTGCTCCCTATCGGCCATACACACCGCTCAAGTCGCGGCACTCAACAGAACATAAACAAGAAAAAACCAACAGAATATAATAATAAGAAAATAACACAAAATAAAAATACAAAACTGAATAAAACTCGTGAAACCGTAAGCGGCTGTATCTGCCGGTCAGTTTATACTCAGTTTAAAACTAACCGTGACACAGATATCAAATAAACAATTCGATCAACATAATCAAAACACATAGCTAACAAAATTAAAACTGAATCGGGATTAAAATAAAACACGTGTTCTTCAGAAAGCGCGAAACGACACGCTTGTTATTTTTTTTTACAATTACTATTCGCGAAGTGCGTAAATGGAGTAGCGACAAAAATCGGCGACAAACACTCCTCACAAGGCGGACGGGACGCGACTGAGGAGCGAGCGGAGGCAGCACCCCGTCAACACAGCCATGTGCGGCCGCGGGAGGGGCGGGCCATGCGGGGGGCGGGGGCCGGCCCCCTCCCGCGGCCGAGGAGGGGGCACTCCTCTTGTGTTATGTAGATTATTTGATTAATTTTGTACCCTACGCTCTCCTATCTCTTAATTTATGGATGAGCTTTTATGTTTTGGCGCAGTCTGGTAATTTGGTGCGCGGAGGTGAGAGGGGTATTAATGAAAAGTTCTCCGCGGACACATCGGGACGGGTGGTTATTGCGCCGGGAATTAATTAATCCGGACCGCCCCCACCCCCCTCTCCACCCACGGGGGAGGGCGGAGAATTCGGGGGGGGGGGGGGGGGGGGAAGGGGGGGGGGAGTCCAATGTCTACCTTAATTGTGAAAAAGTGGGGGGAGCACAGATTGTCAAAAAATGACAATGTATCAGCCGCCTAATATGACGGCATGAGCGCCTCCCGCGATTTGCCCGCCGAATTAAACGTATCGGAGTTTTTAATTGGGCGATATTTGAGCGTGTAATAGGTTGTTTTACGTGTAATTTGCCAATACAACTTTTCATACGAGCCGCTTCATTGCGTTACGAGCGTATCCCAGATAGAATATATTATTTATCTTTTGAACTTGTTGAGAATTTTATTGAGCAAAATGTTTTCGCCCGTGTATTGGATAGGTGAAGGTGAGTACACATTTGCATGTTAGTATAGATATTACGTATTAGTATTTCAAAAGCACTTCCATAATAAAGGCTTGAGTTCGATTTTTCTTTGAGGTATGTTTTTTAATTACTTTAAATCAACATTGATATTGGGATTTGTTAAAATGTAGATTCATCAGTATAGGTAAGAAAAGTCTATTTGCGTCCTTCGGAAAGGATAGTTTGTCACTTTTAAATGAGAACAGGTAGGATTTGTGGGGTTTACCCATCTTTGAGCCCCAAGGTGCCCTTAAATTCAAGTTTCATTATTTGAATGTATGCCCAACCTCAATCAAAATGGTTGTGATCTCGATCAAGGATATTTCTTTAGATTTTTTTTATTTAAAAGGTGTGCGACATTTAAGTGTCCTTTACAAACCATAATAACATTTACTAAACAAAAGATAAAATATCAACAACATGAAAAAATTAAAACAATTCAAAAAAACATATCGTGAACGAAATAACGAGTACAACACTTCAAGAAACAAAAACTCAAATACTAAATTTCATTAAATTCGTAAAAAACTTTTAAAACAAAATTAAAATGGAATAAACAGTCAATACCTAAGATTGGTGAAATGCAGTGGAAGGTCCCTCCTCAACACTTACATTAAAATGGAATAAACAGTCAATACCTAAGATTGGTGAAATGCCGTGGAAGGTCCCTCCTCAACACTTACATTAAAATGGAATAAACAGTCAATACCTAAGATTGGTGAAATGCCGTGGAAGGTCCCTCCTCAACACTTATATTAAAATGGAATAAACAGTCAATACCTAAGATTGGTGAAATGCCGTGGAAGGTCCCTCCTCAACACTTACATTAAAATGGAATAAACAGTCAATACCTAAGGTTGGTGAAATGCCGTGGAAGGTCCCTCCTCAACACTTACATTAAAAATATACACCAAACCAGACAAGGCTACCCAATTGTTGCATTATCAAGATCGATTAATTACAACGTGTTGTTATCGTTAGTAATTACTATTGATACATTTTAATTGTAAGATATTCCGTATGTTTCTAGCTGGAGTGTGGAAACTAATTTAGGTCAATATATCGGGGCTATCAACATTATTGAGAATAATTTTATAAAGAAACATCTAATTGAATAGAAGCTTTATTTAAAAAAAAATGAATCAAGTTAGTTTGATTCAATAAGATATTGTAGTCAATAATGTTAGATGGAATGAAGAGACGAAAAGTAATACGCCTCAGAAATTTATTCTTGACCCTTTCAATTATTTTGGAACCAAATTGTTTAGTGACCAAATTTTAGCGCAATGCTTTGATATACTTCTTAAAGAGAGATGTGCAGAAAAATTGTAATGCAGATATTCTCCTAAAAGTTTTTTTCAACTCTCGAGGCAAATCTCAACATCTTACATCCCTTTTTCTCTATATTGTTAACATAGACTAGACTAGAGGAATTCAGTCTATGGTTGAATGTGAAGCCCAGATCTACGACTTCAGTTAACCTCTCCAGCATCATATTATTCAAAGGTAAGTGATTATTTTATTAGTTTATAGAAAAATTGAAAACTTAAGAGTTCAAGCAACTTTAAACCATGGTAGTTAAGTTGGAAGACTTCTTCAAATGTATTTTCGGCTTGAACCATATATTGCACAAAGACCTTTAGATTATATTGAGTCTCCTTATGAATCGGTAAAGGTAATTCTGATCTCTATTCATATCGATTATCTACGCTGTAAAAAGTTTTGGGGTGGGTCGTATTAGAAAAACTAGTAAATGTCTTTAAATCAAATAGGTATACCATCCAAAACAGATAACGCAATTATTTCACTTATATTCGCCAAAGTATACTCGAACTGTTGTGATGTGCGACAGAAATAACCGTCTGATTTGAAAAGTTAATCTGGAAGGAAAATTTTTTACTACTTTTTAATCTTGTTTTAAAAATTGTATCACTCAAATGCCAACCTTGTTTTTTTTTTCACATATCTGAATCACCCTGATGTTCTGCATTACTCTACTGGTAATTTCTGGTGATACTGTCCCGATTTATACATATCTGAATCCCCCTGATGTTCTGCATTACTCTACTGGTAATTTCTGGTGATACTGTCCCGATTTATACATATCTGAATCCCCCTGATGTTCTGCATTACTCTACTGGTAATTTCTGGTGATACTGTCCCGATTTATACATATCTGAATCCCCCTGATGTTCTGAATTACTCTACTGGTAATTTCTGGTGATACTGTCCCGATTTTGTGTCGGATATCAGCTTTCGGCTTGACAAGATCCACCGCGGTTGACCCAGTCGCGTCCATTAAGTTCCTTTATTATCATAATTTTGTACGGACGGAACTGAAGGTCTGCATGAAAAATTCTCCTCACACTCCAATTAGACATTCCCATAGTGGCACCATACTTACGGGCTGAACTTCGTGGAGATGGGTTACGGTATGTCTCACTGCATGGACGTATGATATTGTGGTGTTCGAACGCTGCGAAGTCCAGTAGGCGGTTTATTTTTTAAAGTCAAACCTGTGACTGAAATTTTGCCACCCATAAGAATATGATCTTTCTGCCAAGAACTGTAGCGTTTCGACCTAGCCTGAAGTGCGTGGAAAAAAAACGTTGAATTGCGATGACTTTATCCTAGGAATTTTTTTTATTCTAGGAAGTGTGCCGGGAACGAGATGAATAGGTCGCTCATCAATGAGAGGGAGTAACTAAATCGATGAGGGCATCGGTTCAAATGAGACAATAACTCGAAAAACGGCAGGAGATAGATAATAGTTGAGGAGAATTGATCAGAGCCATGCGTGTAGTTGATAGACGTGATCTCGATCTTCAGTTATAAACAGAACAAAGAATGATGTAAATAAAAATAAAACGGCATATTTAAACATGTGTCTACCGACTTACTTATCCGTGACCAAGCACGAATATTGTAAGTACGGAAGCTGCAGTAGCTTTGATTGATTTTTGAAAAATTGTTTCTCAATTTGGCCCACGCGGGATACAAAATATTAGGACTCCACCGAACACATAATTAAAAACAGCGGGGTGTAAATTACTAATTTTTATTTACTAAATGAGTTAAAAACAGGTTGTACAAAAGTTATGACCCCCGCATGCTCTACTTGACTGACACGCTCATACCATACTCGTACCATATGAACATTCTTGGAGGAACTTTCGTTAACTTATTTATACTACCCATTATAAGTATACAACATAACAAAACTGTTTTACAAGAAAGGGTTCACTACTCGACACTGAGAAGGTTTCTTTCGTGATTCCATTTAGATTAATTATGTTTAAGAAATAAGGTGAAGAATATTTCATTTTATTCAATACAATGACATTTAAAACATGCAAATCCATAGTTATTGATCTAAATTTAATCGTTTAGGCTTTATTTTATTACCCAGAATGACTATTTTAGGCTTATAACTGGAACACTGGTTATTGGCAAGAAATATGACTGGAACACTGGCTATTCTTGACTGGAACACTGGTTATTCCATTTTATCTAAAGTATATCTTTGTAATTTACTCTATGATACGCCCTTGAAACTGTCTAATTGTATTATATTGTACATTAGTGTATTTCTGTGGCGTTATGGCAGAAGTTGATATGTCCGTTTTACCTCAGTTTACAGGAGAAGCAATATTAACTTTGATAAGCTGTTAAAATCAGTAGAAATAAGCATTTTTTAAGTTTTTCCAAACAATATATCTTTTGTCTGACTGACACACCAAGTTTTGCCATAACATGCTGAGAAATATTTTCTATAAATTGGGAGAATAAACACAAAATGACAAAAAACGGACATACCAACTTCTGCCATAACGCCACAGATTTACGCATCATATTTTAAAAGATTTTATCTATTCTACGTTTCGTTTATTTTATTTTCAATTATAATTGAATAAATGAATAATATTCTAGGATGAAGGATCCAATAGATGTGATTAAGAAAAACATTGAGGCAACGTATAAAACAGGATGTTTATTACGATGTCTTAACGTAGTAAAATATTAGATTTTTGAGGATTTTCCATATTTCGGATATCGTTTCGTTTCACCGACTCGCCTGGGCCATCAGCCCAAACTTGTAGGACGTTAAACTGCAATCACAGGATATTGTCGAAGAATCAGCAATCAGCCGGCGCCCTTCCCGTGTGGGCGGCGGCGGGGGACTAGGGGTAGGATCGGGCCGGGGTAGGCGGAGGCGGGGGCGGCGGACAATGCAGGCAAATGACAAATGTAACCCGGCGGGCGGAACGCAAATGATGAACATTGAATCGCGAGTGAGATCACCATTATTTTAAAAAAATGTGGGAAAAATAGTATAATATTACACGTTTATTGTAAACAGTACGTCTTACCAACTAGGTTATGGATGTCTTCAATAGATAATGACACACGGGGAAGTAGTCGACACCATTACATTGGATATAACATATCTAGTCAAGATACGAATTAATTATTCACTAACTCTAGGAATGCTCCAGATAAGGTGAAAACTGCATGAGATGGAGATACTCGTAAGGTGTAAATGCAGTGACGTAAGCTGAAAAGATTGAAGTCAAAAAGAAAAACAAATAAAAAATTTATTCGGCCTAATTCCTTAATTAGAGATCGAATATTTATTCGGCCTACTTCCTTAATTAGAGATCGAATATTGAACTCTAATCGCATTATTTGACAACTCTTAGCAAAAAAAAATTGTAGCATTTTTTCTCTGTTTTGTTCCATAATTCTAATATTTTTTGATATAGTTGGAAAAAGAACCCAACTCACATTTTATCTATTTTAAGATAATCGAGAAAAAAATATATAGCTTTGCTTGGGTATGTATGCGATGATTTTTTAGATATACTCAAAGTAGGAAATACGCACTTCATATATATTAAAATGCTATGTTCACATATATTGAGATATATTTATTCGATATTTCGAAGAAATGGAAAAAAATAGGTAATGCGGAGTTAGCCCTTAAGGTATACCTACGTCCATTTAACCATGACATTTAATCATGTAGTACATATTTATGATTGCATTTTACATAGTAGTCACAAATGAATCATGTGTCAAATATTGTTTGAATATCTATTTAGTTATATCTAATCCTCAGTGAGATACCGGCAAAAGCCTAGTTTACTGGGGATACGACAAATGAAAGGCGACAAACTCAGATCCATTAAAATAATGTATGTCTAAATTAAATTACCTGTTGTTTTTTCGCAAATGATGTATATTTCTTGTCATGTGTAATAATAAATAAAAAATAATACAAAGTGGATGATCAGGGCATTTGACGTTCGTGCCACCGGATATGACTATATAAGCTAACTTTTGATAGGCATATCCTGTCACATAGAAGGCAAGGAGCTTCAGTACTTGCAGATTGTCTGCGTTTTCTTTCTCCATTGGATCCCTGACAACTAGCAACAGTTGTACGCCACTTGGCTCTATCTGCTGCTGTTTACTCCCAGTTGTGTTGAGTATTGATATTTATAAGTGTTTATGTCAGTACATCCTTACATTTCCTGCGCTGTCCACCGTGTCTTCTTCTGCCGTTTGTCAGCTTACCAAAAAAAGATAATTATTGGGAGTACTCGTATGTGTTCAGGTATGCGAGCTACGAGTAAATATCCAGACTAACACAGGTGAGCATGCGACACCGTCGAATCTTCATTATTTGTCTACCTTTTTTAGTACCTGATGACATTTTTTGACATGATGAGTATATTACGTAAATTATTAATGGGATGTATTAAATTAAAAATAATTTAAAGCTCGTCATTTCTTCATCAAACTTTCTTCATCAAGCTTAAATTTCGAATTCATTACATACGAGTATCTAATTTAAATAAACCATAGTTGTATGAATCATGTTTCGTGAACAATTAGGTAATTAGAGACCTTGTGAATCCTCTTAAGTATATATACACCGAGATATCGTCATCCATGTTATGTTATTTAACTTAAATTTTATCTACCAAAAAGCCTATCACCAAATTAAATAACTGGCAAGAATTCAAAAAAAATAAGCACACCTGTACTAAAAATGTACCGATTTCGTATAAAAGTATATGGACCTCTTGCGAATGCAGGGCCGGACTCGAACCGAGAAAGCAGCGGCAAGCACCGTGGCTTCTCTACTAACTACTATTTTGAATACCTCATTAACAATCCGTTTGTTCAACAATCCTCACATTTAAGATATAAAATGTAGCCATTCGATTTTGTTAATGAAGTGCCGATTTTTTATTTCCTCACTACTGAGAAAAATATTTTAAATAATTTAAAATTATTGAATAATAAATCAAAACAGCTATTTCAGTTTGATTAAATGTTTATATATAGTCCTTATAACAAAAGTAAGGCCCTTGTAAAAAAAAGTGATTAATTTTCAATCAAATAAATTATTTTCAATACATTTTACAGTTAACACGAGCTGTACAAGGTGAAACGTTCGACCATAGAACTAAATATATAACACAGCTGAACTCGTTGTTTTGATGTATTACTATAAAATAGTTTTGGAGCTTATAAAATTTAAATAAAATTGCTTTAAACAAAATAAAAATATTTTTTATAATAACACATACCACAGTATAGCAAAAAATGTTTGCAATAGCTCTATTTTTCGTTGACTTTCGATCTGTACAGTAAATCTGGCGGGCTTATTGCCATGCCGTAATCTCTGCCAATCGTCCAGAAAGATATTAAACGGATCTTAATAAAAACAAGGATGAAATCTTTTTTTTAAAATTTATTCTAACGGGAATCAAACCTGCAACGACCGGGCTGAAAGAGAAGTGTCGTACCAACTAAGCCCCGAGAAGCATCTTATCGTGTATGTGTCCATAAATGTTATGTGATTGCTTTGTCAAACTAACCATTTTTTATATATTTTTTTAAAATAAGCTACTTGTAGGTTAAACAAATTTTTGTCATAAATGGTTCTATTTATAAAGTTCGTATTGCAGTTTAACGTAGATTTTATTTATTTTTAAAGAACAATTTACACAATTTTAACATTGAAGTATGTTATAATTCAATTTATAACTAATATAACGAGTTTCTTGATGATGGTAATTGTCGAGATGATCTTGATTTGTAGTGATAAATATAGACTCAGGAATGCGGATATATAAAAACGAAAGTGACAACGGACGATAAATAATAAGTCTTGACAGTTGAATGGATGACAATAAAAGTATGTTTATTTCTCAGAGTGCGGACAATTTATACCAATGAATGAACCAGTTCGCGATACATATTCTATCTCGCTCTGGCGCATGGACTGGCGGTAGGTTAATTATTTATATTTGGAGATGACTCGGCGAGTCGCAGATACTATAAAATAGTAAATATTGTTGTTGTTCGTAGCGTGTAACAATCCTTGAATTCTTCATCGGTCATTGACCCTGTATGTTTATTATTAACAATAATTAATTTAATTCAATTGTGTTTAACAATTCACTTATTCATTTTGACAATTATTTATTTATTTATTTATTTGGGTAGGTATTCCTACACTAACTACAAAATCAAATTTCATGGTAATTGTTTTTTATTCACAAGATTTCAAAGGGTATTATCAGTTATATTTATATTTTTCTTGGCTTCGTATCGTATTACACGTCTTCTTTCTTGTTTTTGCAGTTCATCTATCCCCAGAGTATTCTTCGGCATTATACAGCCATAAAAAATATAACAAAAATAATTTAAATGTTAACGCTTGTAGATAAATATTATCAAATTATTTTCATGTAATACATGAAATAATGAAAATGAGACATTATGGACAACAAAGGATTACATTAAAATATAATTACATTAAAATAAAAGGTACATATAATGAAATGTATGTTAAAACAAGTTTATTTGAAATATGTATGTGTATAATTCAGCCTGGGGCCCTATTTACATGTGGTATTTTTTCCAACTAACCAGAAAGATTTTTATAGGTTTTAAAAATAAACTAGATAGGCAACTTTTTTCTCTTGGATTCCATCAAACTCGAAAGCTATGGGTATACGATTAACATTCACAGAGGTCGGCTTTTCTTACATATCAGAAGACATAGTATAGTACTCGTAGATATAGATATATCTATATGTACATATAATATATAGATAGTGGGATATTATCAGATTATGATTGAGACATTTTTATTCATAAATTTATTTCTGAAAAAGTCATATTAACACCGATCATCTTTAACGTTCAAATATATTATATGTGCCTGCTGATATCCAAATACAAATAGCTAAATCGAAGTTTTTATTGGCGTTTCATTTTCGAGTGTATTGTGCAGGCCATACGTGAGTGCGGTCCTGCGCGCACAATATCTCATTAGGGGTGAATGGGGTCAATCAGGGTACCCCTACCCCCTCCCTCGTCCAGACAGCTCGGCACCCTTCGTTGCTAACCCCTGAAACTTTACTTGCAATCATTCTTATAGTCTCGTTTTAAATTGACGCCATTACTGGAACACTTTCACTTAAAACTTATTGGGGACAGGTCATAAGTCAACTGGGGAAATTATAACTCTTTTTTCATCTAAAGAGGTTTTTTTGTTTTTCTGAACAAATATCCATCATTTAATATTTTGTTTATATAATAATATAATATTTAATATGGTGGTAAACAATTAATGGAAAATTTATGTTTAAAATTTGTGGGATTTTTTTAACTTCTTAGTGAAAGTTTTCCATTCTGTTTAAATTTTCAATACTAAAATAGTACCATTCGATAGGATATCATAAGCTTTTATAGGTTATTAGGCTTATTACTTCGATATTTGTTTATATATTTTCCAACAATCAAAGCATTAAAAAGTGCATAATCACTGTGTACGCTATGCAGATACAGTAAGTAATATTAATTTAAGGGTGGCCTTAGAACCTACGAGGCAGCTTTTAAACACATGTATTCATTTGCTTACAAGTATTCAGATAGAAAAATGTCTAAATGTGAAATTAACCCTACATTCGTGCAATTAAAATGTATGTGTTAGGTCATCAACGCAACTTATTAAACAATATTTTTTACTACTTTTAAATCTATTATTTTGTCAAGCAAGAATATCAAGCCATTTAAATGATTTAATAATTCAATCATGTCAAAAAAATGTTCCACACAAGATCATATATGTTATATACAATATAATATAAATGGGTGTAGTGTCTTTTCAATTGGACGTGAATAAACCAAAAGGCCCGAACTCACAAAAAATGTGTTTTTTGTTCATCAGAAATATTTACAAAGCAGAAATCGATCATATATAATACGTGCGAAAATATTAAGGTAGTTAAATGGGAACTTCGTAGTTAAATTTCGCCATAAAAATATTGTTCCATATAATTCCAAATAAAGTGACGTGATGTTTTCTCGATTATCTTAAAACAGGTAAAATGTGGGTGAGGTCCTTTTCGCTTCAACACATCCAGTTATAGTCCAACACATCGATTCTACAAGTAGGTACATAGAATAGACAATGACTTCTAGGACGGTTAAAATTATCGAGAGCATAAATATGAAATACCTCCTAATATCGCGGAACAGTTGATGTTCCATTGCAGAATACTTAATAAGAATAACGAGATGGACTCTTGCCTTCTTGTTTCGAGGTTTCTATAATTGCATACCGTTAAACAATTGGCTTAAGTCATATTTAATGTCACCTTCAAAGAGAAGAGCAGAGCACACATTCGCTTAGTGACTGTACAAACTGCGGGTTAATTGGGAGTATGAAAAGCAACACAAACGACCTAATTAAAGTATCACGCGGGGACAATTTAGCGTGTGCCCCACATTCTAATGCGGCCCGCATCATCCTACTAAATTGTATTAGTTACATTATTCATCCTTGTAGATCAGTTATATAGAATCCATTTTTGTGGCGCTTAACGTCAATTGGTCTTAAATAATTTTTTCACACCAAATTACGAGTATATTCCCTCTAACCAACCAAAAATACGTTTTTTAACAATTTAAGTTTACAAAAAAACATACTCGTATGTCGTGACCTACTAAATGAATATATGTGAATGTGACCTATCACTTCACATTACAAAAATTGTTTTCTGGCGTCATTTGGTAACTAAAAAATATGTCAAGGCACCTACGTTTTAATGTATTAGGTGTTAACATAAGTTATGTCCGTTTTTTTCCAAATGAAGAGAACAAGAGGACACAACAAAAAAAATTATAACAAATTAGTCAATAATGTATTCTCGTTCATTATTTACAACTTCTTGCCAACATTCTACAAGTTTTTCAATGCCTGTGCGATAAAAACCATCCGGTCTTGACTCGAGGAATTCGTCCAACCATGTCCACAATTCGACGTCATTATTGAAGGAAACGCCGTGCAAATTGTTCGAAAACGACCGGAAAAGGTGGAAATCGACGGCGAGAGGTCTGGAAAATATGGAGGGTGCGGCAAGACTTCCCAACCAAGCGTTTGAATGACATTTTTCGTAGGTAATGTTGGCGATATGAGGGCGGGCGTTATCATATTGCAGAATAACGCCATATTGTCGATCTGGCCTTTTTTGTTGAATTGCAGTGTTGAGCCGCTGCATTTGCAGAATGTATAGATCTGCGTTGACTGTGTGATTGCGTTCAAGTATCTCGTAGTGGATGAAACCTTGCCAATCCCACCAGATGCAAATCATCATCTTGCGCGGAAGCAAACCTTGTTTCGCTCTGGGTGTTGCTTGTTGACCATAACTCATCCATTCTTTCCGTTTCTTCATATTCACATAAAGGTACCATTTTTCATAACCAGTAATGATGCGGTAAAGGAACCTTTGCTTGTGGCCATGCGTAGCTCGATGACGCGCGAGCAAACCAACAGAAATTGTCGAACATTGATTTTTGTTGTTTTCACTCAAAACATGTGGAACCCAAGCGCCGAACTTGTGAACTTTTCCCATTGATTTAAGATGGCGGTATACAGTCATGTGACTACAATTCATCTGCTCAGCCAATTCTACGGTGGTTTGAAGGGGATCTTCATGAATAATATGGTTTAAGCGGCCTTCATCGAAGTCCACTGGTCGTCCGGAACGTTCCATGTCTTTCAGGTTAAAATTACCGTCTTTGAAACGCAAAAACCATCGACGAGCTGTCCTTTCATTCATAGTACCTTCACCGCACACTTCGTAAATATTGCAAGCAGCTTTATTCCCTCGATTGAACGCGAACACAAGGAGGTGTCGAAAATGCTCACTTTCGTCTACTTGACATTCCATTTTGAAGGCTTGTAATCAAATAAAATAATATATGTAACGTTAAAGCAAACACAATATCTTGTAGAACAGAACATTTTATTTCGAATGACGTATAACATTTACCATTTTGTTTTACTTTTGGTGCTCATTTTTAAATTTGGAAAAAAACGGACACAACTTATGTTAACACCCAATAACATATTTCAAATATGTACCCTGGAACTTCAAAATCTTCTTCAGTAGTTTCACTAAAGAATTTTCTTGAATTTATCTATATTACCAGACTGCGTACACTTCAGATGAAGTCTAATCTATGCTATAGGGCTAGCCCCTTCAAAACACCGACCAAAGTAACTCGGCCTGTTCACCCGATCCACATCAACTAGGTGGTTAACATTCTGAGATCCTGATGACCTCAGTATAACACGTTTCCTGGAGACCACATCCCTAAGGTTTACTTCTATCATGTGAAGTGACCAGACCATTGAGCCGGTCTGGTCACTTGCATTCATTGATTTTTCAAATTTAATCATTAATAATTTACCAAAGGTCAGTTTGGAGTATTCAAATGTAAATTTAACTGTATATATGAACCTTAAAGACCTTATATAAAACGTACACTTTTCTGGGATATATCGAGAATCGAAACAAAAACCTTTGATTTGGAAGTCGAACCTTCTAAAAATTAGGCCGTGGAGTTCATTATTGTAACATTATTGTAACATGATTTTACAATGTAACATAAAACGTAATATTGAAAATTCTAAACTCTCTATGAACAGGCAATTGGCTCAATTTTCAAAAAAAAATTAGAAATTACATACTTGTGAATGTTGCCATGATAATAAAAAAAACGTTCCGCAGCGTAGAATAAGCGTTGAGTAAAATACGAGTTTATGGAAAAACAATGTATGACAGAATAAATCATGAGGACATTAGGTTTGCAAGAAATCCAGTGATTAAGAAGAAGAAAAGAGCATTTAGATGGTTCGGGCATGTAGAAAAACTGAAAGATGAAAGATTTACAAAAATAGTCTATATGAGTAGTTCAGAAGGTATGAGAAGTCTGGAAAGACCTAAAAACATGGCATGATCAAATGAAACGAATTGTGGAAGAGAAAATAATGAAAAACCTTTTTAATATAAGAGTGTGCATGATGATATATGCATGGACATGATAGAAGCGAAATATGTATGCCGGAATAAAATAAAGTGGAGATGTGTTATCTCCGACTACTCCAATAAGGACATAGCGGGATGGTGATGATAGTTAAAAAAACATTATCTAATAAGCAATAAATCAACAATTGTATCGAATGTTTAAATGAAAACTTTGCACATTTTTGTTTTGGGTTTATCGGATGTGTTAAAT
This sequence comes from Odontocerum albicorne, assembly GCA_949825065.1. NCBI lineage: Eukaryota > Metazoa > Arthropoda > Insecta > Trichoptera > Odontoceridae > Odontocerum > Odontocerum albicorne. Next base: position 20,755,783 of record OX463841.1, on the reverse strand, counting down.
CCTTTGACAAAATATTTAATCCGTGGACACTCAATATAATTAAATCATCGTTGAGATGTTACGGTTCAAAAGGATCGTAAAATGGACACAAGTCAAATTAATACTTTCATTGACAAAATTTAAAAGTTCGCCACCGTCCTCTAATAGAGATTCAATGGAGAATTAAAAAGACCCATTTAAATACGCGCCTGTGCCGAGGAATAACGAGGGTGATCATCTTTTTCTAAAATGAGAGTAAACCTAATGTAAGAAATTTTATAGTTTGTAATAAAAGTCCCTTTGAAAACCAAAACAATCATAATCTCAATATTTTTCTTATTTCAGTATTGCTGCTACGAGTATGAAGACCTCTGTTGTCTAATTGGTATTTCAGTATTGCTGCTATGAAGACCTCTGTGGTCTAATTGGTAAGAAGCTGAATTCCCACTCGGGTGCTTCGGGTTTGATTCCTGATGATATTCAAAATAAAGGATCCCAAGCTGGTGAACTCTGATATTGCATTACACTTTCGTTGTATACAGCACAACCTGGTGGGAATATTTCCATGTGGAAATCTCTTCCAACCAACCAGAAAGATGTTAAATAGGCATTAAGTGAAAAACAGACTGGAATCCTTTAAAAACCCGCAACCTCTGAGTTGGGAGACAGGCATCTTACCAACTAGGCTACGGAGGTTGTCATTTGGTAACAATACTCGCGTGCGCAAGTGTTGTTCTACTCGTATATTAACGTGCGGTAGTATTGACAAAACGTGCAATGAAGTTCTGCGAGTTAATCTATTTTAATGATTCTAAAGCCCGGCGACTCGATTAATGAGATCGAATACAATTATGTCTCCTGGCTTCACTTTTCAATATCTAAAACGCTAGTTCTACTTTAAATGCATCTCAAGTTTTGTAAAAAATCATTTAATTTTAAGTATTTAAATTAACTTGTCTTGCGTGCTTTTGTTTTCATGTACCTATGTAAAAGACACTGTTGTACAATGAATCAAATAAATAATAAATTTCTTACTATTATAATGTTACTACAAAGGAGAATTTCTTATTTTTTTAGCGATGAAAAATAAATGAAAAAATAATATATGCAAAAAATAACTATTGTATCTCACTTTAAGGTTAAAATTAAAGGAGATAAAACTATGTTGCCTTAAAATTACTTGCTAACGAGGTTGTAAATGTTAAATTGTTTACATTAATTTCAATATACTTTTATGAAGGTAATTTAAATTTACAGAAAATCTTAAAAACGTTCTCCTGTAAGTCGCTTTGACTGATAGGATCTAGTTTGTTGTATCAAGTCTCTCGGATATCGCCAAAATCTAAAAAAAAACATCAAACTCGAACAATTTTTGATACTACGAGTAAGTCAAAGATGCGCAACCTAAAAACATCTTCCAAAAACCACGATCCTTTAGAGTCAATAGATTCGTATGCCACGGATGCAAGAAGGTGTATTAGGAAAAACAGTGAACAAAAGGATAACCGAACATGAGAGAGCCTGCAGATTCACTTATCTCGAAAAACCAACTTTGGCCGAACACTTCATCAGGATATACCACCGTTTCTCCCTTGAACCTTAAATACTCGGCAAATCAAAGACCTATGTTTTACCACATCACAGAGATTTCTGATGTTGATGGTCTGATATTAGCTGATTTATTCGTATGGAAGAAAATCAACCAGGATTCTTCTCATACTGCTAGGCGGTGCCGAAAATATATCCACAGTATCACTCAGTTGGTCCAATATACCACGCGTTTCTATCCCCCGCGTTAACGAGTGTTTAGACATGATATTCGTTCTGTAAGCTGGTATGTAATTAGAACAGAGGGGGATTCCTTGCACGGCTCTATTTATCGGGGACATAAACTTAGTTCTTCCAATATGTCGTCGTTGCTGGGCATCGTAGTCGAGGATCTCCTCGCCATTCCAACGTCAATTTAGTCGGTCGGGAAGCTGTGCCGTAGAAATTTCTTTCCATCCTTCTTTTTTAAGTGAGTGAGTCGCTGCACACCAGGAAATTCAATGACCACACCGCTGTACTGGATCCGATGGCACATCGAAGTGAGACGATGGGAACACACCGACAAGTTTTTTTCTCTTTTTTGAAAAAATATATATGACATAGGTATCCATATATACCAGAATACTATGCATAACAAATGCCTGTATGATCCGACGGGAGTAGCGCAGCGCGGAGTTCGAACAGCGACGTACCGACGACGTTCGAAGTCTAGTGCAATACGCGGCTAAGCATCTCCTCGCGCTTCTAATATGGCAAGACAGTTAAAAATACTTTGATCAATCTTCAGTAAGAAAAAGAATATCTCTATGGATTCTTGCCTATCTTCTTTTTTTTAATGACCGTGAACTCCTCTATATAAATGGGTATACGCCATTGTAAAATGGTGTCCACTTCATAGGATTGATCGCCTTTCACTTGTCTTTTGTTTCGAGGCATCTAGGCACACCGTGAGAAGTTCGATATAATGCACATATTTTGGGTAACCACCGTTGGTTACGTAGCACAGATATCTGATACTTTTTAAATTTATCATATAATATTCTTATATTAGAGCCGATGAGGAACCAAAACTGCTGACACATATTTGCATAATTTACTTATAAACGTGCTTGATCAATCAATGAGGCAATGGAAATGTATAAAATCCCAACAATATTCCACCTCAAATCAGCAGGTATCCACATCGAGGAAATCCTCACGTTACGGTCGAGACTGCGCTATAGGCCAATAGGTATTCGGGCCTTATTAATTTATGGCGAAGTTGATTACAAACTTGATTAAAGCCTTGAAGATGAAAACTGCAAATGATAATTGCAAAGCCCTGAAGATGAAAACTGTATTATATAAATGTTGGCGTCATAAACGAAATCAGACGGTACAGCACTCTGAAATACCTTATACAACTGATACAAAGAACTGCGAAAGCCTCAAACCATATTTGATTTAGTTCGTATCTTGCACGATACTAAACCATTTATTTCTTAGTGCCAGTTTTTCGATAATAAAGCATGGTCAAACAAGGTATAGACATGCTATAGGCTACAAATGAAAAGCTATTCAGATTTACGTTTAAGTGCCGGGCACAATAGTCGGCAATTAGGGGTGCAGAGTCGGGCAGGACCAGGCAGGGTCACCAGGTGCCGTGTGCCGCCACGGGGCCGGGACTCGATATAAAATGCTCGATCCATTTCCACCGGAATGTTTTGTTCTCTGCAGAAATGATGCTAATTGAACGGATTTAAGCAGTTGGTTATGTATTCGTTTGAAAAATACACTATTCAATTTATCCTCGGGACAAACTTCGAAAGGAGAAAGGAAAAAATGACACCTTAAAAAACGACGATGTTAGACCGTTTATAGGACATCCATGTACTAGGAGTGATGGCAAATGTCTAAAATTGACCCCAGTTAATCAAGTTGGATGTCAATAATTCACTTTTTTTTAATCTTGTTTTTTTAAGTAATAGGTTAAACCTGTAATGTAAAATAAATAAATAAAAACCAATATGTATTAGGTAAATTTAAAAAATGAAATAAACATATTTTCTTATACACATTCACAACCTCCGTGATATAGTTTGTAAGATGTCTGTCTTTCGAACTTAGGGTTACGTATTCGATTCGCATATGGTACTCAATTTTATTCAAAAGAGTTCCAGTCTTGTTTTCACTTAATCATCTGTAACGCCTTTATGGTTGTTTTAGTTATCACATGGCAATAATTTCGCCAGGTTTTACTGCAACGGATGTTTATAAAAAATCCAATGGTGATGTTTGTATAAACTTGTTACATTAATTCTTCTCCAACTTATTGATGTGACGTTTCCTCAATTATTTTAAAACAGAAAAAATGTTAATTAATATTATTTTTCATTTATGTGTCCATAACATGTAGGCCATGAGAATATTTAAAACGATAAGCGAAAAAACATTTACAACACTCCAAACAAAAGTGACATTTGCGATATCTGCTTTCCGATCTGGAGGTTGAGGCTTCAATCCCCGTTGATAATATATATTTTTAAAAAGTTTCCAGTCTGATTTTCTTTTAAGGCCTCTTGATATTTTTTCTAGTTGATTGGAATTGATTTCCACATAGCGATAAACCAGTCATAAAGTACAACTATTGAACGATAGTATAATAAAATACAATGCAATTAATTATAAACATTATATGTACATATTTACAAATATGATTTTTTATGCAATTAATCATATTTCATATTTTTTTACTCTTAGTAAATTAATGATGGGTTTTGTTTTTTTGACTCTAAGTAAATTAATAGCAAAATTAATTATGTTTAGATCACTAAAAGGTTTTTTGTTTATATATAAGAAAACTGTTAAAAGATAAAAAAAATTTATAAGAAATATCATCTTTGCCGACGCGTTGGTTTATTAATTACGGTGCCATTGATTTGGGTTAACTTTTGTTTACTTATTGAATGTTTTGGAGTGGGAATTTTAAAAAGTTTTTAATAAATAGTTTCTCTCTCTCTGTCAATTTATTAGATAATATTCCACTTGTTTTAGAGAGAGTTGTTGCTGAGATTTTGCCATAGTAAATTCTCACTTGTTGCTGAGATTTTGCCATACTAAATTTGACAGTCGTAAAAAGTATTTCTTGCGTCTTACGATAACTACCAAACTGGAGAATGTGGTCACCACATGATGGATCATTGTATTGAATATGGAATAATTTCATATTCCAACATGGTGCATACTACAATATCCTTGGTAAAATCTAAACGCTGAGTCATGCACCTCCTTCGCTGTGTATCAGTCCATCGATAGGCTGGCAACACTTACTTCGGTGCCATTGACTTAAAATAAGATGATTTCTATCTTAAGTCTTAAATACACACATAAATATATAATGCAGATACATTTAATACGAAGGCTTCGTTTTCAAGTCAGCGTTTTTCACGAAATTCATGCATTGTTAAACAAATATTAGAAATTGCTTAGTAGTTATTTTCTTGGGTGTATGTACAAATAATTTTGGACGTTTTTAAAACATAAAAATGGTTATTTTTGGATGTAATTACTCACATATTTACTATTAGAAATTTGCTGAATTGATTTGTTTGGCACCACATTCGATTTACTAAAAGCCACATCTTTGCCGCGTCCAATGAATGTTGCGTTTCTTCTTTCTTGGAGGAGCTTTTCCATGTATAGATCGATTGTTAATTTTTTTAAGCTTAATCAGTTGAAACTTTGAATAATCTTGAATTGTAATTCTTTAAAATTTGTTTTATTATATTGACTCATAATTTCATGATGTCTTTAATTTAGTAGCACAAATCACCATAGTTTGGGTGGATTGCCAATTAAAAAAAAATTATAAATAGCTTAATACTTTATTTTGAAGTGCTACTGGAAGTAAGAAACCGCGGTATCGGACTTTTTCTTTTGAGGATTTCTCAAGAATAAAGTTTATGCTAAAAAAAACTGAAATCATTGATGAATTACGAGTAGCCGTCGAAAGAGAATGTGCCCAAATACCAAATGAAATGATTTTCGGTGTTTTTGATTCCGTTGATTCGCATTGTCAGCAATATCTAGACCAGAATGGTCATCAGTTTGAAAATAGGCGCTAAGTATAAAAAAATACATTTATGTAGTTTATTGTGAACGTTGAAAGGGAACTGTAAGCTAATAAATACAGATTTTATAATTATTAAAATTGTGAATACATTTTTTGCGACACACAGTATAAATTGCTCGAGTGACTTTTGTTTTGGACGGACAAACATATATTTTAAGTAAAAAATATTTGAAATTGATTCTCTTGTTTTGGACGTTCATAGGAGTACAAATATGCAAAAAGGTCGTATCCACATTATACCTGTTTTGAGATATTTAAAGAAACCTTACATTATATAGGCTAACATTAAATTAAAAAAATAAACGAGAATTAGAATTTCGCAGGATTGATATTTTTGCGCATATAAGAATGAGGTATGTTTATTATATATTTCAAACAAACCAAAAAATGTGTGTCGGTCCTTTTAGCATTTATACGTGCATATACTGTTTTGTTGCATGATGTTCAAAAATACTTTTAAAACATTATTGTATACTACACATTAATGAAGGCTTATATAACTGAGCATTTTAATTTTCTAGTGATTTGTTCTGTTAATAGGAATCGCCTATAATAAGATAATTTTGTAATACTTAAGTTGTAAACAGTACAACCTGGCGAGTTTTCATTGCAATGTGGCAACTTTCCAACCAACAAGAAAGTTGTAGTTTCAGAGAAAACCAGACTGGATCCCTTTTTTTATTGGGTACTAACGGGAATCAAACCCGAAATCCCCCACTAATATCATGTCAGTTAATTTTTCGTTACTAACATAGGTCTCGTAATTCTTCATTCCTACACTAAATAAAATGGTTAGATCTCCGGAGAATTATTCTTCGTTCCTACACTAAATAAAATGGTTAGATCTCCGGAGGATTATTCTTCGTTCCTACACTAAATAAAATGGTTAGATCTCCGGAGGATTATTCTTCCAGGCTGGTTTAATTTGCAGATTTTCTCACTTGATTACTTTTTTCTGCAGCTTTTTTGATGATTTATGTAATAATAAGAGTGCTATGTATTGACAAAAATAGAGCTTTATAAAAATAATTAATAATAAATTACTTTCTTATTACACTAATCACATTAATTCTCGATATACGTGTTTCTACCTTCTATCTCGAGGCTATCTTCAAGCGGAATGATCCCGATTTGTTACGAGAACAATGTTTATACTTAGGTCAGACTGGTGTCGTGTTACGTCGGAAGAGTGTGTGGTCTGTTAACCCAAAGGAAAAGTATTTAAGAGAGGGGAAACCTTTTGTACTCTTTGATTCTTTGTAACTTTGTTTTTGCTTATGGTTTTGTGGGGTGATATACCACGCACACTTCCGATGTAACATGACCAGTCTAACTTAAGCATTACTCTCGTAATAAACCGGGATCATTTCGCCTGAAGATAACTCCGGGATAGGAGGTAGAAACACGTATAGTGGGGATTAATACAATTAGTGGAATAACTTAATTTAAAGTTAAATATTATAATATGGAGTTCCACAAAATTAAAACCTAAACCTTTGATACATTAAACGAGCTATATACATTCATCCAGCGAAATCTTACATCTTTTTACACTTGGTTTTCGTCTTGGAACGCTGACGTTTAAAGTTTGATATAACAAGAGGGTGTACTTGCTGAAATTCAACGACTTGTATAAAACAGATGAAAACACGGATGGGTTTCATTCACCCACATGATGGCCGCCAGACAATCCTTCTGTATCGTGAATTATTGCATCGTATCATCAATAAAACACAATTCACCAGTTTTTGATTCATTTTTATGAGAATTTGCGAGAAGATGTGTCAACCAAAATGTGTACTGGTTGAACATTTGAATTAGTATAAAATCTTTCTTACTTTAGACACAAAAACTACGTAGGCTAATTTGTCAATTAAGTTGATAGTTCTTCTTGAATGTATTAATTATAATTATATTATCGAGTTTGTCAATAATATAGCATTTACTATATGATATAATTGACGACCTCCGTGGCATAGTTAATAACACACTAGTCTTCCAGTCCAGGGATTGCGAGTTTGATTCCCGTTGGTACCCAAATTTTTCAAAAAGGCTTTTAGTCGGCTTATTTAAACATCTTTCTGGTTATCCTGGAAGATTCACGACTATTTTCAACTAGTTAAAATGGTTTTCAAAACATTTTACCGTGTTGAGTTGGATTAAATGATGACCAACGTTTTAAAGACATTTACATACCATGCATCCTTCCCCCTCAGGACGATGTCAGAAAAACTACCGAACATTCGGCACCGAGGACTGCAACGTTTACGAAATGTCGGTCATCACTCAAGCCAAGTCAACACGGTTAAACTACGAAAAAAAAAACCTCTTTGGTTGGTTGGTAGAGATTGCCACATGGCAATTAACCCGACAGGTACACCTAATACAACTTAAGTGTAATACAATACAATATTACAATCAAATTATTTTTTTAATTTAAAACGTTAGCTTCTCCGATTTTTTTTTGTAATTGAAAAACGTAGATAATTGCATTTGCTTAAAATATGTGTTAGATGCGAGCCCAAAGGGTTGATTCGGTATATATTAATTTTGGCTTTTTTATAAAATTTACTCATCCATCTTTTTATTACGAGGTCACACAATCCAATAAAACTGTACGAGGCAAATAAAAAAATACACATAATTATTCTATGAGTAACAACAGCATCAGATTTTAAGATTTGAATAATTTATGATCGTTAATTTTTTGCCACCTCGCTGTCAAAACTGGCTTTGGTTGATGCATCAAAGTATTCAATTGGAGCCACTCAAGATACATTTTTTCATTCAATTGTGAACACATCAGAATAACGGTAATGCGTCTAATGAAATGCGAAGACCACACAAATCGTAAGCAAATACGGGTCATTAACTCTATCTAACTACGAGTATTATAGTGTTGTGTTCGTTATTTTTTTCTAGATTTTTATGTTGGCTGACATTTATTAATATGACAAAGATAACATTGTTAGATTAGGAACAAAAGTTAAAATTTTCGTTAAAAATAGACGTGAATTTTCAAGAGAGTGGCCGGCCGATAACATTGTTTTCTTACCTATTAATCGAGCATTTGTGTTTAAAACCGCTGGAATCGACTCTTTTTTCGTAGTTCATCGTACGTGGAAGAAATTCTGTTGCACGCGAAGAGGTAACAATATTCTAGTCAGCAAGTAATAAAAAGAGTTTTTTGAAAAAATATATAATTGTAGCAAAATATTAACTGTTTTATATTATGTTATCTAGAATATATAAGATATTTTTTAAATATGGGAAGGCAAACCGTAAAAAAACTAGTAAAAAGTAATGAAAACACTTGACTATTTAGCGGTTTTAAGATCCATTTCACCAGGCAAGTCCTGTCACAAAGGGGTTTAATTCCTTAAGACTACATACTTTTATGAAATAATGAAGGTGTGATGTATTTTTAAGCAGTTTACATTACATTTTTAATACTCTGTGGCCTTGTTTGTAAGATGCCTGTCCCGAGGTTACGGTTTCGACCCCAGTTGGTATCAATATTTTAAATCGTTCCAGTTTGTTTTCACTGTAGGCCTCTTTAACTTCATTTTGGTGACAATAAACTCGTCAGGTTCTACTGTGCACAATGAAAGTGCAATACAATATAATATTTCAAGTGTATACGGTAGGTTGTATATTAGGCTGGGCCACGAATGTATGAAAGAAAAATAAGTTATTGTAATTTATTTTTAACAAACACTGTTTATTCCACTTCAAAAAATTTTTCCACTTCAAAAAAAAAAAGTGGAATAAACAGTGTTTGTTAAAAATAAATTACAATGTCTTTAAACCTCCACAACGTTAATGCCTTAACTATAAACAACAAAATAAGTTATCTTCATCAGAACGTAATAGTGAAAAAAAGGTTGCTAAATAACGTATTTTAACTATAATATATACAAAGTTTCATAACGATTAGACAACACCTTCTGTCTCCGGATTGACCTTGAAGTTATGAAAAATGTAGAAAAAAGCCCATGATTTATATCTTCATACAGGCACGTTACTTGATTAAAATATTTTTTTTTATAATAAAACAACAGTTTAAGGTAAGTATTAATGTATTAAAAAGAAAACGAAGTCATTACATAGTTGTACTTAAAGTGTTATACCTACTTTATAACTAATTAGCAACAAAATCCTTTTTGCTCTCAAATTGTGACATTACACTGCGATATGTTATCTTAACTTTAATGAATCCTTCTCTTGCTGTTTTCGAACACAAAGTTACTGAGGCTTCTGTAACAGTCCTCACAGAAATTTCAACTGTTTGCGTATGACAGGGCAAACGCAGAAGAGGCCGTTCATCTTCATCGCCATGTGTTATGAACGATTGAAGATCTTCGTCAGACACTTGTTGAATTATTGGTGGTTCAGTGATGTTTTGCTGCCAGTTTATAAGATCGCAGTAAGCGGCGGCTTCAAGGTTTATATTTGGATCTTGAAAGAGTCTGATTTTCTTACCGTGCATGGTGCGAGCTTTCAGAATCCGGCGTGCAGCTAGTTCTCTCAGATGCTTTTGAGGATCAGTTAACATCGCTAGCAGTAAGTTTTCCGGATGAGCGAAGTAGTTATTTCTTTGTATTACAGGATCTACTATAGTTTTGAGTTAATTCGGTAAATATCTGGACAGCGAAATTAACTTCTATAGATGACGGAATCCATCTTTGCAAGTGGGATGACACTTTATTGCGAATTTTTTTCTTCTGAAAAGAATTCTGTGAGTGTTCTTTCGATCGCTTTTGATGTTCCTGATGCTGGCACGGTGTATCCTAAGTATTTCGAATCGGATTATTTTATCAGTGAAATATGCTCTTCTAGGATCGTTTCTCTGTACTCTCTTCCTCCTTTTTTATGATTACTAGAGTTTTATCTTTACGACCATCAAAATACGAGTAGTATTTTGATGGTGAAAATTGCGAAACTCTATCTTGTGTCATAATATTCTCTGTTGTTTTCTGTCTTGTTCTGCGCAGCTCGTTCTTATCTAAAAATTGGAACATCAGACTTGATGTCGTGCAGAACTGCTAAAGCAATGGCTGCTGCTGCTCTGTCTGACACTCCATACATGTTTGAAGTTTTCGTCAATGTGAAAAAATCGATGGTAGCGGCAGGCCCCTTGTGAGAAGTTGGTGTTGCAGTTTTTAATGTGATAGTGATGTCAGATGTAGTTGAATCAGATAAACTGGACGTCGAAGACATTAAATAATTTAATGTAGATGTTGTTTTTTTAATGCAGTGGTTTTTTCTTTGATTCACAGATGGATTTTTGTCTGGAAAGTTTCTTTTCAGACGATTTTGCAGTTGTTTTGTTACGGTTACACCTGTGTTTCCAATCCTCATTTTTCTTGATGTTCGCTGATCAGTTAGGAAGCTCTGCTCTTGCACGGGCACTTTACGATCTCTGGGACAGGAGTATTCATTCATTTCTTTACATTTTCAAGACGAAATGTCAAACAGCGGTTTACTACTGCGATGGAGTTCCTCTAGATTTTTCTTCGGTATCTTAGGGTGAGATTTAAGGATGTTTTTGTACTTTAAATGATAGGATTTCAACATCTGCGTAACTCGTATATGTGTGACTGTAGGAATTGAAGCTCTTCTGTATGTGTCTTATATTTTTTTTGTTACAATGTCAGCTATTTTCTGAAATGATGGGTGTTTTTTCGTCTTTGTTGAGCCATGTCTTTTCCACTCGTAAAACTTCATAACTTCTTCGTAAGTTGGCAACACATTGCCTTTAATATAATGAATTTCACCAAGCGACAACTCGCGCAAACGCGAGCATTCTCCTAAGTATCCGGAGCAATACTGACGTACGAGTCGTTGCGCGCGAGCGCAGTTTAGTGTCCCCGCACTCCTTACCTCAACTCATTCGCTATCAAAACAATGTCGGATGATTGTTATTTTGGTATTATTTATTGCAAAGGACTATATTTCGTGCACGAAAATATTAAAATAAAGATAATATATCAACTTGCAGTAACATTAATACGAGCAAGAAAATAGGATATAAAATACTTTTTTTCGAAACTTTAAGGCCAATCCGGAGACAAAAGTTGATTCTCAATTTGAATAAAATTTTACACACATCATTTTGACTTCGTTTAGCACCATTATGTCGCTATTAGAATCGCATCATGCAAAAAAAAATCGGCCCGACCTATTGTATATGTTGTGTACAGTATATAGATTTGGCAAGCTTGTTACATAGTAGTAATTTCTTTCAGCGAAACCTTTCGTTAAAAACTGCACAATTTTGTAAAATAAAGAAGGTGCAAAGTATTTCTCAGTAGTTTGTATTACAGTCTTCTTCTCCCTGGCTCCATCCCAACTCACTGTCTGCGAAGACTGTTGGGGTCAGCTCTCCTCGTCCTCAGGTTGTATGCTCTTCTGTCCCGGACTACGTCCCCCAGGCCGTGCCTTTGCATCAGGTTATCTTTTTGCACCACCCATGAATTATTTGGTCTTCCTCTGGTTGTTATTCGAGGAAGATCCATGGATATTGCCTGGTTCACAATGTGATCGGGTGCTCTGCGTCCAACGTGTCCATACCATCTCAATCGCCTCTCCTCCATCTTACTGTTGATGTCTGTAACACCTAGGCTTCTACGAATGCGTGATCTTTTTATTTTGTCTCTTAGGGACACACCAGCTGACCATCTTAGCATGCGCATTTCAGCAGTTTCTAGCTGCCTGGAGTAAAAGTTATACATCGTCCAGAATTCGGAGCCATAGAGGAGTGCGGGTTTGACAATCGTTTGGTATACTTTTCCTTTTAACTTTACTGGCATTTTCGGATCACATAGAACTCCCGTCATTGATCTAAACTTCATCCATCCCACACTAATTCTATGTGTTACAACTGCTGCACATCCTCCATCGCTATGGATGAGTGACCCAAGAGACTTAAAGGGGTCACAATTTGGTAATGTTTCTCCATAAGGTGTTCAAACTTTTTACGGAAATATGTGTTAGTAATCGTTAAGCCATATGCCTCTGCGAAGTTCAGCAGCTCGTCCCCCTGTTGGTTACGCGTCCCACTCAAACCCACCATGGATTGCTTCGTGACCGGTTTTTGATATTCTTGCGTGCCCATTCATGTCCGCGCCCATAAGAATAGTTTCATTTTCGGGTATGTTTTGAATTAATTGTTCCAGCTTTTCCCAGAATGAATTTCTTTCTTCGGCGTCGCATCCCATTTGTGGAGCATAAGCACAAATGATATTGTATATGGCGTTACAAACTACGAGTTTTATCATAATGATCCTATCATTCACTGCTACGATCTTTATCACATTGTCATGGAACTTTTGATGTAATACTATAGCCACACCATTTCTGGAGTTATTTTCCCCATAGAAATATAATTTATATTCAGTATTCTGTGTTTCTAGGTAGCGACATTTATCAATGTTTGTATTCTTCCATTTAATTTGCTGGATGCATGCAATATCTATTTTGCGTCATCTCATAACCTCCGCAAGTTCTTTACTCTTTCCTGTCAACGTTCCCAGGTTCCAAGTCACGCCCTTAGCTTTTCAAACCTTTTTCCTGGACGAATTTGTTTCATCTGCTTCACTTTGCTTGCCCCGTAGTTTGCATTACAGTGGGTTGTATTTATTTTAAACATCGAAAGAACTTATTGCATTGTAGTTCTTTCTCTCAAATAAGATTTTCGTCAAACATAGATGTGAATCTTCTAAGGGGGCAATTTAGTGATCTAAAGAAAATAGAAAGTTTTAATCACAAGTTTGTAGTTTATGTTACACTTACGTTGTATAAAATATAACCTGATGGGTTTAGTAACATACGGTTATTAATCATGACAACTACAACTATTTAAAAAATCTGTATGTAAAAACAGACGACACCTTTTTGTTTATTTTGGATACGTTCGATAATCCAAATCGACGCTCGTTAGTTGAAAATAAGAGTTCTACACTAGACTATGTTATGAAGATCGTAGTCTAACGGTTATCATTCACGCTAAGCAAGCGGGCGCCACAGGTTCGATTGCTGGGAGATTCACTTCCGGACTGGCTTTACGCTTAGACCGTTTTACATATGAATTTATGTTTTTCTGTAACTTACATGATACCTATTATAAATTAAACACTAAAATAGTGCTTTATAAAACTCTGTCTAACGCAAGACTGCAGCAGATCCTCTGATCGTCATGGAGCTTTGATCGCCTTGCCATTGGAACTTTGATATCCTTATTATCAGAACTTGCTGTGCTTACTGAAGTGGAACAGTTTTCACACAATAAACTTATACACGGGGTTATATGCAGCAATTATTTGACACATGATTGTGTTTTGTTTAAGATCTGAATTGGTGATTCCGACTTATTGAAGAGCGTGACCGGGAGATAAAAAAATCGACCACATTGATCATGCTACTAGATTTAGGACCATTAGAGTAGGCTCAAAACTCAAGTTTCATCATAAAACGTATTTGAAATATTACGCCGCACGTGAAGAGGCAACAACACTCGCACGCGTCTAGCGCATATGAGTATTGATTACCAGATGCACTAGTTTATCATACCAGTACCCTTTTTTGGTGGAACTCAAGCGTCATAACAACTAGGCCACAGAATTCGTCAACGAAGAAGAAGTTAATACATTTTTTTTTAAACTTTATTTATGTATAACATACTATAATAAATACACAGAAGCAACCTAGACCAAATGATCCACCTGCTTTTTTCTGTACCCATTCAATACAGATCTTTATTGATCATGCACAAGGTCCAGTCGCCACCCGCGTCGCCGCAAAGTGGCCACGTCTTGCCGTAGTGGCAAGTCATCCTCACTAAGTGGGCAATCACAGATGTAACATAGAAAATCTTTGGTGATCACTCTCGTCATGATGTTTAAATTATCCACTCAGTAGTGACGGACCAGATGTCCACTAATTAATTTCATTGGTCAATTGCTGATTGTCTTTTTTCGGGTCTCTTCCCCTTTTCGTTCCGGATTATGTCTTTATTAGAAGATTCTGTATAAAGCGTGACTGATTGGAAATATTGTTGATGTTTTTTTTTGCTTGAAATATTCGACTCTTTTGAATCATTTTTAAAAATTTGACGGATATAAGAAAGGTGTTCTAATTTGTGAATTATTGTTTATTTTTCAATTTATTATTTTTAATGTACAAGGCGAGAGTCGTGTGCACCGATAGAAAGACGTTGAGATCTGCGCTTACCGCAAAAGGCACATAACGAAATGATGTGTATGATTTTATTATTGGCAAGACTAAATGAATATATCATCATCATCATTATCAGCCTACATTCATCCACTGTAGGATATAGGCCTCCCATAACTGTTTTCAATAAATCCTGTCCATTGCAGATTGCTGCCACGTAACATCTGCTTGCTTGTGTATCTCGTCCACTCAGCGTGACTGTGATCTTACATGACTTATTCTTCCTATTGGGTACCACTGGATTACTTCATAAGTCCAACGCTGGTCCGTCGTTCGAGCGACTTGTCCAGCCCAATTCCACTCATCTTTTTGCGACCTCAATAACATCGTCTACTTTTATTTGGACGCGTATCCACTTATTGCGTTTGCGGTCTTTTAATTAGATACTTGTATATAAATAAAAAGAGACACATCTTGATCGTCTGTTCAAGTACGCTCTTTTGTGATTGAAATTTGAGTTGCAAGCCTTAATGGATGTTAGTGGAAATAAAAGACAAAGCTTTTCTCTCAAAAGTGAATAATTGTATATATTGTTTTTCTTGATAAAAGTTCTTCTTGGTATGTTTTTTTTATAAAAGTATTTCTGATCGACATAATAATAAGACACAATACGAGGAAATTTTCATTGCTCCAGTTGGTTGCAAATATTCATTTGAAATCTAGTTATATTTTTAAAACTGTGAGTGATGAACCATAAAATGTTAACAAAAGCCATGTAATTAAACAGTACCTCCTAATTTAGAGCCTTTTAATATTAATACTGATCTAGAGAGATTTTGATTTTTTTTCTGATAAATTCTTCTGTGAATAAAAAGTCTTTTCAGAAATGAAGTATTAGTCCAAATCCGACTGATTATCTCGTTGAATAACTGTGTTGCAGTTAAATTAGAAAAACGTCAAGAATGATGTCGTAAATTAGCCTCTGTTTATTTTTAATATAAAATGAATCTCGAATAGAAACAGCGGGAGCTGCCAAGCCATAAAGTATCAATTACTAATACTTTTATGGCAATTTTATAAAACCAATTTATTCCTCAATGACTGTCGTAAATCACGGACGCGTTTTAACGACATTGAAAAGCTATTTACCTCCCTTTGCCAAAGCACCAATAACTTGATGCAGAAATATGCGACGCCTGATGCGACCGTAAAAAATATTATTAGTCATATTCCTAAGCCTTTACTTGGTATAAGACAGAAAATATTGACTAATTCAATTTTAAGATTTAGGAAGAAACCTTTGTAGATCTTCTAATATGTGACAATAAAACATTCGGGTTTAGGTGTAGTGTATGTGTATATGTTCATATGGTATATGATAATAAATTTTGATAAGACCTCTCAAAAAGGGTTGTTTTTTATGTAAATAGTGAAATATGGGAATATTTGGCGAGCTATATAGCAATTTCACGAGATTGCGATCCTGAGTGATGAGATAATGACTCAGAAGAGAAGAATTGAATTGCGTTATACAAACAAGTACATCATGTTTTTCTGCCATTTATAAGCTTTCTTCAAAAGTGGCTCAGGACCGTGAAGCATGTAGACAAATGGTTCACCAAGTTCCAGATACACCAGAGAACCACGACTCTTAGCATAGCGTACGCGATGAAGAAGAGAAGGTGGTAAGTTTTCTTAGATAAATGACAGCTGTGCTAAAGATAAGATTTTATCAAATTAAAAGAACAACAAAAATAAGGTTTTATCAAATTATCCTACAAAGCTGTAACATGTTTAGCCTGTCTTTAAGTATTGGTGGAAATCGATAGGAGGTGGCACCTCAAGAAGATGAAGATAGTTTTGGAATACCTTACAGTTTAAATATCTAATTAAATTGTCAATGACTGTGTTGTGTTACACATGTTAACGATTATATAATAATTCATGTACAGACAGGGGCAGCCCTAGTGGATAGGCGGCATACGCTAGTGTTGCCCAACCTTTTTTGCGTTACGGTACACTATTCAAACTACAACATTTTCGTAGCCCACCAAAGAATACTTACGTACTTGACATTTTTTCAATGTTTTATATTAACAGATTTTGCACATTTATATGAAATAAATAATCAGAAGCAATTCTTTGTAATAAAGGTTTCATAGTAACATAATAAAATATTACATATTATTTAAAAAGTATAGAAAGGTTAATAAATTGCATGTCAACAAGCATGTTCTATAACAGGGATGGCCAATTTGTTTGTTGTCGGGGTTGACTTTATACGTAAAAAATAATCGCGATCTACATATCAAATTCGCGAAATTTAACACATAACACACTGTTATTTCCAAAAAAGCTTCCTTTATAAATTCTCCATCAGAAAATGACTTACATTTTTTTGCTAAAAGATAGCTGACTTTGAGTGATGCTATAAGTCACTGCAAATGATTCTTAAATAGGTAATTTAAACACATTTTGTTGTGTAAAGAACACACGAGTAGACATGAACTTTTCATTTTACTTCTTCTCGTAGTTTAACGAACATTCCGACTGATATTTAATTTGGAGAGATACAAAATGTCTTTCCATGTTACCTTTTTTAGTTATGGCTACAGATGAAAGACATAGTAAGCAACAACATTATTCTTTTACCATTGTAAAAAAGTGAACGTGCTCCCATTCTTCTAAAAATGGTGAGTCTTATAATTTTAATTGGAAGGGTCTTAAACTTATCAAAAGAAAGCAATGTAAACATTTTTCATCACAACTTAGAAACTGATTAGAAATTTAATAAGTTGAAAGAGTTTATTCCCATTGATTGTGTGACATGCTGGGTGGTAGAATTAAATATTAAGTTGTATGCTCACCGTAAGAAAGACAGGAGGTGAACCAAATGTCAACACACTCCGGGGGCAGACAGGTGCCGACTGCGTTAACAAGTGCATGCGCTTTATAAGATTTAGCAACATCGCAAGCCATATTGCAAGTTACGAAGACGGCTGCGACCGATTAAAAATCGCTTCGTGATCGACCTGTTGGGCATCCCTGTTCTATAACAATCAATACTGTTATGGTGGATATTAATGTTTATTATCAGTATATGTTAAAAGTAAAGAAAACACATAATAATTATAGCAGAATTCTTTATTCGACCTTAATTAAAAATACTAACAAAGTTAATTAATTATTTGAATGGGATACTTGTGCTTAAATTAAATTATTGTAATAATTTACTTGAACGTTGTTTTTAAAATGACACATCAGAGGGGTGTGTTTATTTCAATTGGCGCAATGACATTGCGCCAAATACAACAAATCGCGTGAGGTCGATAGTCGTTAGAATTTTACTGTATGCAACGATAACTTGCGACACACTGTGGTGTGCCGTTGCACACTGATTGGGAAGCTCTGACCAGGGTAACCGCCTTGGTGCGGCATTTCTACTCTGGATGTATTTCGACATTCAAATTATAACAATATCTTATGAAAGGAGACGAGGAAAAAAGTTATGAAATATGCATCATTTGATCATGAAATTTTTCACATGATTTGATACAAGATTGATTTCAATATGTACATAATATTTGTATTGGATCAATCGCCGATTTGTCAGTCGTATAATGTTTGACATATAATTCATTGAATGGATAAGAAAACTTATCTTTAATTTCACTTTTGACAAAAAACCATTTAAATTATTCTGCAATGCAATGCGGGTAATTCCAATTTCCATGACAAACACTTCTCCAAAGTGCATTTCCACGTCTATAACAGTGATAAAGGTGACCCGCATGTTATTTGCGTTAGTTCCGACTACTTATGTGGTAACAAGTTCAGTTGTGTCAAGTACAAAACTCATTTAAAGGATTCAGGTTTACAAAGATTGAAAACCTCCACGGTTTCGTTGGTAAGACGTGTATCTTCCATTCCCCGGGTTACGAGTTTGATTCCATTTGTACCCAGATTTTTTAAAAAAGAGTTCCGGTCTGCTTTTCAAATGCTTGTTTAAAACTTTTTCGGTAGGTTGGAAGAAATTACCATGTGGCAATAAACCCATCAATTTGTGTTATTGTATATATAGCAAAAGTGTACTTTCAAAGAAACAATACAATATACTTTCAAAGAAGCTAAATAATGAACACACTTTATTTTTTCCATCACTTGAAGATTATTATCGTATTAATTGCAACAATTCGCCTACGAGGGACGATGGAAACGAAGCGTTCTCTCTAGGTCTTAGACAATTATGTAGTACTACATTTTTTTCTTGTGGCTATGCATACTAATCCTCGATCTGCATAGTCGAACCACACACCGCACCTCTAGTGTAGTCCTGGAGTAACGTCTGAGATTAATCACTCACACTTTCTCCTCCATTCCAGCGCTATTACCAATCGGTCCCAGAGCCCTTTTGCGCCTTCATATTGTACATTGCCCCTATCCACAACTTTCTGAATATCGAAGCACATATCTGACTAATATAGATCGGCGTAATCGTAATACCTTGAGAATCTGAGCTTCTTCCTCTGCATTATTTAAAGCCTCACAATTCGAAGCGAAGTAGGAGAATCACATTGTCTTATACTGAAACAGGAAAGATATCTTCAGAAATTTGGACTCCGAATATATCGCAAAACTACATTATTTGGGTGCTATGGAGAAGTACATATTTGGATAAACCACAATGATTACAAAACGCTTCTTCCTGATTCATGCTCTACCCAAGAAAATACGATCATATTGCTTCACGTCAAAGATAACTTACTGATTGAATGTGAGGAATAGAAACTTATTGCCACTTTTGTACAATATTCTTAATTTCTCGCCACCTTAAAATATGTATGTAGATCATTTGTACTTATTGCTCTTCGAAAAATCGATGAGATTGCGGCTGGTCATGAAGTAAATGATAAACACTTAGCAAAGGGGGGGGGGGATGTCTCTGATATTTTTGATAGAATGGAAAAGGAGAGCATTTGAAGCATTTAATTATAAAGGAATTACTTGTAAGTACTCAACCAAAAGTTGAAGGAAGTTAATCCTTTTAAAAGACACCACATTTGCTAATTATATTTATGATGCACTCTAACAAATACCTGCAGCAGCCACTACCTGTCACTTAACTTGTTTTGCTTACTTTACGCCGCACAATTTGAATGTTAACGTAGTAAGCAATTTAACAATTTTATATTGCCGTTTCGCAGCCAAAAACTTCTTCAAGCATGCTGAGACGATACAAGAAATTAAACTATTTTTGAGCACACTTGGACTTTCATCGCTTCTCTGTGCAGGAAAGAATATGTGTGTGTAAGACATCCAATCTAAGAGACCAGAAACGCAGAAAACATTCGTAACATACGCGGGTCTGTCTACATTAAGGACAATTTAGAACTGTTATAATATATGAAAATATGGCTTTATCTACTACCACCAGCCTACACTCACATATGATACACGAGTCGACAATGTATGCTGGAACCATTCTCTGAATTATCTAGTATATAATTTTTTTATAGATACTCCTTTCTCGACCTATTCATTAACTAAAGTCATATTTCCAAATAATGAAAGTACTATTGTAAAATTATACGATGTGCAATATTTTATATATTATATTTAATCATTGTATTGTATGTCAGCCGTTGCAATTCAGCAAGCCATTGTATGTAAGCCGTTGCAATTCAGCAAACCAAGTCTTGGCAGGTTAAGCTTGAAGTTCCCGTGGCCAAGATATCAAACTTCTATGACTCGTCCAATCTCATTCAACTTCCAAAGAAATATAAGAACGCTATTTATTGTAGTAAAATAGCGTTCTTATAATTTATGTTAAGTAGTTTGATGAGTTTTAGAAAAATACAATTTCAATGAATCAGTATGAATGAATGAGTAAAATATAAATGAATCCACCGGGACTTTAATATTATTAACACTCGACATTCTCAGTTTTAAGACGATGAATGAAAATGTGGTCATGTATTTAGTTTCGTTGAAGTGAGACAGACGACCTTCGTAGCCAAGCTGGTAAGACGATCGTCTTCCAGCTCAGGGATTGCGGGCTAGATTCTAGTTGGTACACATTTTTTTCAAGTGTTTAAGTTTGATTTTTACTTAAGGCCTCGTTAATATTTTTCCAGTTGGTTGGAAAATATTGCCACATGAAAATAAATCCATCAGGATGTAAAATATATATATATATCGAAAGAGCATTTCAATACAATACACCATACGTTGATTTTTATTATTTCTAACCATTCTTGATATTAAAAACTTGTTTTCCCACATTAATAAAAAAATAGTATAAATTTTCTTAAATCAACTAAAATGACATGAAACTTGGTTTGACTTTCGAAAATAAAAAAAATTCTAGAGTTAAAAATATTTATTTGGATTTGACCATTTTTCATAGTAGACAACTGATTCACATTAAGAGCTAAGAGAATAAAGTTACTTATCATATATGTTAAACAACCGCATAGGGGTAACTATTAAGTTAAACTTTAGATGTATTTAAATAGATGGATAATATTTTTAAAACAATGCACAATTTATTCTGCATTGTTATAGTATTCTCGGGTTAGTTTTATTAGAAAAGAACAAATTTATTTTGCTGTAAGTTTTCATTTCGCTAGTTTAATATCTTTATTTTTATTTGTTTATTTTTCTATTCATACATGTTACGCCCCAGGATCTTTCGAAAAATATCAAAACGTGTATTAAATAATGACATAGGAAATGAAAAAAAAAAGTTTGTACGATTGAAGAAAACAAAAAATTACAAATAAAAATACAGCCATGGAAATTCAACGAGGTGTGTGTTAGGGGTATATCTTTTTAGCATTTCTGTTTTATGTCTATTAGGCCAAAAAAAAAATGCCATTGAAAATAATCCAAAGGGCTTAAAGTAAATTAAGTGTTTATCAATGTAATACAATATACCGATGATATATAATAGTTATCTTGGTGGATAACTCAGATAATCTTCAGTTTTTATTTAATAGAAAAAACACAGTAGGTGTCGAGTAAGGACTGAAATTTATTTCCAAAACCAAAATTTATATTCTTAAGTTGAGTCTCATAGTGATGTATATATGCATCTGAGCGGGCCACCTATAGACCATGTCGACTGTTTCAAATATCTAGGAAGCCGAATAACTCGTGACCTAGACCCAAATAGAGAAGTTAGATGCCGAATTGGAATGGCACGTGCAAGGGTTTTCAGGACAAGATCAGTTTTCTGCAATAAAAACTTGAAATTTCAACTTCCGCAACGTATGATTAAGTACTATATATGGTTTATTTTACTTTATGGTGTTAACACATGGACTATAAAGACCAAATTACTAAATAAGCGAGAAGCATTCGAAATATTAATTCATTGAAGAATGGTCAGAATTTCTTGATTTCATTGTATCTCAAACACCGAGTTGCTGCGTCTAGCAGGTGTAGAACGAGAGTTCTTAAATACCATAAAATGCCGAATGATTGCTTATCTGGATCATATATTGAGAGGAAAAATTATATCTTCGTAAAATAAATACTGATGGGCAAAATTGAGGGTCGATGCGGAATCGGTAGAAGGTGCCTGTCATGGTTACGCAACATTCGCGAATTGATAGGTATCCAGATAGCATACGCCAAAGACAGGGATATTTTCTCAAGGGTGATCGCCAACCTCAAGAGGGGCGGATACTTTCATAAATTTCATAAAAGAGTGTAAACATTATTATATAAAAAAGCAGGAAGGGAAAAATGAGTAGAAAAATACAATTTTAGCGAAGAATTACAAAGACTGCCATGGATTTCACGCAAGTGGCGTCAACTTATTAAACGATGTCATTGTAATAACATATGTTAATATGTTATGTTGAACTAGGATGTACTCGTAGCACCATATTCGTAGGTGAGGGAGGCGTCACAGCGTGCAACTGTGAGCTATTATGTTGTTATGCTATCAAATGTTCCCAGTATCATTTTTATTAATATCAAAGTTAGAATTTCAGTAACAATTTTAAAATTTTAGACTTTCATTGTATACAGTATAACCTGATAGGTTGATTGCCACGCGGCAATTTCTTCCAACCAATCAGAAATATGTTATAGAGATCTTAAATAAAAGTCTGTGTAAAACCCATTTAAATAAAATTGGGTACTATCGTGACCCTCGGGCTGGAAGAAAGTCATATTATCTACTTGATCACGGAGCTTGTATTTTAAATAAATATAAAATGACCTCTGTGGCCTAGTCAGTAATACACATTTGTCCCAAAACAGTCCAGTACACTGCGACCTCTATTTTCAAGTTGGCAAGACGCTAAACTTCTACTGGGCATTTAGAGTCCGTTTCACGATGGTATTTGATAAATAAAAAAGGGCCCCAATCTGGTAGTAGAATTCGTCTGGCAACAATACTCGCGTGCACTAGAAGTGTGCGAGTACTCTTGAATCTTCAAGTGTGGTAGTATTGCCAAGTCATGCGATGACGAACTGAGGGGCTTCAATCCTACATCAGTAATTATAAACCCAAAGGCTTGATTAATTAGGGTGAAGATAATGTGGTCTACTGATCACGCTCTTCAATATATTCGCAACGCCAATTTGGTGTTGAGGGGTACAATACGAATATAATGAATTAGTGTACAAAAACGAATTCAATATTCATACTTTGTATTCCTAACCCTCATTTATCAATCACGAAAAAATCTTTCAGTTCTTTCAACAGAAGGTTCCAATTCAGTAAACTTGTACAGATTGTGTGGAATGACCTGTAGTTATAAGCTTTTGTGAACATTAATAGCACAATATGGTTTTAAATTTTCAATAGCTGTCAAAGGGCGCAATCCATCTACTTTCATGACGAACGGCCTCTTTTCACAGTTCCAATGAATAACAAGACTGGCTCAATGAAGAACCAGTATCTTTGTTAGTAACAAAATATGTCAAATTGTGTTATTTATTATTTGAGTCCTTGTGTGGAGTTAAATGTAAGGAAATATCCATACAAATCTGTTAACCATGTGTCAATACATACATTGACTGATAACTTGAAGGAATTCACCAGAATATTTCGAAATTTGAACAATGCTTTGGTATATCAATTAGATAATTTAATTAATATTTTCTTCTTTTAAAATAAGGCAGTTATTCGACAACCTCCGTGGCCAAGTTGGTAAGACGCATGTCTGCCAACTCTGGGGTTAAGGATTCGTTTCCCGTTGGAAACTAATTTATTTAAAAATATCACTTAAATCATCTTTAACATATTTCTGGTGCTTAGGAAAATATTGCCACATGGTAATAAACCAGCCACGTTGTACGATTTTTTTTAACAAAATTTAAGTAATTTATCATACATTCTTTAGTCATACATTCTTTGTAAATTATACTTGTATTATAAACTTCTACCCACTTTGACAAAGCATCAAAACCGACACTCCTCAAATGAAGGTTTAGACTTTTTACAGTAAAGAGTGGTAAAGTATATTTTCCATCAATATATATGTTGTTTTTAATTTAGAAGAAATATCTGAGATCTTCGATCAAAGATCCAAGGTACTTCGATATGACGAGGTATCAATCTGGATATCAAAGCTACCCGGGAGTTGTACGGTTGTCCGAAGTAAAGTTAAGCAATGTTAGGTCGAGTTTTTGTGGTCATGGACTAATTTTACCTAGTGCAATATTGGGGAAATCGGCACGAGTTTCAAGTTTCGAAGTTTGGTTATTTCATTAACACTTAAATATTATTCAAATTTGTAAACAATATATAATTCTCATCTTAAGTAAATATTATTATAAATGAATTACGTATTCCATCCTATAAATAGTATAGTTTATCCTAATGAGTTATCCTTATTCTAAGGAAAGGAGGAAGTATAAAAATATGTGGAAAACTGCTATAATACAAAATATTTAAGGAGTTTTGGAAAATAAATTCAGATATGTGACATGAATTTTGTAATTGTGTAAAGCTTATGCATTTATGTTAATTCAGATTTTGAATATTTCACCTAAGTTTTAGTATTTCGGACAAATATATGAAATTTGTGACTAAGGAATGAGACCACTTCACCACAGACCTTGCCTTGTGAAATGGTTCTCAATATTCAGAAAATTGAGAATTTGCGTTGTTATATATGTACTCGACGGTTTGTCTTTTCATAAAAATTATGTAAATTGTAAATGTGTTGTGGGTAGTAAAAATTAAAAAAAATAGTTGGGAATTGAGTGTGAGTTGGTGGGGCATTATAATGGATTAAGTATGAGCTGGTGGGGCATTTGAATGGAGTTGGGGGGCATTAGAATGGATTAAGTGTGAGTTGGTAGGGCACTAGAATGGGTTAACTGTAAGTTGATGGGGCATAAGAATGGATTAAGTGTGAGTTGGTGGGGCCTTAGAATGGATTAAGTGTGAGTTGGTGGGGCATTAAAATGAATTGGAGATATTTAAATTTGTGTAAGGATCATATGTGAGACCATCAGGACAAAAAAACGTGGTCAAGGCTTTTCTCTCGCATATCAAACGCGCATGTAGGACTCTCCTTGATATGAATTTTATATAAGTGGTTTTATATTAGGTAATAAGTAGCCTGTATATGAAGTGGATAAATAAAAATAATCGCTTTAAGGTAAATCAAATTTAACACTTAAATATACGACGGTCATCCAGAAAGTAAGGTTACAAGGGTTTCTGAGGCCGGAGAAAATTTTTTGTTTCGAAGTTGGCGCACCTGGCGTCTAGGGGGGATCCTAACGGTCAGTTTGTTTGGTCCCGCGTGGTTGTCGGCCATTTTGTTCAGTCACAGTAAATTCTTCCAATGGAGAGGTCGTCGCGTGTGCTGCTTGGCAGTCTTCACGAAGAATTTCCTGACATTTCTCAAAGTCTCCTTGGTAATATTGTGTCGGAAAAACTTTGTTACAAGAAGTTGTGTGCGAGATGGGTGCCCAAAATGCTCAAACCGGAGCACAGTCAAAATCGCGTGACCGCTGCGCGTGAATTTTTGGATCGTTTTACACAGAAGGAAAAAGTTTTTCTGGACTATCGTGACAGGGGATGAGACGTGGGTGTGTTACTACACCCCAACAATTTTCTAACGATCAGGAGGTCGAGGAAGCTGTGAAGATGTGGCTAAAAGAGCTGGCGGCGGAGGTCTATGACATTGGCATACAAAAGCTGGTGCCCCGACTACAGAAATGTCTCGATCTCGACGGCAATTACGTTGAAAAATAGTTTAATATATTTGTGAAGTATCCTGTGAATTTCAATTAAATACAAGCATTTTTCGATCCTACATAAATGTTGTAACCTTACTTTCTAGATGACCCTCGTACATACCATCACGCCATTTCCCAGTCGAGGCAAGTAGAGTATTACGACACACATATTTTGCCTCTTTTACACCGATACACTTTCTCATAAAACTCTTACGCTTTCTAAGATATTTACATGTCCATCTTTCAAAATATAATTCACTCGATACAATTCCTTGATCTTTTTCTACTATGCCTTTCTCTCATACTTGCACTGTATTTATATTTAGTCTTTCTGCATTTATTCATTCTATATGTCCAAACCATTGTGAAGTGTTCTTCTTCATCTTACATCGTCTTGTTAAATACTTTTGATAGTTCTATGTATATATTTTTATTTTATAAGTGACAGTTGTTTAACCATACAATGGTATTGACTTTATTGTGAAATAGCTGTCACTAATTTCTATATAGAATTATCAAAAGTGTTTAAATTGATTTTCTTAAAAATAGATTATATAAATTGAATTTCAGTGGCATGAATACAATTTGCTCTATTTTTAATTTGAAGGGACATAAGAAAAGAGATAATTAAATTTATAAAACTGTAGAATTTTATTTTTAACCTTTCAAAAACTGAGCCAAGCTCACAGATATGTTATGAATAAAAAAATAAAAAACTAACTAAAGAGATGTACAAGTAAGTACTGAACAAAGTGGTAGCACTTGAAAGGTTAAGAGACTCGATCCCCCACGGAGTCGGGATCCCCGCTTAATTAAGCTGCCCACCTTAACCACAGGGTGTCCCATCCCTCCTGTCCTTTTCTTTCCTTTCTCTGAATACCCTTTTAAGTGCACATTTCAGTTATCCAAGGGCATTGGATCTCTTGGTTAGCCTCATTTGGACATTTACTCATTGTGGTAAAAAATGAGATTGTTACATAAATAAAAACCAGGGCTTGAAAACAGTCAATCGCAAAAAAATGTCGAAGCATAATACGTCATGTATTTTTTTCCATTTATTTCTTAGTATACTGACCCTACTTTCCATAATACCTCCTTTTTAACACTATTATAGATAGAATCATAGAGGAGGTGACTTCTTTGGGCCTGGGTTACAAAATGGGAAATAAATTGATCAGTATAGTGTGTTATACCGACGACGCTACAAGATTAGCAGAAATCGAAGATGATCTTCAGAGGATGCTCTACAAATTGCACCTTGCTTCTAAGAAATACAATATGACGATTTCTGCCAATAAAACAAAGTGCTTAACAATATCAAAAGAGCCACTCAGATGCAAACTGATCATCGATAACGTACCCATCGAACAAGTCATGCGATTCATTTACCTAGGTGTAGAGATCTCCAGTAACAGTGACCTATATAGTGAAGTACGAGCATAAACTAATAAAGCGACAGCTTTGGCTGGTTGCCTATATGGAGAAACAAACACATGCTAACCGAAAGTAAGGTCAGGATATATGAGACATGCGTCCTCCCCATCATGACATATGGGATAGAAGCGAGAGCCGACACCAACAGGACAAAAAACCTTCTCAGAGTGGCAGAAATGAGAACCCTACGCTCCATCGCAGGCAGAACTCTTAAAGATCGGATCAGAAATGAGACGATACGGCCTGTCGTGTTGAAAACATAGTGAGGTGAGGAAGAAACAGAAGGCGCTTCTGGAGTGATCATGTGGACCGTATGGAGGATATAAGACTGACAAGAATCGCTAAGACTGAAAACCCTAACAGCAGGAGATTACTAGGAAGGCCGCCGAAAAGGTGGAAGGACAGCTGGACGTCATCATCCCAGGATAGCCCACCATCACAAACAGGTCATACGACCTAAACCAAGAGGAAGTAGAATAAGAAGACATACAAAGTATCGACAGAATAGCGGAGTATTTTCATTACTGATGGATCGAAAAAAATATGCAATACCAAAATAATAAAAATCATATATTTATTTACATCGATAGCCCTGAGAAGGAAAGGAACATGATAGAAAATCAGTGAAAATACGATACTATATATGACTGAAAATAGTTAAATGGTTTTTTTATTTCATGTATGGTAATAGAATGCCTGCACAATGACCCAACTAAAATGATTCCTGCTTTGAAATATTTTAGGAAACATATTGGCGCATTTTACGGAATGGTTTGGAATATTTTTTGAGGCGGAATCTTACTTACGAATATATAAACATATTTAAAAAAAAGTGTACAAAAAGGATTGCTCACTTGGTATGCCTAATTAACTAAAAATAGTGTGTCACGATTAAATGTTTTCTAATCACATTTATCTATACTATATCACACCATTATAAAATAATTTGTTTAAAAAATAGTTTGGGGATTTAGGCATATATGTTATAATTCCAAAAATGTTATTGAAAATTGTTTCTTTGATGCATACCCCTTGATCTATTTTGGCCAGTTTATTAAAAAATACGTCAAAATCTTTAACAGTTAACGAATATGGAAAAAAATATATTTGACAGCTAAATCGCACTTTAGAGTCAGATGTTTTGGGAAGAAATAAATAGTTTTTTAGTGAAAGTTGGTTATTCTAAAATCCTTTCTAAAATTTTTAAAAGATATGGCGCAAAAGCTTTTTGACCCCTGTACAAGAACTCGGCTCGTTGCACAATTTGATGTAATTATGCAAAATATATCCAATATACAAAACATGTCTACTTGGTATATAGTATTTGAAATATAAATAAAGCATATATCAATTCTATATGCACAAAAAGGTTCTTCGTTCCGTACAAGGTGGTGAGATATTTCCTCATTTATCTCAGAATAGGTTGAATGGAATGTGGATTGGGTCCTTTATGCATAGTTACATTCAATTGTATCATATATGGTGATATCTTATTTTTTAATTATTTTGCTAGTTTTGGTAACGTCAACTTTACTTCAACGAAGCTTCATCTCAACGGGTATCAAGTTAATGAACATGTTAACTTCGAGATCGTTTCATCTTAAATTGTTTTTATAGTTTTCTGAACTATAAATATATTAAAATGAATCCGCTGGAAGTAGTGATTAATTTTTAGCATCACTGAACTTGTTTATTTTGTAAAAGGTGATATGTGAATTCCAAGTACGTATGTGAGCTTATTACCGGTGGATCTATAAATGTTTATTGCCCCTTGAGGTACATTTTAGAGATATATGTTATAATATGTCTCTCCATGATGTTGAAAAATGAACATCGTGCGATTACCAAGTTTCATATTTCAGAATGCAACGAAATAGCAATTATTGTAATTTGTTTTATCAAACACTGTTTATTCTACTTTTTGTAACTGCACAGCACTACCGGTTTTAAGGTTTTCACCTCATTATTAGGGGAGCACAAACAAGACTGTTTGTGCTCCCCTGATAGGTGAAAGCCTTGAAACCGGTAGAGTTAAACAGTTACAAAAAGTGGAATAAACAGTGTTTGATAAAACAAATGACAATGTCTTTAAACCTCCACAATACCTTAACTATAAATAATATATATAACAAGTAATATTTTGGCTGCAGTTGAGATACTACTGAGAGCGTAGGTATCAATTTTGAACTGTAACATTGCCTGACCATATGCTCGGCGTTACTGACGTGACATCTATCCATACATGCTTTAACTTGCTAAGACGGGAAACTTTTGGACTTGAGTGTTAAGTACCTAGTGGAGAGGAACATCGGTGGAGACCTCTCGTGGTTGGAGAGGCATTAACACCTGGCTTTGACCTACTTTGGAGGACCTGAAAATATCTAAACATGATTCGAACAGGAATTGGGAGAACCAAGGCCAACATAAACAAGTGAGGAATATTATGTTACGGATATTATTCTCTGTATCTACGGTGAGAAGCAGTCAATGCGTGACTTGCTGCTGTGACCGAAGAGTCCGTTGTTTTGAACCGGGTTCTTTGGTCACTGTAAGAAGACTTGATTTACGGAACGCCCAGTGCTGTTTAAGTGGCAGAATTCTGAGAAGAAATAATTTAGTGCCGTTGACATGGTAAGAAGAAGCAGGAAGGTATAACAAAGGTTTCTATTATCTGTTCGTTTCTCAGGCAAAACTTCTGTAAATATACAGATCAGTCAATAATCACACGTCATCTGATATTGTCTTTCAAAAGCATCCCAAATTGGCTCTGAAAGACATTTATGAACACTCATAAACAATATGTTACATCATGGTATATAGAAGTTAACAGTTAAGTTATTTTCTGAATATCCACATATAATATATAAGTGCATTCTTCAATTTAAATGTAAATTATAATATGGAGATTTTGATAATGGTTATTCTTAGTATTAGTAATTCACTTTACTGATGAAGAATGTACATTATGTTAAATTAAATCGTTCAGTTGTACTATATATAAAATAGGTAGGTAGGCATTCTAACATACGAATAACATTATGGAATATATCATTTAAGATTGGCGGAGAGGAAAATCTCCCTTACTTTATATTCAAGGACCAGCCATATCATGTATTACAGTATAGTATATTTCATTCGTATCATTCATCCCTCTTTCATACAAGCTTTTCTATATCTCATTATTATTACTTTTCCATTATCAAAATTTCACAATTGTCGTTAAAATATCAGCGCGCTTTATACTACCTGAACTAGTCACAAAATGCCGTCTCTTTTTCCTTTCTGATATTTACTTTAGATAGGTCTGGTATATGTTATCAACTGGCATTTCATGTACCCTGTGTATGGTTTTATTCTTGGGCTCCTTAATTTTTATGGGAAAAACGTAAATAATTTCTACGGCACTCAAAATGTAATGATCCCAGTCTGATTTTAAAGAGTTTGTCGCTAGCAGTTATAGTATTGTTATTACCTCTCCGCAAGTGGCGACATTACAAACATGTACGACGAACCGCGAGTAAAGTGCTGACTCCGGTTGTTTTATTTCGAAGGATTGATTAACAATAATGTCTCCTGTCCACGCCATATGTAGAAAAAATAAAATGTATAATTTACTATTTATCCTTTAAAATAATACAATACTAAAAACATTCTTGTCGTATTTTAAAATATCCCTCTGAAAAATAAATTGGATTATCATCGGATGAAATCATTATCTAAATTAAAATTCTTTATATATGTAATACACAATTTGTAAAATTTCTAAGAAATTTATAAAAAAGGTAATGGAAAAATGTCTAAGATAGCACCAACACGCATTTGTATTCATCAGCCATTATTCCTGATTCCTGGAAGACCTTTTCTACGAATAAGTGATGTTCAAACTATGGGTCGTGTGAGCATCAATAGTTTTACAAGTAGGAATAACTTTTGTTTGCATTGTGGGCATTTCATATTTTATAAACCATATCTATATCAGATAATGTCAAACTCAAATACTTTGTATCCACAGTACTAGTACTGATCCAAGTAAACAATTTTAATATTATCTTGAACTATATTGAAATAAAAATACGAGTATATACTTGAAATAAACATAATACTACCATCATAAACACGTTCTCTAATAGCATTATTAAAATTAATCTATGACACCTTTTTTGTAATGCAACCTCCTATCATATCCGTAAATCGGTGTTACAGGTACGTTGAAGAGTATGACGGGGAAATAAAGTCATCTTTGGCTTTATTAAATGAGCGTTCGGATTTTGTACCACTGTAGAAGGGGCGCTATTTCTTTATAGTTTGTATTTCTTAGTGTTACTGAACTGTGTCCAGATTGGAAAAAACATTGCAAACAAAAAAAAAACTCTTTTAATCAGAGTGTGACGTTTTTTTGAGAACTATTAGGAATTGAACGCGAAATGATCGGCAGGAATACAAGCATTCTGCTAACTAAACCACAAATTTTATAACGGTCATTCGTTTACAAGTGGAAATTAATATGTACGGAATATTTAAAAATAATCACTAATAATTATAATTTGAGATCTACCATATACTCGTATTATATGTATAAAATATAAGTCGCACGTTTCAATAATATTTGAGAGCCACGAACTATCATCATCGGTGACAAGGGTATCTTTTTTATATAATATGGTGGTGACCGTTTTTAAAAGCATCTCATATTTCCGCTATGGGATGTTTTTTGTGGTCCAGTGGTTTATTTAAATTGTGTGCTTTATGGCTCAAACACTGCAGTCGTAGCAGGAGGGGGAGGGCCACAATTCTCTAGTTGTCAATTAAAGTTCCAGTGTTTTTATGGTATTCAACTGTTTAGATCTGATCCCAGATATACACAACTATTTTTTTATCTCTATTCTGTTATACCCATATGAATATATTCACGTAATTAATGCCATGTTCCAGGAAAGCTGTCGCAGTAAAGAATATTTACTGAGATTTTATTATGACTGTTGTGATTTAATACCAACACTTAAGGATTAAGACACAGTTATTTATAATTGGACTAACAATGCGATATTTTTTAATAAAATAATAGACATGCGCTTAAATAAAAAAGAAACATTAGTTTAGACAGCCATAGATCAACGCAGGTTATTTAAAAAAAATGTTGAGTATCTCTTTAAGTACTTGATTATGCTTAGTTTTTAGGAAAGTAAAGGCCATCATAACTTGGATCATATTAAAGAAGACCTCATTGGTCGAGTTGAAATGATGCCAGTCTTTCAGCTCAGAGGTTGCGGGTTCAATTTCCGTTGACAATCAACATCTTTAAAAAGGATTACAAGACTGGCTTCTACTAATAGCCATTTTACATATTTCTGGTCGATTGCAAAAAAATGTCACATGGCAATAAACCCGCTAAGTTGTAATGTATACAACGAAAGTGTAACACGATATAATATAATATAATTTAATCGAGTTTAGAGGTTCAAGATATGTAAAAAAGTCAATATTTGGCTGAAAGTTTTATGATTGACGGTTCAATAATTGTCTGCAAAATCCCTAAGGGTAAGAGCAACTTCTCGCTAAGAATGTTGTAGATTCGGTTCCCTCTTGCAAATTTTTATTTTTACTTATCGTCTTTAGTTGCGAGGCATTTAGCAAAGTGTTTTTATTAATAAATCAGATCATATTCATTTAATCACCTTCTGGAATCGAGTTTGAAACATTCTGGTCACGTTTTAACCGCTTATTCAATTATTTGTATTGTACCCATTAATATATCCAAATTGGTGATGTGGACGAGCTGAAGAGAAAATTTTCTTCGACTCCAGTAATCAATCCATCGATTTAAGAATCACTCGAGCAGACAAGTAATTCACAGTTCGGCATCATACGTGCCGGAAATACTACAGCACGGAAATATGAAACAACACTCGCACCCGTATAGTGCATTTATCGTTACCAGAGGAATCCTTCAACCAGATGAGCACCGTTTTTTTCTTTTCTTTTTTTTGATAAGATCGGGAGTCGAATCCAAAACTCCCGAACGGGACCAGCGTCTTACCAACCAAGCCACGATGGTCATTACTACCACTAGACCATTGAATTATGCTTAAAAATAAATGCTCAAAAATGTTGTGATTTCAACCTAGGTAGAGTGTGAAAAAAGTTTTTAAACCAGGTAACTTGTACCATCATCAATGATTTATTATACCGTACATAACACAGAAAATTATGTTTTTTTTTTGTTTTCATAAAATTAGTAATAAAATATTATTTATATTGTATGTTAATACCTGATGTTATTTAATTGTAGGAATAAGTACGATTGTAGACTGATGTATGATTTATATTATCTTAATTATAATAAACACTTAAACACAAGTACACGCTCGAAATATTCCACATAAAATAATTTCATAAATAAATCATGTATTCAGGCGGTTTACATTGTCGTAAAAACAGTGTGTAATTTGAAGTATTACGAATTGCATATTCATTAATTAAGCAATTATAGTCTCAAAAGCTGGAACGGGATCCAGGGACTTGCATTGAAGAGCTTGCAAAAGAATTTCAAAAAGCTAGGGCGTCCAAATAAATAATTATTACTTAATATTTTCTATTGCTAGGGTCGCTATTTAATTTATACAAATCCATTTTTGATTAGGAAAATAAAAATTAATCGTTTTGATTGTCCTTTATTTTTTTCCTCAGTGACAGCTGTTTTGCCACACAATATCCTTGTCAAACTTTTTGATAAGCCTATTGTATGGAGGAAAATCTGTTACTGAGGAAATAAATAAAGAATATAAAACTATTAAAGCATTTAATTTTGATTTTCTTCTTTATAAATATTTTCTATAATGAAAATTTCATTGAAATCTGTTTTTCTTGTGCCTTGTAGATTTTTTTGCTATTATTTGTATTATAGTTTCGTTCAGTCTTTCGTATGCTACCCCTCAATATATTTGAATTGACAATGTAGAGGTGTTGAAGAGCATGGCCTGGAGATAGTAATGTCTGCAGCCCCAGTAATCGAGCATCCGCGTTCAATATCTCAAATATAAGAGCAACTTCCTAAAAAGAAGATGATAGCGGATTCGGTACACTCTTGAAGAAACTTTTTTTTTTCATCATCTTTATAAGCGTAGCATTTGAAGCAAAGTTTTTTTTTCTTTATCAATTAACTAGAGCGTATTTGTTTGATCATCTTCTGGAGTCGAATTCGAACGTTTTACCATTTATTAATTCATTCGTATGATGCAGACATGTTAACGATAAAACTGTATTTGGACCCAGTACCCGCCAGGTTAAGAGCCATTAGACTAGGTGAGTAACTCATATTCGCCACATTAAGTATTGGAAATATTATCGCATGCAAACAGGCAGCAACACTCGCACACACCTAAAGGAACTCCTTAACCAAACTAGGACATATTCAATTTATTTTTTGGGTACCAACGGGAATCGAACCCAAAACTTCCACGTGGAAGACCAGCGTTTTTACCAATTGACCATGGAGGTGTTCTACAGTTCTTGTCTATCAGCGAAATATAAATGATAAATGAGAAGGTTGCAACCTGTAGCTATAGCAAATAGTCGTATGGTTTTCGATGCAAAGAAATATAGTAGTCACACATTGTATTTGTTTTAGGATAGTCTTAAACTTAAAGACTGAATAAAAATATTTTTGATGGCTCATTCGTTTCCGTGTCCGGATTAACAATTAGGAGACAACAGAGATCGCTCTACATTCGCAACAATCAGTTCCTACCCAGAGCATGTAGTCCAGATGTTTGAACAAATCAGCATATGTTGTGAGTCCTGTGGAGTTCCACAATCACATTCAGTGCTACTTTCATTTAAGAAATCGCATATTTTCATGTTCATCTTGCATCTTCACCCTTTGCATCTGGTAGCATGGCTTATAAATTGACATACAACTTTGATGTAGAATATATCTCTGAGCTTAATAAATAGAATGTTTTAAATTTGAGGTAGCGCTTATTGTGATCCTTAGATGCTGATGCATCCAAAGGTTCAGATTTTTTCAAAATAACCAATAGGACCGAGCATTACGAAATATGACATATTGTCCCTAGAACACTGTGATGAAATGAATTTCCTTTGATGGCTCTAGTGATTGACAATCGTCATACAATTAAGGCTGCATTGATAAGAATTAGATTTGAGTGATGTTTTCATGTTGAAGAGCAGTGCTAGTCTCTGGTATAATATCTATTGTACGGTCAGCCTCTGTAATTAATGTGACTATTATCTTGCCCCATTGATTCAGGGCTGACTTCAAACTGATACCAGATCTGGCATTATAAAAGCGCTCTACTAGTCCGTAGTATATCTTGGGCAGCGAGCCTCTGTAATAAATGCGACTTATTAAGCCATTACGCTAATAGCGCCCGCAGAGTCGCTGGCCTGTATAGTGTGCAGCTTCATATCCCAATACTCGCGGCATTAGTTCCGTCTGTCAGGGGCGGACTTCATTTACACGTTATGCTATTTATGTTTTATAAAATAAGTATCTATGAGTCTTGCGATTTTTCTACTAAATTTATGAAATACTAGCTTCAGATCACTAGCTTTGACCACGATTTGTTCGCGTGTATGTTACTTAGTTATTCTAGTAACTTCAAATGAGAATGTTTCCATGACTGTAAGGTGCACCTTATTAGGTGTGTTTCTTTTTTATTTATATAAACGTTTCCATATTCTTTACAAGATAAACGACCTACACATGTATCAGGCGTCTTGCTAGGCTTATTGCTCATTGCTTGTTCTGAAACAGCAGACTTACATACAAATCCGAGCTCCTGGTGCTCGTGAGATTTGACAACTCGCAGCAATAACATATGTTGGTTATATTTCATTTAAACACTCAAAAGCTGGTTATATTCATACTAAACGCAGCTTGTCAAAATGTTCTCCATGATAATCGGATTATCTTTAGTAAATATTTATTATTTTAACATATACCCAAGGAAACATTTTCAATGTTGTACCAAATGCTTCATTTCGAAAAAAAAATGGTTAAAATAAAAGTATTCTGAAAGTGTGATTAGAACCCACAATCTTATTTTTACTGGCAAACTGCTCTTCAAAACTGTAGAGGAAGTTAATTTTATGCGAAATTTTATTCGATCAAGTTAGCCCAACCTTTTGCTCGGTTTACCACATGAAGGCAGTTTGAGAACTGAGATCCAGATGATCTTAACGTACTTTGCCTCCTAAAAAGTACTTTCCTAACATAAATTATGTATATTAGTGTCAAACATTTTTCAACATATATCTGCAAATTAGAAATAAAATTATAAAAAGTCGTAAAAAATGTAAGCTTACAAAGAAAATCTAGTCAGTGTGATATCAAAGGGAACATCAAGTGTTAGTCATCCCCACAAAGTTCTTGTTTATGTCCTAACTCCAATAGCCAGGAATAAAATGAGATTCTGAATAAACAACAAATGGAAAGTGAAATTATCAAACATTGTAACCGAAACCAGTCTCATTTTTCATATTGAGGAAACATCAAGCCTCTTTTCATGAGCTTGATTAGAACTTTTTTTAACATGAAATATAACCACAAAAACACGAAAAGGATGGTTGGTAAGAATACCTTTGTGGTCTAGTTGGTAAGACACCAGTCTCTCAGCCCGGGGCCGGGGACTTTCGGATGAGATTTCCATTGGAACTCAGATTTTTTTATAAAATATTCCAGGATGGTTTTTATTTAAGGCTACGTAATTTTGATTAATTGGAATATATTGTCATATGGCAATAAGCTCGTCAGGTTGTTCTGTATACAACAAAAGTATAATACAATATAAAACTATAATGCTTCCAACAATTCTCGATTTATCAAAAAGAGGTATCGATCCAAATAAAACAAAATAAGTATAATAAATTAGTCAAACAAAATAAGTAATTATTTTTAATATTCTTATTTATTTCAAATTTTGTTAATTACATTTAATCAGATGGATATATAAGCAAATAAAATAATAATCCATAAGATACCCTACTCAATATATCATGGTTTTAGTTTTTTTTATTATACTTTCGAAATATACAGTACAAACTGGTGGATTTATTGTCGTGTGGTTATTTCTTCCAATCAATCGTGAAGAAGCTTTATATACAACTCCAGACTGGAAAACTTTTAATAAAATTGGGAATAAACAGGAATCAAATCTTTAACCCCGTGTTTTTTTTGATACTTCAAATAAACCTTAAATTTATCTTATGGGTTGAGTCCTTTTTGAATACATCTAAAGGGGCACTTCCGAATATCCGAACTTTGAGATGGAATCTTGCGTGTTTCTCGAGGGTTTTTTAAGAACTTTTTTGAACTGTTTTTTAATTGTTGATTGTATTTATTATCTATTCTTGTAATTTCATTCCTTGCAGAAGGAGGTTTCCACCCTTGATATTTTATTTTCAATTTGTTGTTCAGTGATCGGTCTTCCGAGTCTGTATTTTTTATATTTATTTCTCAACTAGATTTTACAATAGATTTTACATTTTGGCGTCTTGAGACATTGGGTGTTGTGGGGATGAATTTTGACTTTTGATTGTGGTATACACACGTTAATTTTTATTTGTGTGCATCTGTATTTCCATTTTCATTGATGTTAAGAGTGACGCTCGGTTTTGTGCAGTGCGGGCTGTCCGCTTTTGGACCACCCTATATTGTGTTGGTGTTCACACTGTTTTGTACGCTTGTTTATTTTCATTTATTCTTATTGTATTGTATTTTTAAATATACAATCTTTTCGTATTAAGCACTCACAACTAATTTTTTTATTATTTTTTTTGTTTGTGTTGTAATTGTTTTTCTTTTTCTATACATTCTGTCTTTTGTTATGTATGAAGCACTCACTAATGTTTTTTAATGTTATTGTTACAAGATATTATACCGTATAAATAAATATAAATATCCAAATGTGATTCGTACCATTTGACCTATTTTTATGTTATTGTTACAAGATATTATACCGTATAAATAAATATAAATATCCAAATGTGATTCTTACCGTTTGACCTATTTTTATGTTATTGTTACAAGATATTATACCGTATAAATAAATATAAATATCCAAATATGATTCTTACCGTTTGACCTATTTTTATGTTATTGTTACAAGATATTATACCGTATAAATAAATATAAATATCCAAATGTGATTCGTACCATTTGACCTATTTTTGTGTTATTGTTACAAGATATTATACCGTATAAATAAATAGAAATATCCAAATGTGATTCGTACCGTACCGTTTGACCTATTTTTATACGTCCAAATGGTTGTATCAAATGGAAGCTCGTATGTTAGTTGCAGGACGCTACGGCCCACGCTCAAAGCCCCTTTACCCGTTTTAATTGTAATTCGTATAACACGCCGATTCACACGTGAAATAACACACTACACATGTTATTGCGGCCCGTAATTGGGACGGGTTCGCTCAGCTCTGATAAGGCGGAAGGGTCCCGTATCCAGTCCCGCGCCCCGCAAGATATACGATCCGGCAACGGGCACGGGCAGCACTCCTCGCGCCCGGCTACATTCAAATTAGTGCGATCTCTCCTACATAAATCATCGGACGTAATCCGGCCTGCGCGCTAACAATGCCTTTACAGGTTTATTATCCATCTTATAAAATTTCACGTCGAAATAATTCATTCTCCGATCGCGGTGGCTGAATACATTTGTGGGGGTGCGGGCCGGACCCCCCATCCCATCGACCCGGCCTCCACCCAAGGAAGGGGGGCCGAAGCGTGTGAGAGTGACGGAGGCGTAATTTATTGGCATCTCTTAATTAGGACTAAGTCTAATTGGGGCTTAGTTGTTCCCGCTGTAACGAGGGTCTCTTCGGTATAAAGAGTGCCGGCTCGTTAGAGATTGAAGCGATCGCTAAATGCTGTGATACTTGAATAAACACCCCTCCCCTCCCCCGCCTGGTTCGGGCGCCCCCCGGCCACCACTCCGCCCCTGTTGCCCTGTCAGCGAGAGATGAATTATCTCCTGAATAAAACGAAAATATAATTAGGGAGGATAATGTCGTAAATTAAAAAGTTTTTCGCCTAATTAGAAAAACACGGGAAAGTTTTCCGAGAAATATCGGAAAATTGTTGCAGAATGAAAGTGGAAATACACGGGGAATTCAAAGTCAATCGTTTTCAATAGATAGCATAAGAGTCTATTTATATTTTGTTAACGTTCTAATATTTTAGATAAATATTTCCCACAGATTGGTTTTAGAAGTTCATAGAAAAAAGTTTCGGCTGTAAAGCAAGAAGTTAAAAAGGGAATCAATGCGGGAACAAGCTTCTGGAATCTTAGACACTTTCCCCCCTCAGTTAATAGATACACACAAATCAGATTTTTATTAAAACACTAATTATATATTATACTAGTCGTCTTCTGATAGATAACTTAGAGCGCATTCATAGAACGATACACTGAAGAGGCGATACACTGAATCTGGTTCCGACACCGCACCTTCAGACATTATATAAATAGGCCAAAACCCATACGATGGTTGTCGTCAAAGAAAGAATACGAGAATTGAATTTTGAATACAAGAGAGCGAGAGAGGAATACTTAGATTATCTGCGAAAGTAATTCGAAATTTGAATCTCGGTGGGTCCATGATAACTGAACGAATTTTAAATGCCTAGCGAACGAACAATTTTTGAACCGGTGTAAAAGGGGACAATGTATAAATGATATATATATATATATATATATATATATATATATATATATATATATATATATATATATATATATATATATATATATATATATATATATATATATATATATATATATATATATATATATATATATATATATATATATATATATATATATATATATATATATATATATATATATATATAAACAAATTCTATATTTATGAATATATATTTTCATAAATGTAGAATTTGTTTTACTTCCGTGAATATTTCACGGGTTGCAACTAGTTCCGACATTATTTGGCGCAAGGAACATGCAGTTCCTTGTGCTAAGAGTGTATAACGCATTCCTGAGGGACAGACATATTTTTTATGTTGTTGCGACATCAAATTAAAAGTATAAGTAACGAGATTTCCTTTTGGATGTCTCCACATAGGCATGTGAGTGCATGACTGATGTGAATGCAGAACGTGTGATGAGGAATGTTGGACATGATTTTGATGTGGTTGGAATTATGTGTCAAAGTGTATGTGAATTATGTGTCAAAGGATGTGAATGCAGAATTTGATAGTTTCATAAGAAGATTTCAGTATATTGGACAAATATCAAATTTTTAATTAAGGAATGAGACCACATCGACACAGGTCTTACCTAGTGAAATGGTTCTCTGAATCCGTAAAATGAAGTTTTTTTGCATTTTTATGTACTCGTACTTGATCCGCATGGTTTTGTTACGTCCTTTTACTCTACGATTCCATTAAAACTATGTAAATTATAAATAGTATATTGAGAATAACAAAGAAAAAATACTAATTTATTATTTATACACGATTGGTTTTTTTTTCTACTAAAAATATATTGTAAAACTAAGAAAAAGATATTGTAAAACTAATAAGAATTTGTAAAACTATTTATCATAATCGGGTGTCTCTTGAGTCCGAAAAATACACTTTATCAGTCAATGCGTTAATGGATGACACTTACGCATTTATTATTTTACTGTGTGAATTGTGTTGTTATGCAGCAATCATACACTCCTTTCAAAATATACTTGAGATTTCAAAACGATATGATTGATTTTTATCTGCGGTAATTTTCATCAGGAATATTTAGATATCACTTTAAGTCCGAAAACATTCTTCATCAATCATCCCGTAAATGGGTGACACCCACATATGTACGAGTATTTCCTGTTTTATTGTGTCCATACAGTAATCACACAGTACTTGCAGATTATATTTAAGATTTCTATGATAAGAAATTCCAAAATCGTCGGAATGGTCTAAACTGCTGCATTTTTTTAAAGTCATATAATATTGACGACCTCTGTGATTTAGTAAGATGTATCTTTCGACCATGGGGTTGCAGGTATGATTCACATTGGTTATATTTTTCTTAAAAGGATGCCAATTATGTTTTTACTTAAAACATTTTTTACATCTTTATGGTTGGTTAGAAGATATTTCTACATGGTAATAAACCCACCAGGTTACACCCTATATAACGAAAGAGTAATAAAATAATACAATGTATTATGATAGAAGTCCCAATCGTTTATGGTAGAATATATTAGCGTCTAATGAACATGCATAAATGTTTTATTATTGTATTGATTGTTACGTATTACGAGTATTACACTTTCGTTGTTTACAGTATAAATTAGTTGGCTTATTGGCCTGTGGCAATTTCTTCCATTCAATCCGATTTTAAATAACTAAAAAGTTAGTAAAAAACGTAATTAAAATTGTCATCAATACTTAAACCTCTTATTGTATTGCATTATGTTTTCATTTTACACAGTACCAACTGGCGGATTTATTATCACGATGCAATATCTTCTAACTTAACATATCAAAAATATGTTAAATACACCTTAAAATTAGACTGGAATCCTCTTTAAATAATCTTGATACCAAGACAAATAGAAACCACAATCTCGGGTTTTAGACAGGCCTTCTATCAACCAGGCTACGGAGGTTGTCTTATAGTATATTTAAAAAGAAATTATATTACAATACTTATAAATGAAATAAAGTGAATAAAAAGTACATTCCAATGAGTAGGCTCTAAATCTAGTTCTCTAAATCTCTGACCACGTAGATAAATGATTTATATACTTGCTTACGAAGATGACGTTCTAAGTTCAATTTCCTACAAATTATATTTACTTCATCTGAATTTACGTGTACGAAATATACGTTTTAAAATTGTTATATAGTTTACGAAATATACCTTCATCTAGTGTTATTTGGTTTATGAAACATTCTTTCTAATAGTGTCGTATAGTTTATGAAACATACATTCTTAGAATGTTATACAATTCCTAAAATAATGCTGTATATGGTATATCTAGTCGACGGCGACGTAAGGTTACATCTCATTAAGCCTACTGACTGTTTTGAAACTTCCCGCCAGGATAGATCTCAAGCTACATACTCGTACAACAAGTCAATACACGCACGTCGACAACCATCCACAGAAAATTCTGACTATCTTTTGTCATTGTGATAAGTTGCCTGTCATATCATTCCCTTATATTACATATTTTCACAAAAGGCTTCTGCTACATTCCAATTAAAATCATACTTAAATATTTTAATTAATCTCAAATAATACATACAAACATACCGTCACGCCCATTCCCTGTTGGGGTAGGCAGAGATGACAGAGTGCCAGACATTCCTATCTTGGCAGACGTCCTTTGTCTCTCCCACATCCATACCCGTTTTTATACAACTATGATTTCTTTAACTTTCTACATTTTCTTCTTTCAGAATGTCATTCACGTGATCCAACTATACTTTCCTTGGTCTTCCTATTACACATCTTCCACTCACATTTGTACTTAATATCTGTTATGTTAGTTTCATTCACTCGTTCCAGATGCCCAACCATCTCAGCGTGCTCTTATTCAACTTACTTAGTACATCAACATGAAGTTCACATCCATCCCATATCAAATCACTTCGTATTTTATCATACATTGTCACCCATGTATTCTTCTCAATTCACGCATTTCTACAGCATTTATTCGGCTCCTATCAGTATTTTTCCACGTTTCACTCCCACACATCAAATGTGCACCAAAATAGTATTGTGGACTATCATATTAGCAGATTTTGATAATTTTCGGTTCAAGTATTAGTGCCCTGTTGACTTTGTTTTCTATCACTGCACACCATTCGATATCCCTCTAAACTCTTACATCATCTGAGAAAATACTACTCAAATAACGGAATTCCTCAACTAGCTCAAAACTTTCAATAATCCCAAATTAGTAGATATTGGTACAATGTTGATAAACTGTTTATTTTTCAAAATACACTTGATTCGATAAAATTTAAACGTTTAATTAAAAACTTGAAAACACGCAAAATGTAAATGAGTACAGTTAAGAAAATGAATCAGAAATGAAACGGAGTTTGAGACGACCCTGTAAAGGCTCTCAAGAAAACGTTACATTATATTATGTAGTTTTCATTAGCGAAAAAGCATAAACCGAATTTGTGGGCCTCTTTTCTGGCTTTAATTAAAGGCTTTGCAGTAATTATTTTGGAGCCCTGGTCCGTCGAGTCACCACAGCGTTACTGGGTCATATCCTTTTATGGCATTGCTTCTTATGAACGGTCGTGACCTTTGCGTCTGATTTGAAGTATTTACCGTCTATATAAACCATTTATTTCTTTCCATCTTTTTAAATACCAATTTCTCAAGTGGTGTTCGTTAATTTGATTCAAACAATTTAAAAAATATACGTAGGTTGTGACTTTCAAAGGTCAACAAAAGTTTCGAATACGGAAGATATTTAGGCTAAAATACGCTGCAGAATCATCGAAACTGAGCTTTAAAAGTTTCAAAACCTTTCTCCCCCAACTTAAACGATCTATACTCTCTTGCACTCATCCTTCTTTTTTTCCAGGTTAGTCATTATATTGTCCATGTAGCTCTATTCGGATCTACCCAAGGGCTGTGTTCAAGTTGATTTTGTATCATATACAATTCTGGTGGCTTTGTCACTTTCTTGTCCATGACCAAACCATAGAAAAGGACTAAACCTGATGATGCTTGTAACGCTGCTTTTTTCCAAATCTCCCCTTTCCTTCTATGTCTTCAGATTATTACTGTTGTTTTTTGGATTCCGAAATGTTCTCAACGCTGAATATTCTGAAACCAAAATATTCGGCGCTGTACTTTTAGGGTAGTCCATGACTCCATCTTATGACATACAACTTATTTGATTCTAGTGTTGTATATCGTCAGCTTCGTCTTCTTAGTGAGAATTTTCGATGAAAGAAATCTCTTTACGGATTTTACGACTCTCTATATGTAGTTTTCTTTTTCGTTCTGCATTTGAGAAAAGTTTTATATAATAAAAAAATTATCTTTAACCTAGATACAGTTAATATATTTTAGAGTTGGCAATTCAGTTTAATATGGAATAACAATTTTAGCATATTAAAAAAAAAAATTTTTATTTAATAAAATGGTTTGACAATTCAGTAATTTTCTCATCGTTCTATTCCCTCCAGGGTCGCCAGTCACATGTGTGCAATATGTATAGCGCACACAAGGGACCAATTTTAGGGGCGACCGCACGCCACTTG
Organism: Odontocerum albicorne; assembly: GCA_949825065.1. Taxonomy (NCBI): domain Eukaryota; kingdom Metazoa; phylum Arthropoda; class Insecta; order Trichoptera; family Odontoceridae; genus Odontocerum; species Odontocerum albicorne. The sequence goes on along the minus strand of OX463841.1, from coordinate 20,711,036 downwards.
TATCACGATACTTGAGCTTTCCAGCAATATTTGGGGCATCTTCTTGATCTTCTTTTATCACCATTGAATGGGAACGTCCATTTATCATTTGTATCTCTTTCGTGAAAACTGACCACCATAGTACGCTTTCATTATTATGCTTATGCAAAACATAGTTTGTCAATCTCATAATAATTACTATGAGGTGCATCACATGCGGTAACGCTTTAGAATTCCATGCGGAAGGTCGTCGGTTCGAACTCCGTGCTGTGCTACTCCCCTCGAATGACACAACCAGTTTTTTTTCCGTATTCAGGGGTATAAGGATACCTGTGACTTCGGTAATCATTTTTCTTCCAAAAGATGGGAAAAATATGCCGGTGTGCTCCGATTATCTCGCATAGCTGTATCATCGGATTCAGTTCAGCGGTGTGTCCAGTGAGTTTGTTGGTGTGCAACGACTCACTCAATTAAAGAGGAAAGTGAAAAAAACAATAACTCCATGGCACAACATCAATTTCCAATTGGATTGATGTTGGAATGACGAGGGAATCCTTGACTATGAGGCGCAGTAACAATGATGATTTTTTTACTGGAAATTTTACAAATTAATTTTAAATTTAGCATGCTTACGAGAGAACGATTTTAGGACAATGTGATTAATATTTAAGAAAGAAGGAACTTCTTGTAATGAAAAGTTCATGATAAATGTTTATTCTTATCCCATTTTATTAAAAGTGGTGATGTTTTCAGTTTCGACACACAGGCGGCACAACCCTTAGCGTGACCCATGCTTTTTCTGTTTCCTTATTTTTCATTTCTTACTTTCAAACGACGAATTGTAGGGAATAAAATAATTTTTACTTGTCAATAATTGGGTTTCTATTGCTGTGTTTTATTTTGAATTCTACGGTATTATATTACACTTTTATTGCCATGACCGTAGTTTCCTAGTAGTTAAGACGTTTGGTTTCCACTCGGGAATTCAATTAATGATGATACGAGAATACGAAAAAAAAGGTTGCCAGTATGGTAAAAGAGCTCGTTAATATACTCACTCGCCGTTTTAAGTGTGAGGTAGTATTGTATGGTAAACACATGCGACGACGAACTGCGAGCTATGTGTCTATTCGATTAACTCCAAACCAGATAAGACTTATTTAATGTGTTTGAAAACAATGCTGTCTCCCGTTAACACTTAAACGTTTTCGAATCACCAAATCTGATTTGTTGAAGGGTACCACATGAGTAAAGGAATGAATTGTATATAGTATGATTTGGTGGATTGTTTTCAATGTAGCAGTCTTTTTTACTATCCATAAAGACATTAAAGGACCTCAGTGAAAACATAAGATAGACAATATTTTTATTCTCTGTTTTTTGTGTTCCCCAAGGGTAGAAGACAAGTGTTCTACCAACTTAGCCACATAGTCGTCGATTTTGTTGAAACACGTCTAATTTGAAGTATATATAAAAACAATGCTGGTGGAAATTAACTGTATTGATGCCACAACCTTCATTTGTGGAACAGTTAATATTTAATATTTGAACCAATAGACAAATCAATCCATATCATTTTCTCCGCAGAGAGAAAACCTTTTTAATGATATTCGAAGGAGTTATTTAAATATAACGAAATTTTCACCTTTTATAGTTCTGGTATAAGGATCATTATCCATCTTCTGAATATAGTTTATGTAAGAGTATCATATAATTATAGTTTATTCAATATTTGATGACGAGCCTTATGGGTTTTTATGGCGGTGTTCCGCTGCTTGTGATAGAGAACCAAACAGCGCGCCGAGGAACAGGAAAGAGAGGCAGACAAGGAAGGCCTGAGTGGCTGGTAGAGCTCGTCTGTGAGGCTGCGAGGAGCAGCGGGTCGTGGGGTCAGGGGGGAAACCGGTTCCTCCGGGGCAGGGTCAAGCTGGGTACCATCGTGAGGGACGGTCACTCATCAGCAAATTCAATTATTGAACATATACTAAAGGTCATCATCATCGACTATACTTTGATAACATAGAGATTCTAACATTTGTTCATTTAAAAGTTTTATTTTACAGTGGTTTTTTGCCCTGTGGCAATCTCTCCCAACCAAATTCAATAGTTTACAAAGTTTTGGGAAAGGGGGGGGTTTTATATTATTAATATAAAGAAAAAAATCTGTACACCCATACCACCAAGGTGAACACCTTTTGGGGTTGGCAGAGAAAACCGAACACTAAAATTTCCTATATCAACACACACCTTTCGTATCTTCCACATTCACATACCTTCTCATACATCTCCTATGATTTTTCTGACATTTTACATTTCCTTCTTTCGACGTATTCTATTGATCATATACTATACTTGGATTTTCTCTACAACACCTTCTACCGACATTTACACTGTATATTAGTTTTGTTAGTCTTTCTTAATTAATATGGTCCACGTGCCCAAATCATCTCAGAGCCCTCTACTTCATCTTATTCAATACATCAACCATAAGTTCACAGTCATCCCTAATCACTTCATTCCGTATTCTGTCATACATTGCATCTACGCAATACCAAAATAACAAAAACAAACAACCAAAAATAATTTAATAAGGCCATCGATAGAGAAGGAGAAAGGAACCGCAAAATAAAATGAAAGACAACTAAGCAAAACGGTGAATTAGAAAAACCAAAAGGCAATCTTGGCAACCGGAGGGTAACGTGAGCCTACTATCGGAAAGTCGTTGAAGATTTTCGACGAGATATGAGGGGGTAGCCCAAACTTTATTTTTTGTAAAAAAAAAATGTAACGAACAGAACAGAAGAACGTATATGACATCATGTATGAATATGAAAAACCGTGGTGATCTGTCCTCTCTGTCTGCCCCAAATGGACATAGCATAGTGGCATGCATGTATAAACTTTTATTTGTCATTTTTCTGACAGAATTAAAGGAAAAAATAACTTCGATGCAATAATTGATTGTTGATTATTCTACAAGCATAGATATACAATATTTATCAATTTGTATAGTTGACGGTCGATATCAAGTTACAATATTTAAATTTAGAGTTCAGAGTGCGCATGAATACAATAATCCAAATGTTACAAAAAGTACAAACATTTAAACATAACTTAGGTATACAAAACTACAAACATAACTCATGCAAAACTACACACAAACTACCACACATACAAACACACACCGACTAGTACTAATTTAAAGCCTAAATATTGTACAATAGTTATATTAAACTAACAAGGCAATTTCGTACGTGTGTATGATTATAGCATATATTTTATCAATATTATTACACTACATTGAAAAATCAAAATAAAAAAATTGTATAGTTCAGAAATTCTAGTATGGGTCCTGTGGCGTTTTAAACGTCATGTTTCAAAGGGATGAGGTAAAAAATTTTTTTTACAAATCGAATAGTTTTTTTTATAAATCGAAAAATTGTTTTTCTCTAAACTGACGTTTTAATTCCTAATTTTCATTATACTGACTTTCTAATGTATTGTATGATTTGTATCTATCTTTAAATAGGCCAAGATCCACAATGAATTAATACTAATTACGAACATTTAATTTTAGGTATAAAAAAATCGAAAACCCAATTATCGAATACCTCATCCCTAACCAATGCAGACTAACGTAGTGACTTTTGACAAACGTCACCAAATATTATTTGATTTTAACAAATTGCCACATTTTTGCTAATTTGTAACAAGATGTATTAATTTGTCATTATTGTTAGTTTTTTGTAATGTATTTACATAAATAACTTGCTATTTATAAGAATCGAGGCTTATATTAAAGTTGATAAAATAATTAAAATTATTGGACGTCGTTACAAGGTTGTATTGGGGCAAATTTGTGAACTGTCACAGGACACATCCTAGAATTGCCGAAGTATAATAACACTTTTTAATAATCTATTTTTACTAAATAAATTCGATAGATACACTAATGATTGGAGGAAGGCAACCATTGCACTAGTGTACAATATAAGGGTGAGAGCTCTAGGATGGAATACTTGTACAGTAACTACAGAGTTATCAGTTCATTAAATGAAGAAGATAAACTGTTAGCAAAGATTTTGATTGAGAGTGAGAAGAATAAGTAAATCGAAAGTATGGGAAGTGGATACATGGACAAGATTTTTGCGTTACGGAACATATCTGAGAATTGTTTGGGGAAAAAGATATTTTGTGTTTTTGTAAACGACTTAGAGAAAGCTTTAATCGTATAAGAATAGATACCTAAGAAAACATATCGAAAGATCATAGCGCGTATTATAAATAAATATGTGCAATTGCCTCACTGTACGAGTATAAAGGCTGTAGGGCTCATGTAAGAGTTAATAGAGAACTTACTGGAAAATTACTAAAGGCGTAAAACAAAGGGGTTTGATGTCACCTAGGTTATTTAATTTATATATCGATTCATGTGTGCGCGATTTGGTTATGCTTATTGAAAATGAGGACGATTTAATAGACATGACGAGGAAGCTGTATCAGAGAGGTCTAAGAAAATATTTGAAAATGAACGTAACAAAATCAAAGGTTATGGTTACAGGAAGAGATCTGGAAAAAAGTGTTTGCGATATATGAGATAACTCAGAGAAACTTCAGCAGGTTAATGAATTCTGTTATCTGGGCAGCATGTTCGCGTATGATGGTCGAGTTAAAAGGGACATTGAAAGAACGGCAGTGACAGTAAACGGTAAATAAGGCACTTAATGCAATATATACAATAACATCCACGTTATATCAAAAGTAGCAAAAAATACAATATTAAAAGTGTGTTGGTGCACACATTAACGTTTGAAGTGAAACTTGGACTTGGCAGAAAGATAAAAGTAAGCTCAATCAATACAATATTAAAAGTGTGTTGGTGCACACATTAACGTTTGAAGTGAAACTTGGACTTGGCAGAAAGATAAAAGTAAGCTCAATCAATACAATATTAAAAGTGTGTTGGTGCACACATTAACGTTTGAAGTGAAACTTGGACTTGGCAGAAAGATAAAAGTAAGCTCAATCAATACAATATTAAAAGTGTGTTGGTGCACACATTAACGTTTGAAGTGAAACTTTGACTTGGCAGAAAGATAAAAGTAAGCTCAATCAATACAATATTAAAAGTGTGTTGGTGCACACATTAACGTTTGAAGTGAAACTTGGACTTGGCAGAAAGATAAAAGTAAGCTCAATCAATGGTGTGGAGACGCGTGCACTGAGAAAATAATGTGAAGTGTCTATGTATGAAAGAAGTTGAAACGAAGACATGACATATGGATGCATGGATACAATGGATGTTTTATGTAAGATGAAGAAAAGAGTTTTGAGATGGTTTGGACATGTTAATAAAATGAATGACTAAGGTAGAATACAAGTCAGAAGTGCAAGGAGGAGGTGGACTGAGAAAAACGTGACTGTATCAAGTGGGATGGATTTTGAAAGAAGGTAAAGTGAGAAATATGAATAATAGAAGATTGTGCATGACGAGATATACGAATGTAAAGGAGGTGAAAACTGTGTGCTTGGAGAAAAAATACTGTATATATATTCTCTCTGCCTGCCCAACAAGGCATACGACATGATGCTATATTTTAAATTTTACTAAATCTAATCTTTAAAATTCGAATTTAAAAGATACAGTATTTTTCTAGAAAAGAAATGTTTTATAAAAAAAGTATAAAAAAAATAGAATTATTTGTTTTTTTTTACTTGATAACAAAAGGCTTATAGTTCTTGTAATAAAGATCGTTCTGAGATTTATGGAATTAACGGAGAAGTCATAGTTTTCGATATTATTCATCGAACGTTATGCTGGTAATTAGAGAATGAACTTTGTTTTCGAGGTGTTCGAGTATTTGCCGTCATAAGAGAAGGAAGAAAATGTATAAGAATACACACATAACACTATTACCGTGGGAATGAGCTCTTGTAATTTATCGTAGGGGCTGGCACTACAGAGTTTGATAAGTAAATTGTATGAGAGATGTAAAGAGAAAGACCTGAGATTGAATGTTGCAAAATCCAAAGTAATGTTATGTATGGGTGAGAAATGAAAGATTAGAGCAAGTTGAAGAATTCGGCTATTTAGATAGTATCTTCTCACATGATGGAAAAGTTACAAGATATATCGAATGGCGTGTAGCGATAGGAAACAAAGTTAATGGGGCAGTAAAACATTGATATACTCGAATCAAATTGTATCGATGACCTCCGTGGACTAGTTGGTAAGACACCTATCTCCCCACCCGGATGTTGTGGGTTCAAATCCCGCTAGAACTCAGGTTTCTGGTAAAATTTACTCCAGTCTAGTTGGTTGTAAGAGATTGGCAATAAACCCGCCAGGTTGTACTGTATACAACACAAGTGTAATGCGATACAATATCAAAATTTGCTAAGATAGTTCACAAGAGTATTTTAGTATTATAACGCATTGAAGTGACAAAGTGATTTGTAAAAATACTGAAAAAATCCGAAAAAATTTAGAAAAGCTTGAACTAAGAATAATAAATACATGAGGTGACAATGTACAATACAATATAACAGAATATGGAATGAAGTGATCAGGGATGAATGCGAACTTAAGGCTTATTTGTTAAGTAATATGAAGAAGAGCACTCTGAGATGGTTTGGGAACATGGAGCGAATGAATGAAGAAAACTAACAAAACAAATATACAGTGTATATATAAATGTGAGTAGAAAGCGTGTCATAGAAAGGCCAAGGTAAGTATGGTTCAATCAAGTGAATGATATGTTGAAAGAAGGAACAGTTAGAAGGGAGATAAATCGTAGAAGCTGTATAAGAAGCGATGTGGATGTGGAAGAGACGAAATATGCGGCGACGACGTGATAATTTGTATGTATGCACCTAACATATATGATAGCATTTCCGTTTTTATTTTTTTAAGTAATTGTGAAATTCATAATAATTAATTTATTCATATGGTGACATCCTTTTTATGAAAATATTTTAAGCAAAAAGTTTTGAGAAACACGATCTCGTTGATTAGTGGTAGAATGAATGTTTTCCGTATTTCGTTTCAGATTTTTGAATGCTACAAAATGTTTGGTTTAAACCAGGACTGGCCAACCCACGGCCCGCGGAGCCCTTGTGTGCGGCCCGCGGTCATGTACTACCTTGATCAAAAAGTTTTAGGACTTTATTCATAAAATCGAAAATACAAGTTTATTCATCCAAATCGATATGGCCCCCTTCAAAGTACTCCCCATCGACTGCAACGCACTTACGCCAGCGCTTGATCCAACACCGCTGGTACTCAATTTTCGGTATGTCCATCAGAGCCGTCTTCGATTTTTTCATGACATCCTCTCGGGTGCTGTAACGCGTTCCGCGAAGCGGTTTTTTAAGTCGGTTGAACAGGAAAAAGTCGCAGGGAGCCAGATCAAGTCAATTCGAAGGCTGCTGGATAGTAATCATGTTGTTTTTGGTCAAAAACACATGGAAATCATGTCTTTCGCAATTTCAACGCGGTCCTTTTTTTGCATGAAATTGAGGTCTTTCGGCACCAGTTTTGCAGCGACACGTCTGAGGCCCAAATCACTAACCAAAATGTTTTGAGCGGATCCATAAGCGATGTTCAAGTCCTCTGCCAGCTCTCTGATGGTCAATTTGCGGTTTTCGGCCAACATTTCTTTGATTTTATCGATGTTTTCATCGGTTTTCGACTGCCACTGCGTTCGTCATCCTCAATTCACTCACGACCACTTCTGAAGCGTTCAAGCCACCAAAAAACACTTCTCCAACATTTCCAAGGTCTGCGGACTGTTAAATCTGTTTTCACACAAAATTTAATGCAAACTCGTTGATGCACAGTTGATGCCATTTTCAAACTTGTAAAAAATATAAAACACACACAAAGGTAGATATACTCAGTACAGCGTAAATTTTACAAATGTCAAGCTATGACGCTGAAATTTAGAGGGAAGTGTCAATGATAGATGTGATAACCTAACAAAAAAAAAGAATTCCAATCGGGTGACTGACAGCGCCTCACGGTGGCCGGTCCTAAAATTTTTTGATCAAGGTAGTATGACAAATTACGTTTTTTTTAACCATACAAATATATTTACGAATTAATAACTTAGAATTCTAAGTCATTATATTACCATACATTTTGTTGTTGGTTCAATACATGTTTATCCTCATGTCTAGTTGTGTACCTCTGCATCCAAATCAATCACTTACAAAAACATTTAATTAGTACGAATTTCGATGAAAGCCAGACATCGAAAAAAAATTGGAACAAAATTTGTAACTATTCTTATTTATGTGCGGCCTTTGGGCAATTTTAGGTTGTCAATGCGGCGCGTGGGGCAATTTGGGTTGGCCGGGCCTGATTTAAACTAATTATTCTTTCTTCGATAGTTATATTATTTTAAGTATATTTATTTTTAAATTTCAACAAATATTTATCCGATATGTGAAGGTTATAAAATGTCCCTTTTCGAAAACAGTTCATATTTTTCCTTTAATTAAAAGTTCTTATCAAATGGGATGAAGAATCTAAATATTTTAATATTATTGAAAACTACAACAGCTTGATTTAATGTACAAAAATAATACAAAAAAAATACGTGATACAAAACTAGCATGTAGTTTTTTATGATATTCAAGTAATTTTTATGACAACTTTTGACCATCATGCATTTTTCTTTTTGCTTAGAAAATATAAATTGGTCGAGGGCATTAACAATAATCCAGCAGTTTTCAATACAGATGTAATAAAAGTTTTCATGCATTTAAGATACATAGGACAATTTCCCTAGCTCAGTTGGTAATACGTCTGTTTCTGTTTTACGTCCCAGGGCTTACGGGTTCGATTCCCGTTGGAAAGCATATTTTTGAAATAGCGTCCCAATCCGGTTCTTACTCAACGCTTTTTTTACATATTTTTGGGCAGCTGGAAGATATTGCTACATTGCAATAAGCTCGCCAGGTTATTTTGTATGCAACGAAAAAGAATACAAGGCAATACAAGTTCATGTATAATTAAAAATAATTATTAGTTTTACATGGAATTTTATTTATTTTTGTAAAATTTACTATAATATATATTTTTTTACTTAGACTAAGCGTCGCTGCTGATTTTAAGAAGCTGCTCGTTTATTAATATTGTATTCGTTTAAAATAAATATATTTGACAGTTGTAGGATAATACATATTTTAATGGCCTTCCTATGGTACTTTTATGGTAATTTAGTCATAAAATACAACAACAAGCAGGCAGGGGCGAACTATTTATAATAACACATAATTCATTATGATAATTAGTGTTTCCGCACTGCCATCAAATTTGATACCTTTTCTAAAATGGGGAACACTAAAAACTCACTAAAAATACTGTTACATAATAAAAATAAACTTAAATTTAGTTATCACCGGAGTCTTGTTTATACCATAAATATAAACACTTTAAATAAAACCTGAAAATTATTACTCTGCTTCTTAGATTTGTGACAACACCCTATGTTAGTTATTTAAAAATGAACATTCGAAAGTTGATTCGGAGTGACAAAGTTTAAAATAAACTTCAGCCCATGGATTTATCCTCGAGTTATGAAACATTACTAATCAAGTTAAATAAATAATAATGAACAAAAAAAGTAAGGAGTGAAAAAGAAAAATTATTATTGACTGTACATACTTCTCATATGAAGCAAGGTAAAAATAATCAGGGGGCTATTAAAAAGTCTTTTTATTTCCGAAAAAAATATATATTAAGAGCATCTCAAATATTTTTCAGCCCGCACCTTAACTTTAGACAAAGTAACGTATAAAAAATGTTGTCTTAATGGAAAGAAAATTTGGTATTATATTTTACGTTTAAATGACATAAAACATTTTTCCTACATTGTACTGAAATTTAGTTCTTATGTATGGTAGTATCTTCATTATTTTTTGTGATCGACGGTTCGAACCCCGCACTATGCTACTCCCTTCGAATGACGCCGGCATTTTTCCATCTAGCGTTCGGGGCTATAAAGATATCAATGACGGTCACATCTATTAAAAAAAAAAAAGGAAAAACCATACCGGCGTGCTCCGATCGTCTGTCTCCCTTCGGTGTGACATCGGATCCAGTGCAGCGGTGTGGCCGGTGAATATGCTGATGAACAACGGCTCACTCACTTAAAACGAACTCCACGACACAGGTTCCCTTTCCAGCTGCCTTGAAGTTGGAGTGGCGAGGGGATCCTCGACTACGAGGCCCAGCAACGACGATGACGAATTAGTGTGGTTTATTAGATGTTGGATATTTGATTATTCGTGAAGTTGTGCACAATATTTCACTGTCGTAATGTTAATAGGTATGTTTATTTTGTTATTGCCATATTCATTTAATCAATGCGTAATATTTAATGAATTAAGGATGTTTAATTTTGGAAAGTGTTCGTTTTTTCTTGTGATATTTAAATTGGATCGAACTTTGTTTGCCTCAAAATTTTCAAAGATATGGATGCTGTGTGCAGCTGCAGGGAGCTTTTGAAGACAACTCTTTTTTAGAAGGTATTATCAAAATGTATGTATATGAACACCACACACACATACACTGCACTCTATCTAAAGCTAAATGTATAATTATCACATATTAGTACACAAAAGTTTGTAATTCGTCTTCCCTGGGTAAGTAAGGTCTTTGCGATTTTCCTCCAAAATTGGTTTTTCCAAACATATGCAGATGCAGGAAAGTTCTTAATACTATGCGTATCCAGAAAATAAGTGTACTGAGGCTCTCACGACCGGATGGATTTTATTTTCGACATGTTGGCTATACTTCCGTGTAGCCTGACCCTTCTCCTCCACAACGATACCGGTTCGAGGTCAGTATGTTGAGAAGTGTCGACGCGACAACACGTTTCGTCAATCCAATCTCCCGCCAAGTGCGAAATACGCGGCGTCATCCGTTATCTCGTTTGGAAGGGAAAACCTCCGGTTGAGGTTTATAATGAGGTGAAAACTGCATATGGTGATAAAGCTATGAATCGTACGAGTGTGTACAAGTGGTGTCGCGAGTTTAAAAACGGTCACGTCACACCTCTTCACCCTCCGCCAAAAAGTTCAAAACCACAATTTCAGCCAAGAAAATCGTGGCATCCGTGTTTTGGGACTGTCAAGGCATAATTTTAATTGAATATATGCCTCAAGGGGAGACCATCAACTCTGCAAGATACTGTGAGACCCTAAAAAAATTGCGGAGGGCGATCCAGAACAAGAGGAGAGGCATGCTGACAAAGGGAGTCTACTTGCTGCACGACAATGCCAGACCATACACGGCCAACGCCACGAAGGAACTGCTCGCCTCGTTTAAATGGGATGTCCTGAACCATCCCGCGCATTCCCCTGACCTAGCACCTTCAGATTACTATCTCTTTACCTCCCTGAAGCTGTATCAGCCAGGATTCTTCTCAAGCGGTGCCAAGAATATATCCACAATGTCATTCAGTTGGTTCAATATATCTATACCACGCGTGACTGAGTGTTTAACCATGATATTCGTCCTGTAAGTTGGTATATAGAACAGGGGGTGATTCCATGCACGGCTATATTTATTAGGTACATATAAACTTAGTGTTTCTAGAATCGGGGGACGGTTAAAGCGACCTTGAAAACCCTTTAGTAGGAATATCGCAATGAATTCTTGCCTTCTTGTTTCGAGGCTTCTGTAGTTACACACCGTGAGAAGTTTGACATGGTGAGTATATTTTGGGTAATCACCCTTTGTTCTATACCATAGAGATCTGAGGAGTTTTTTTGTATTTGTTCTATAGTGTTTTTATATTTGAGCTGATGAGGAGCCCAAACTGTAGATGCATATATTAATTTGGTTCTCATTAGATAATTATATAAGTTTCGAAGGATATCGGTACTGTTAAATTCTCTTGATATTCTCATTACAAAATCGAGTAGTTTGTAACAGTCCGATATCAAACGCGAGCCATGGTTAACGAACGTGAGTCCGCCATCAAAGGTTACGCCCAAATCTTTGAATTCAGAATCTCTGTTTAATGCTACTCCCTGTATAGTATACTGATGGTGGGTTGTGGGTTGGTGAAAACGATACTGACAGAAACACTGTATAAGCTGAAGAGTTAAGCGTACGATTTAAATTAAAAAATAAGAATGATGCAATTATCAAATAAAAGAAAAAAATATGAAAAAATATGTTTTCGAGATTTCGGTTGTTTAATTTACAAAATGAACTTATAATACTCGAGAAATTATTGTACTCGTATGAATTTAGGAAAAGAAATTCATAATTTAATTTCTGTTTTTTTAGCTATATTTGAATATTATGAATATAAATATTTTATCTCATATGATTGAATTGTAAGAGTAGTTTCTTCCATGAAAAAGACAAATAGGCCAGGGTAATAAAACTAATCTCAAGATTGCGCAGTAGAACATGGAGAGAAAGAAGGAACACTTGGGTTCACTCAATAACCGAGGATACCAATATATTTATAAGTAATGGCAATGGTTTGCTCATATTTCAAGGGTTATGGATCAATGGCGAACAATGCACCATCCAATAGTTATCAGAACACCGAGAAGACGCCTAAAAACCAGCTGGAGTGACAACATACTGAAAATCGAAGGCGTATGTATGCTGTAAGAGAAAGACGAGAAATAGAAAGAATGGGGACGTCACGGGGAGGTCTTCATTCTGCAGTGGATAGATAATAACTAAAGTTGATTATGTTCCCAAAAAATATTGACAATGTTTGATTCCAAACACACTCATGTCATATAGGGAATAATCACAAAAATATTGGTGATGATAATCCCTCAACATTGTCAAATCATGTTGAATATGAATGCATTTAATTTTAATATATTTTTACTACAAAAACCATATGGACAAGCGATAAATCAAGATGAAGAAGTGTCGAGTCATGAGTCGTTGCTAAGGCAGCCAAACTTTCTGGCTCGATCGGGAGAGTATCGAAAACAAATTTTCAAATGATCAATTTCATACGAGTCGATTCCGAAAATATTTGAGATAGTAAACCTGGCTTCACTCTGAACATAAGGCCATATACGAGTAATGTTGTGCACAACTTTTCGTATGCTGTTTGAAGTTTCAATTTTTTTGTACCGTTTTTGTTTGATATGTTTGCAGATGTTCATGTCTATTTTCACTAATTCGAAATGTTTTTCAGATTCGTTACTGCGTTTAGTTGATTTAAACGATGGCTGACGTTTCAACGGCGTTGCAGCATTCATTATCAGGGTATTATAAAAAAAAACATTATCGATTATCAATATAATATTCGTTAATGTATTTTGACATAGACAACCTTGAAAATGAAGGCTGCAACGTCTTCAAAACGTTGATCATCATTCAAGTCAACTCAACACGGCAACAGCCCCAAATGGAAAGGGCAAGGCGAAGGAAAATAAGAAGAATAATTCATATTTTTAACAGCTTAAATTTCATTGTTTGATTATTTACAAAAAGAGAATACTATTATTTTGAGACCGTTTTCGATCGTGGATACAGTAAATTAGCGCGTTCTCTTAAGTCTGTACCCATTAATTGGTTAATTGCATGTTGTTTTTAGATCGTGTCTAGCAGCTATAAGGGTAATGTCTCAGTTCCAAATTTTGTTCAGAAATTGTTGGCAACGTTAGACATAGCGCACATATACTTTGGGATACGAGGAACAGCGATCACTTCTTTGTCATGATAATAAGTTCCATTATCGGAGCTCGCGTGTCCGATAATCAATAAGACGTCATTAAGTAAATAGGAACCATTCTACACTAGAGAAGATAGGGTGGCGACAAATCACTGTGAAAATTGATATTTCTTTAATTGAGCTTTTAAATAATGTTCTTGGCTAATTAGTGACTAGGTATCCTAAAAATATTTAGTTTGATAGAAGGAAATAAATGTTAAAGTTTAGAATAAAGTTACATTGGGAATGGTAACTGAGAAGAACTAGACATAAGTGACGCGGGTCGAATAAAAGTTGGCAGTTTTTTTATCTATCTTTACCACTTCTATAAAACTCTAGTTGATTTCTGTGGTCTTGTTGGAAAGACACCTGTCTCTCAGCCCTAAGGTTACGGGCTTGAATCCCGTTGGTACCTAGATTTTTTTTAAAGATTCCAATTCTGTTTTCGCTTAAGGCCATTCCTCTGGTTGACTGTAAAAGTCGTGAAAAGTCTTGTATGGTTTTCATGTCCATCTGTCTGTGAGTTCTCAAGTAGAGGCCGTCCTCAACGTGGATTTTATCAGTTCAAGATTTTTATGTGTTGATTTTCTCAAACTCATTTATTCTTAACAGTGATCTCGAAAGTTTTTTATCATATTATTACTAATACTTTATTTGTATCATATAAACAGTTTGTAGTTTTCAAAATTTACTAAACTGTGAAAACTAAACTTATGATAATAGACCGCAGTAACAAACTGCTACCAAATAATGTGAATCATGGTCTGGACGTGGTTACTGATTTTATTTACTTAGGCCCCTGTATTACCAACAATGAAAGATGCGAGGCTGAGGTACAAAGAAGTACTGGAATGGCAAAACATGTGATGTCATCGCTGGAAAAGGCATGGAAGAGCCGCATTATCACCATCCCGACGAAAATGCGCCTAGTAAAGTCAATCATATTCACAATATATATTACGTGTATGGTGCGGAGACTTGGAATCTGAGAGAAAGCGAGAAGGGTAGAATATGTGCATTTGAAATGTAGGGCTGGAGAAGGATGTTACGAATTCCATGAACTTTCTTGGAGAACTGAGAATCACCGATATATTTTCGACAATATGCCTTCGACGAGTTTTTCGATTCTTTGAGCACATTGCTCGTGGCCAAGTAGACGCTATCATGGAAGTCACGAAGCTCTGTTATTAGCTACACGACATTATGATGATAAATAGTAAGAACTTTAATACTCCGACAGAAATACCACATTTATATGTAGTTTTAGAATTTAATTCAGAAGAACACATCGTCAAAAGCGTACCTTACGTTTTCTGAGTGTTTATGAGGAAACTTATGAACACTGCTAAATAAATTTATGTTGACTCAAGTTAAAAGGAACGAAAGTGATATTAAAACTGGAATGTAAAAAATGGATCGTTAGATCACCTTTCAGCAGACCATTGTAAGCAGCAATATTATCTGAAATATTCAGGCAAATGTCTAGAGAATTAAGATTAAAAAGGTAAATATTATATGTTAAGATCTGTGAATGAGACTAATACGGAAATCTCCGAGGCTGTTATTTCTCAACATTTTACAGTATTTATTCTTTTTTTCATTTCTTTGCATTAGTAAACATGAATAGAAACGCGTAAGTAAATTTAATAAAAGAATACAGTTAGTTTTCAGACTCCCTATACGGCTATTGAAGTTAAGTACCGAGTCGTAGTTATGAATGGCATTAAACTGTTGAATAGACTTGTTTTGAGTAGGTATACGTTCAATTATGGATACTAACTTCTCCTTATACGTCCCTTATGAAAATAAGAAAGGCTTGGACACATTATAATATACTGTGATGACACGGGACAGAGAATTAATGACACGAGCTCAGCTGGTTTAATATTCTAACTTTACTTAATTAAATGTCAACTATCATTATTTAACTTTTAATATTATTGCAAACGCTATTTCTCCATTTTTGAAATTATGGTTTAAAAGTGTAATCGTTCGTCGCCTTTTTTATATGGTTGTTAAGATGTACTGTTGTAATAAAAAAAGGTAAAATAACTTTAATTTTTATGCCGTCATAAAAAGCTTCAAGTGTTTATCGATCAAGAGAAGCAAAGATATCTGCTTTTAATGAAATTTTGGCCCCAAGATTAGTAAATGCAAGCGAAACTTCGACATTGCAAAAAAGATAAGAAAGATAAATGCGATAGAAATAAGAGTGTTGCGTAGAATGTATGTTAAAACATTTTATGATAGAATAAGGAATGAAGAGATTAAGAGAGAATACGAATTTGAGAGAAGATGCAGTACTTAAGAGATAATATTGTAGTTTCTTGGTATCTCAATTAATTTATTTTCTATTACAATATATATTTCCGAGTACAGCATATTTTATATTTCTACAAAAAATCCTCTCTTTTTACGTTGATTATATATCTATAAAAAATAAACACATCCACCTGTGAAGTGGACGATGACACGAAAAAAAACTTTTAAAAAGTTAAAAAATATTGCATCAGATATCTCACGCACCATAAACTAATGTAGCTCAATACCCCAAATAAAACTTGTTTAAAGTATATTAAAAATGATAAGTTCTTTTGTTTAACCTTATAGAATATCAAAATTAAAAACGTTTAACTCTGAAGTTACATAAAATGAGTTGTAATAGTTAGCGTTTTGCGCGAGGATATCATACATGAACATTCTTCTATTGCGGAAACTCGATTAATGTTCATATCATAGGTTATAAGTTATGAACTAAGTGCTAAAGAAACAGAAAATCAGAAATAGGAATCATGTATGAAACTTATCAACAATTTATTTGCAAAACGAGTCATTCTACAATCTAATGAGCGGAGAAACTATAAAACGTATACATATACTATATTCTTATATTATTGCAGAAGATTTATCACAAAATATAGTAAATATTTCTTGTGAATATTTACTTCAGCTTTGTTCAGGTTAATTTAATTAGTTAAAAGCTTATACAGGGTGGTTGGTATTTGATGCGATACATTGAAGAAGGTGAAAGAAAGGGGGGTTGAAGGTCATCCACTTACGAGTACAATAGAACTTACAAAAGAAAAAAAAAATTCTAAACAAGTTTGGAATTATTGATTAAATAAATGAAACAAATTTTAAATCAAGTTTACATCGAAATACTACCATACGAGTATAAATCATAGGTCACAAAATGCATTGATTATTTTAAAATAAAGCGGAGGTGATACTTATTTTTATTACTTCCAATAACACTGAAAAACATTGTAATCGAATTTGTTTCTTACGTACAGGTACATAGGTACTAATTTGGGCAGAAACCGAGGAGACGAAGTCATCTTTTATAAAATTAATACTTCCTATTCTATAATAAATTTCCAAGCAGATAATTTGTTCTCGTATCTTCTTTATTATTTTAATAACTCAAGTAATTTTTCTTTCATGTTTATTTTCTTTCTCTTTCAATTAATATTTTATTTCCATTTATGACATATTTGTCTATGGTCGACTTGAACATATTTCCACATTTTGTAATTCATATATATTATATTTTGATATTTTATTAATTTAACTTCTGGTGTACATATTTTTTGTCTTATATTATCTTATTTGATTTTTTATATATTATATTTTTTTATATTTTCATTTCTTGTGTAAATTAAGTGTAAATAATTGATTTACATTTTTTACTTTTCTTTTTTTAAAGGCTTAAGTCATCAAAAATGATCTAAATATGGTGACACAAATAAAAAGATCAGTTCTCGTTTTTAGCTATATAGACAAAAATTTAATATTTACAAAACATTTATTATCTTTTACCTCATTCAGACTCTTCAGCGCCTTTAAAGGACCGCGCACTTCAGTTTAAGATCGACTGGCTAAGGACGTTTTCTAGGAATTAAGATATTACAGGAACAAGATTCCTGTTAGCCTCCACACTCCACAGTCCTGTCTCTTTCGATTAAGCGTGAACTCAATTATCAGAGCCTTGCGCAATTAATGGATTAATGACGGGTTTACACGGGAAATTGCAGTAATTAAAGCTTCTAAAACATATAAATAATGACGGTATATTTATTTAATAAATCGAGAATGTGTTGAAAATAGAATAGAAATAATTAACGTAGTAATCAAATATGGTAAAACGAAATGATATAATTTTGATTTATAATTGAGTATATGAAACTTCATGTAGGTATGGTATGTAAAACCTAATCTGGAGAACGAATCCCTTTATTGTGTGATGGGCATAATCGAGAGTCGATGTGGAATGGGACGAAGGTACCTATGTTATTTTACTTATACAGCATCTATGAATGAACATAATCGAGAGTCGATGTGGAATGGGACGAAGGTACCTATGTTATTTTACTTATACAGCATCTATGAATGAACATAATCGAGAGTCGATGTGGAATGGGACGAAGGTACCTATGTTATTTTACTTATACAGCATCTATGAATGAACAAATGTCTTGAGAGTTGAGGGACTGTTTATTACTGTTACTGATAAATATGGAACATTTCAAGAAAACCAAAGTTGGTTGCTCATTATGAAATGTTTGTTTCAATATTAGAAGGTATGCTAGCAAAACTTGGATGGGAAAAAAGTGACGAAAATAAGATAAATCCAGTAGAAATGGTAGCGTTGTGTAAAATATGTGGAAATACAGTGTATGCCAGTATAAGGAATGAGTACATTAGGAAAGAATGCGTATAAAAGAAGAGGCGGTATTCTCAATAAGGGGGTATTCTCATTTGGAATTTTTTTTCATTAATTTTTTTTATAGTCCTTTCTGAATAATTTCCAGTAATAATTGTTCAAAAATCTTGAAAATTCGAAAACTTGTAAGAGTTTATAGTCGAAAAATGACCTGATCTTCGCAGCTGTCAGGTCGTCTATTGTTATGGCAGTAGCATTATTTTCCAAGAATTCTCGTTCAATAGGATTTCTTGGAATGATGAATTGATATTTAGTTTGTCGTGTAAAGAGCTGTCGTGTCGATGGCTCTGGAATTGCTGATTAACAGTAAGTTAAAAAATATTTACTTTAATTCGTGTAAAAATCGCACTTGAAACTTTAAAGGCGTTTCCTGAAAAATCACTTTTATAAAACTATTGCCCCTAATAACTCCAAAACTAATTAACCGATTTTAATGAATAAGTACTTATTCTCTTTGTTATACTTTTTTCTATAGCCGGTACTAGAATTATTTCAATTGATTTATATTTTCGATTTTTATCACTCCTCTAAAGACAAAAAAATTTAAAAAAATGATTTTTAATTTTTTAATTATTCTAGTACTGGCATAGCGACATGCTTTCTGAGTAAAACATATTTAAAAAAAAAATCAGACGAGTACAACAGTCCCAATTACGTGCATAATGGACCCCCTCCATGTAGGGGCGGGGCGGCCTTACTTCCGACTCAATAACAAAAATATGATTTTTTTTAATATGAAATCTTATGAAAATGTTCTTAAAAGATAAATATGTTTAAAAAAATCGTTCACTGAAAAAAAAATCTTAAAAATCGTCAATTTTTCGGCCCATGAAATGAGAATACCCCCTTAAGGGGAAGAAATGAGCATTGAAATGGTTTGGTCACGTAGAAATAATGAAGTTTGAAAGGTTTACAAAAAATAGTATATGCGAGTAGTATAGAAGACACATGAAGAATGAGAAGAAAAACGTGGCATGACCAAAGGAATCCAATTCTGAAAAAGGGAAGAGTAAAAAGTTTACATAATATAATAGTATGCATGATGAGACGTGTAGACTTGACAGAAACAAAAGATGTATGCCAAGATATAATCAAGAGGAGATATGTTCTCTCTACCTATCCAATACGCATGAAGGTATTGATGATGATGATATTTATTGTTATATTTACAATTTAATAGTTTGATATTTTGGAATGAAAAAGACTAATGTGGAATGGAATGAAAAAGAATAATACTTTCGATATTTCAAATAAAACAAAAAAAATGTTTTGTGGGTTTGGATTCTTTCTGTTTACATATGTCCAATTGTCATAAAGTGTTCAATTCCTCATGCAGGTATGCAAAACTTGCGGGCCGCAGCGTGCGGCCGCCCTGATCCCAGGCGCGGGTCGCGGTCCGCCTGCGGTCGCATCAATTTAATGATAGCAGCTTGACAAATGAGTATGTCGGTACCGCGTATGGCAATGCGGTCAACACCCCGCTCGCCGTTACAATGCTGTGACAACGCTTTACAATTCCATTTGCGAATCACAACTATTTTTAATAAGAGAAGATTATTTTGAACATACAATATAATTTGAGTAAAAAATATGAGATACTTCAACTGATATTCCATGGGAAAATTTAGGAAAGAAGACAAATCTCCTTGTTGAGGAACTTATGAAAGTGATTTAATTGTTTGTATACTTAATTCATTGTTGTTAAGACCAGTCCCAATAGTCAAGATAGTTATGCTGATTGTTGATCTCTAAAAACAAGAGTAGTTTAAAAAAATATTAAAGACCTGCGTATTGTATATTAGTGGTAGAACGAGTGGCTCCCACTTTCATTTGTGTTTCGCCTGGAACTTAGAGTTCGATTCCCGAAGTAGACCAAAACAACGTGCCTCAGTCTGTTTTTCACATTCAAACCTTAATCTCCTCGATGTCACTTAAGTCTGGTCAGCAATTAAGACAGTAAAATCTAAGGAAAAATTATACATGTGACTAATCTTATTAGGATAAACATTAGTCATTTAGTGAGAAAATGAAAATTCTTCAACTGTACTCGAAGATATGATGATGGAAGCTCCAATACTTCAATTCATAAAAGCTGAAGGTGATGTTGTTGGGTACGGGATAGATGGATGACGCTTGTTCGTGTACTGGTTTATTATGGTAACTTGAGCAAGCGTTTAGGCTAGACATATCACCCAACTTTAGGACGAAAAGTTTCAGGTGAACGTACGAGTAGATCCAATATCTAGTTAACTCTCTAGAGTAGATTTAAAGAGGTAGTTTTTTTGCTGCAACATAACGGCGTAAATATTATTAAAACTACTACATCTGTAGCTGAATACCCCAGATTGGAGAATTTGGAGGCTATAAATGTTTTCTACACAAACTGATCGGCCGTTTTCCATGTGGACTGTGTGATGATTCAGTGTCGTAATCGAGATAAAAGTTATAAAGAAAACAAGCCTTGCGCTATCGATGTGTTCATTTATCGATCATTTCTTGTAGCTCATCATTGTACGTTCTGATAATTCCAACGCACCAAGAAATTCAACACCACATTTTTGAGTCTATCGCGCAAGAATGTCATAAGAAGAATTCCTTAATCAGACTGAAACCCGTTTTTTTTTTCAATTGTTTTTGTTACCATCGAGAATTGAAACAGATAGCCTGGATTAAAGACAGACGTCTTAACAACCAGACCACGAAGCTCACCAACATTAATATAAAGCAGTCACTAAGTTTCAAAATAAAAACACACTTTTAGATCTGACGTGAATTCGTCCGATAATCAAACCCAGGGTCAATATGCTAACCATGAGGCTATTGCCCCGTCCGTATTTTATTGTTTTGTTTTACACTTGTATTGTATAAGATACAAACTGATGGACTGATTATCATGTAGCAATTTCTTCCTACCTCCAAAACCCCCGGTTGAATGACAAGTTTTACAAACTAAGCCATGGAGGTCGTCGATTTTTATTGGGTTCTTTATTAATCGATTCCGAAATATATGTGTTGCAAGTCAAGCACTTAAACAAATAGGTCACAAAGGTCATTTGATGGTGGTCCTGAATGTACTATCAATTGTATGGTCACCTTCACATCACCAAGACTTATGAATACGATAGCAAACGGAGAAACAGCTTTTTTTTTAAATCTCTCCTTGTTTTTATTTTTAAATAATGTATGTATTTTTTACACATACAGAACTATTCAAGCATACATGCATGTAATATACTCGTATGTCAATTAAATGCAATTTTAAATTATTGCTTTAATGTTTAATATTATAAAATTAATAAAAATATAAATATACTATAATAGTATAATGAATTATATGTTACACAATATGATTATATTGTGTATAATTCATTATACGAGTATATTTATTATACACAATATACTATTATATAATAGTATAATGAATTATATGTTACACAATATGATTATATTGTGTATAATTCATTATACGAGTATATTTATTATACACAATATACTATTATATAATAGTATAATGAATTATATGTTACACAATATGATTATATTGTGTATAATTCATTATACGAGTATATTTATTATACACAATATACTATAATAGTGTAATGAATTATACACAATATACTCGTATAATGAATTATACATACCGTCACGTCGTTTATTTATCGGAGTAGGTAGGGAGGACAGAGAAACAATCAGACTTTCTATCGCTACACACATCCGTCTCTTGTGCATTTATATAGCTCCTACAATTTATCTGACTTTTTACATTTCCTTCTTACCAAATATATTGTAATTCATTTGATCCAAATATGATATACTTCCTTGCTGTTACTCTACCACGCCTACCACTCACGTTTGCACTGCATATTTGTTTTATTAATATTTTTTCATTTATTATATCTACATACCTAAACTATCATTCATTCTATTATATACCTAAACCATCATTCATTCTATCTATATACCTAAACCATATCAGAATGCTCTTCTTCATCGTACTTAATACCTCAGCTTTAAGTTCATATTGATCTCTACTTGTCATACATTTTCACCTCATGTATGACAGAATAATAGTAAAAAAAGACGATGTAATATCGCATTGGTTATAAATAAGAATTAATATCTAATTTGTGTTTCGTCTTACGTTCAGCAGTTTAATATGGGATAGTACGGGAAGCCAAGGTAGTGAAGTGGTCTTGATTTTATACCAGTCCTGTTATCCTGCGTATAATGCATCAAATCCGACAAATGGAGTACAATTGACAACCTCCGTGGTCTATTTGATAAGACACATGTCTTCTAGCCCGGAGGTTATATATTCGATTCTCGTTGGTTATCATTTTTTTTAGGAGAGAAGGGTATCTATTTGATTTTAATTTCAGGCCTCTACTCTTTCTGGTTTGTTTTGAAATATTACCACGTAGCAATAAGTTCGCCATGTAATGTGTATAATGAAAGTGTTATTCAATAATTGCAAAATATTGATAGAATTGTTAGGAATATAGAGCTTTTCCTATTTTCTCAATAGGTATCTTGAGGTTGTTTGAATATTGTCAATTTTACTTATAAAAACTCCAAGACTTCCATAATATTGTAAAATTTCAAATGTATGTTAAGTATCATATCTCAATACTGCCATCTATGGATTGTTGATGAAATAAGTCTACTTGTGAGTCAGGATTATTCTCTTTAAGCT
The DNA here is from genome assembly GCA_949825065.1 of Odontocerum albicorne. NCBI lineage: Eukaryota > Metazoa > Arthropoda > Insecta > Trichoptera > Odontoceridae > Odontocerum > Odontocerum albicorne. The sequence continues at coordinate 20,687,935 of OX463841.1, read as the reverse complement.
GTATGAGAATCCATTCCATTTTTAATTAGCCTAAAATAAAGACTTGTTTACTTTTATTGAATAGTATTGTATATACACTTTAATTGTATATCTAGCGGCCTTATTATCATTTGACAATCTCTTCCAACCCACAATAAAATTGCAAAAGGGAACTTAAGTACTAAACAAGGGTTCATCCCATTAAATTTTTAAGAGTGTATCGGGTATCGAACCCGCAACCCCCGGGCTGAAAGGCAATCTTCTTACCAACTGGAGCTCGTAGGTTGTCATATGGTGTATTATTTATAAAAAAAATGGATTGTTTCAGATAATTTTTAGAAAGATATAATAAGTAGCGAGTACTACATTATCAACAATTTAAATGAAAACAAATCGAAAAGTATACATGTTCTTACTTTTTGATAACTGTCACACTGTAACGGAAGTGTATTTGCAAAAACTTAGGTCACTAAATGGGTCACTGACTTGACAAACTAGCTTGAATTTCACCAAGAATTGAATTCGCGAAACCTGATTGCCCAGAAAGCTTTCTAACCAGTAGACTACTTGAAAAGTGACCAATCAACTAACGTTGAAAATAAATTGGGATATTATAGAATTAAAAGATGCCTCCTAGATGTGGTGTTGGAGGTGGACGCTTCGTATTTCATGGACCGCAACAACCTCTATTGTTCAAGAATTGGAGATTACCGAAAGTAAATCGACAACATACAGAAAGGAATTATGAAAGTCCAGACAAGCTGGTGATAACGGGGACAATCGAGGAAAGGTGAGCAAAAGGAAGGTGTCCTATGACATGGACGGACACAATAAAGGAGTTACCAGGATCCTCTATAAGTGCTGCTTTAAACGTACCCCAAGACCGAGGGGTATAAAGACAGGTTGTGCGCAAAGTTCGAGACAGAAGAGAACCACGATACTAAGATTTGAGCACGCAATGAAGAGGGAGGAAATATTGTTGAATTAAATCTTATAGACAGGGTAGTCAATTAAATAATATTTATGAATGCAGTGCGTAAATTTCAGCAGTGTCAAGAATTTAAAAATATACATGAAATTTACATTTTGAGGAATAAGATCACTTCGTCACAGGCCTTGCCTAGTAAGTGGTTTTCTATATATTCACAAAAATGTGGGTCTATGCAATATTGTGTACTTGTAATCTATAGTTCAACTATGTATTGTGAATAATATGTATTGTGAATAATATGTGTGATGTTGATGGATGTTATTTTGATTTGGTTGTTGAGATTATCATTTGATTGGAATTGTGTATGTGATAACTTGAGATTTGGTTGTTGAGATTATCATTTGATTGGAATTGTGTGTGTGAAACTTGAGATTTAAAAATCAATGTAAGAATGAAAATGCCGAGTAAGAAGGTTTTAGTTGGGAGTTTAAGTATATAGTAAAAATATACCCGTATATGAAATTTGTGATTAAGGAGTGAGGCTACTTCGTCATAGGTCTTACCTAGAGAAGTAATTATCTATATCCACACATTTTGAGTTTATGTATTGATACGTAATTGTAAATTTCTAAATAAATTTTAAATGTATTGTGGATAGTAAATAAATAAATAAAATTTATAATTTGAGTTCGATTTTCGTCCGATACTTTGACTCCGGACACAACAATCTTCATCCGATGGTTTGACTCTGAACACAGCTATCCTCACTGTACCCGAAGGCATGGACGCGGGCATGTACGAGTATGTACCCACAAGCCATGACTGTTTGAACAGTTGATGTGACAGGCATTTGTCGCGTTTCACAACTAGGCTATAAAATCAACCGGTTCCATTCTTGTCTCCGTATTTTCTTCATAATGGACGGGTCGCTTCGAAATGCGAAACATTTTCATTACATATCATCTTTCTCGTTCACTGCGCGTATTTCTGGATTGCCTCGTCTCTTTCCTGCAGTCGTGGCTAATTGCTACTAAGAGTAGATGTTTACTGTTTTAATTGAAAAAAATGTATAAAGAGAATTACGAAGTAGTTGGAAAATTTACTGTTTTTTATTGACTATCGTCCACATGCAATATTTTATTCAAGGAGAAAGTATATCTATAGGATACCAATAACCACAACGAATAGATTGTAGTTCTAGTTTATATAAATTGTGAAAGTATGACGACCTCCGTGGCTTAGTTGATAAGCCGCTTGTCTTACAACCCGGGTGTTGCCGGTTTGATTACTTTCGGGATACAAATTTTCATAAAGAGTTTCGTTATAATTTTAACCTACGGTTTAGTCAAAACTTTTTTGATTGGTTGGAAGAGATTGCCATATAGCAATAAACCCATTAGGGGGCATTGTTTTCAAAGAAAGTATAATATACAATAATAAATAAAATTGAAGAAATATGTTTATGAATTTCAATAAGTATATCATCAAATTATTGTATTTCCCTTTTGGAAGAGGCACCATAGAAAGATCTTCATCCCTTGATCCCTTCCTATCCATGCATACAGTTTAAATTTCGTGTTCTTCCATACATTTCGTCATTCATGCGTTTTTATTACTCACTCTTGTCTACTAATTCACATACTTACAGCAATCTATTTCTTTTCAACTTTCTTTATCCATTCAATTCTTAGTCTCCTTCATTATTCTTCAGCCACCTTCATGTACATTTGTTTTCTTAATATCTCTCAAGTTATTTTTCCTATGCGCCTTAACCATCACACGATTATTACATTAAAGCTGCTTATAACATATGTTTCTACCTGGATAACATTTGTCGTCGTTGAGTATTTCGTACAGCAGACCAGAAAACTATAGATATGTTGGAAGGCCAATTTTTGAACTGGAGAACCTTATATAGGATAGAAGGGAGTAGCAATGTTCTTGGAGAAGGCTAAGATGCACACGGGGGGGAAAAGCCAGTGATAATGATGATGGTATATGACAGTACAAGTATTTGTTTTAGAACTTGAATTTCCAATATTGACAATATTGCATGTCTACCAAGAGATGGGCCGATTTACTGCGCAGGTGTTCTAATTTTGAAATACATTATACTGTTAAAATAAGGTGCTTGCACTATTAAAATTATTATTGAATAACAATTTATAGCATGGATATACAATCCTTATTGCTAGGTTCGTTCTTTTCTTTAATTATGGAAATAGTTTGTATTTCGGCGGCGATCTCTCACGGAGGGGAAACAATCCCCGTACGACAACTTTTAAAATCCTTGCCTCATCGCACCAAAACACTTCTTACTGGTTTAAAAATATAACCGTCGAGTGACGAGACATAGACGACGCCTCTACAAAAACTAACAACCTAACACGAATAAAGGATCTTCAAAAATTCAATGAAAATGACAGCCCGCGATTCCTGCATTAGCACAATAATTTATTTTCCCAAAGAGGTATTCAAAACGAATAGATTTGTTGTCATTGTTGAAATTGACGTTTGCAGTGACAACTAACAAATCTCAAAGACAGAATTTGGAAAGAGTTAGTGTAGTGGGAAATATTTATACCAGTAACATATTATTAGTCAAAGAAATCGTAGGCGCTGAATGAGAAAGTGTATGGATGTAGAAGAGGTGAAAGATATAGTTGAGATAGGAAAGTCTGGCGCTTTCTTCTTTCTGCCTACTCCGATAGGAAGATGGCATGATTGTATGTATGTATGTATGTATGTATGTACGTATGTACGTACGTACATGTATGTACGTATGTACGTATGTACGTATGTACGTGTGTACGTGTGTACGTGTGTACGTGTGTACGTGTGTACGTATGTACGTGTGTACGTATGTACGTGTGTACGTATATACGTATGTACGTATGTACGTATGTACGTATGTACGTATGTACGTATGTATGTATGTATGTACGTACGTATGTATGTACGTATGTATGTATGTATGTATGTATGTATGTATGTATGTATGTATGTATGTATGTATGTATGTATGTATGTATGTATGTATGTATGTATGTATGTATGTATGTATGTATGTATGTATGTATGTATGTATGTATGTATGTATGTATGTATGTATGTATGTATGTATGTATGTATGTATGTATGTATGTATGTATGTATGTATGTATGTATGTATGTATGTATGTATGTATGTATGTATGTATGTATGTATGTATGTATGTATGTATGTATGTATGTATGTATGTATGTATGTATGTATGTATGTATGTATGTATGTATGTATGTATGTATGTATGTATGTATGTATGTATGTATGTATGTATGTATGTATGTATGTATGTATGTATGTATGTATGTATGTATGTATGTATGTATGTATGTATGTATGTATGTATGTATGTATGTATGTATGTATGTATGTATGTATGTATGTATGTATGTATGTATGTATGTATGTATGTATGTATGTATGTATGTATGTATGTATGTATGTACCAGTATGTAGTCATGCTCAACTATATGTTACTCTCTCAAGAGTCCAAAGACAAACTGACGTAATTAATCTTGGGTCCAATCAAGGTAAATTACTGGAAGAATTCGATTTGATTTGTAACAAAAACATAAACTATGGTATATAAGTTTAACTAGTATTTAGTAGTTTTTTTCGTACAACCTTGGACGCGCTTTCCAGTTAGATTTTTTTTTAAATAAAGGCAATTCACCCATACTAGGATGATTTGTGCCATCATTGTTAAAGTTATGAAGGCTTTTATAAATGTCAATATGATAAAGGAAATACAAAAGAAAATTAGACGATTTAATGAATCAACAGATTAAATTTGTTAAAATTACAATCGATCTCTAAGTAGAAAAGTTCTTCGAAGAAAGAAGAAAAGCAACATTAATTGAACGCAACAGAAATATGACATTTAGTAAATCAAATATGTCATGTCAAGCAATGGAAAAATATATGATCTTAAGCCTCATCATCCAGACCACACTCTTGGCTGGTATCCTCTACTATACCCATTCTGTAGATGTGAATACATACCGCGTAGTGGCTCACATTGTTATATTAAACCACGGTTTCAAAGGGATAAAAAAAAACTGAATTGATCGACATCCGTTACGTCCCAATCCAACGCCCAACAGTGCCAAGTATTGATGTTCATTTTTTTATAAAATATTGAAATAATATCCTACTTCTTAGGAAAAACAATTTGCGTTATTTTCAATAATACCGTCTCAAAACAACGTCGTTAATTTGAACTTTTATTCGCTACTGTTGTTTGACGAAGAACGTATTCAAATATAAATATTGTGATAATGGGACAGTTAACGTAACTTGACATCTCATTATCACTTATTACACGTTGGCATTTATTTTTAAAGATCTTTTTAGTGGCTATTGCTTTTTTATCCATTTTAAAACATCATGTTTAACGAATGTACTTTATAGTAATTGTGCATTTAAGTAATATCTTTATTGTTCCAAGGTTTAATTTTACAAAACACCATGTCGTGTCCGCTAGTTAGATGCAATGGTCTTTATAAATTTTACAAAGCACCATGTCGTGTCCGCTAGTCAGATGCAATGGCCTTTATAAATTTTACAAAACACCATGTCGTGTCCGCAAGTCAGATGCAATGGTCTTTATAAATTTCTTCGGGGTATTTTTTGACGAGTTTCTTTCTTTGTATTTATTATTCTACGTCATTATTATGTTGATTATGACATCCATAGCCATAGTTGGCAAGATGCTTGACTTCCAGCCGGGGGTTTCGGTTTCGAAACTCTATGGTACCCAAAAAATGTATAATAAACGGGTATCAGGCTGAAAGAATTCGTCTGGTTACAATACTTGCACGCGCTTTGAAATTACAAATCGCGAGTTCCATGCTCCAGCGGTTCTAAACCCGAAGGTTTGATAACTGGGAGACATTTAGAAGTGTTATTTAATTCAAAGTGTTTTGGAGATGCAATATAGAAACCTTTTATCCTTGGATTCCAATTGCATCAAAGAATTTAAATGAATAATTTCTTTTTAATTTCAATAAATGGCCATATGACATTTTTCTCATAAAAATATATGTTAAAATTACATTTTTACACAATAACAAAATCAGTTATATCTAATCGGAACGGAACGATTCAACAAACCACTACTTACATTCTTGGAAATATGATATTAGCAGACGGCCTCTGTCGTCTAGTTGGTAAGACATCTATCTACCGACCTGCGACCTGTAGGTTACTGGTCGGATATTCGTTGGAACTCAAAATACTTTAAAACAGCTTTCAGCCCAGATTTCACTTAAGGGCTTTTTAATAACTCACTACTTGTTTGGATAAGAGATTGCCACATGGCAATAAGGCCGCTATGTTGTACTGTATACAAAGATTTTTTATGCAATACATTAATAAAACAAAAATAAACTGCTGAAGACTTTATACTAAGTGTGAGATGGAAAGGGCACACGCAATTTTATATTGAGTTACACGAAAAGTTAGTGACTCGATTATTACATTTATTGTCAACAATTGATGCTGACATGTGGGCCTGAGGTGGAATACAGCAATCCATGAATTATACAAGTTAAGAGAAGGCGAAATAAAATATGACAATCTTGTTTAAAACTAGTAAATCTGTTCATTTTCTTTTGTTTCTCAATACCTATACTGTCAAGTTTGAGAGTTTTAATAAAAGTTCATAATTTCAAATCCAATAAAGAGAAGTAATTGAATGAAGGGTGTAAATTATATTATAAAATTCAATATATACGTTTAAGTGTATTTGAACTATATTTAGGATAAGTCTGCGGTCAAGTAGGGTTCAAGAGTTTTAATAAACATTCTTAATTTAAAACCATAGAAATAATTTAATCAAGGATGTAAATAATAAATTTCAATATATGCTTTGAAGTGTCTTTGAACATCATTTGGGATAAGTCTGCCATCAGGTAAGATTCACGAGTTTGAATAATTATTCATAATTTAAAACTTTACAAATATAGAGAAACAATTTAATTAACGATGTAAATTAGAAAATTCAATATTTACATTGAACAGTCTTTGAAAATTATTTGGGATAAGTCTGCCGTTAGGTAAGATTCACGAGTTTCAATAAATGTTCATAATTTAAAACCATATAAATAAAGACAAACAATTTAATCAAGGGTGTAAATACGACATTTCTATATATGCTTTGATGAGTCTTTGAACATTATTCGGGATAAATCTGGCGTTAGGTAAGTTTCACGAGTTTTAATAAATGTTCATATTTTAAAATCTTACAAATAAACAGAAACAATTTTAATCAAGGATGTAAATAAGAAACTTCAATATATGCTTTGATGAGTCTTTGAACACTATTTGGGATAAGTTTGCCGTCAGGTAAGGTTCCCCGAGACATGGAGGTAACGGTACGCACACATGTAGCAACAAATACGTACACTCTACTGAGACCTGGTCTCCAAGATACCATCTCAGATGGAGTATCTCAAGCGCATAACTCAGATCCATGGGACCTGCCCTCGACAAATTCCCAAGGTCAGCTGAGGTCAGAGTAATTACTCGTCCGGTCGGCAGGATGGCTAAAGGCCGCTCTGATCAGAGGCTACATTTTTAAAACATTTTATATTCTTTTCAAAAGCAGGTGTTATTTTTGTAAATAAGGATTGAATTTATTTTAAAAGGTTTAAGACAAGATTTATTATATTTTTTTATTACAATGTTAATGTTTTTGACAATGTACAATATTTTATATAGACGTCCTAAAATGCACAGTGCTTGCTCTAAGAACTTACATCCGCATTGATTAGTTTCACATAATTAAGCATATAAATATTGATGATTATGAGTTGCAGATTTTGCTCTTTTGTTATATTCAATATGACGCACTGTTGTCAAGTAACAATTCCTTCCAACTACATATTGTAATACGACGACCTACTTAGCATAAGTTAGCTGGATACCTGAGGGTATAAAAGTCGTTTAAAAAAACTTCGGTTTTATTTTATTCTCAGAAGACTAAATGAAACCATTTATTTTTAATACATCAGTAGAATTGAATATATAAAATATATATTTTGTATTCTTAACCTCTAAAATATTAGTTAAATTTATGAGATATTATACAATCTAGTTTAAAGAATATTATTGTATTCTTATTATTATTAAAATTTGTCCAGATAATGTCCAACGAAGATTAAATACGAACTAAACTATTTTTGTAGACAGTAAACCTAGCGTATTTATTGTCATGTAGAAATTTCTTATAATCAACCAGAAATATGTTTAACCAGATTGGTGCCTTTTTTATAAACCCGTATCTCCCAGGATGGAAGATATAGTTTTACAGAGCAAAACAGGAATTTCACTTAATCTAAGCATATCTTGTACATTCGCTTTCCATCGGTCTACCTCTTCCACGCGCTTCACTTAATCTAATCATATCTTGTAGATTCGCCCACCATCGGTCTACCTCTTCCACGCACTTCACTTAATCTAAGGATGTCTTGTGGATTCGCCCTCCATCGGTCTACCTCTTCCACGCACTTCACTTAATCTAAGGATGTTTTGTAGATTCGACCTCCATCGGTCTACCTCTTCCACGCACTTCACTTAATCTAAGTATATCTTGTAGATTCGCCCTCTATCAGTCTACCTCTTCCGCGCACTTCACTTAATCTAAGCATATCTTGTAGATTCGCCATCCCTCGGTCTACCTCTTCCACGCACTCCTTTTTTTGTATATTCCCTTACTTATTCTTTCATCATTCATTATCCCCAAATGCCAAGTTATCTTAAAGCTCATGTCTTTATTTTACTTCAAAACATTCAATAAATGAATTACCATAAATGTATATTATGACTTAAAATTATTGTTTTCTGTACCATAAAAAATATATCATTCTTAATACTATCAATACAATACTCTCTACCATATAGGTATATAATAATCTTTATGTATAATACTCTTTATACGTGTATATGATGATATAACCTAGGAGAATATTGACAATTGATATCGTTCCACATTTTCATATCAACAAATAAAACGTGCACTTGTTGAAAACAAAAAAGGCTTAACTGTCCAACAATTAAAAAAAAAATGTTGGATAATAGTTTTTTTAGTGACGCTTAATAACTATAACGATAACTAAAAGGGAGTTCTACAAAGTAAGCACCTGAGTAACAAATAAAAACATACATTTTCTACACAGTCATTTATATACAGCAATAATTTATTTTGATTACATGCACACAACCATACAATCACGCCGTTTTCGTGTTAGGATAGACAGAGAGAACAAAGGATCATACTTTGATATCTCGACACACATGTTTCGCATCTTCCAAATTCATATACCTTCTCATACGACTTATACGATTTCTCTAACATCTAACATTACCATCTTTCAGAATATCATTCAGTGGATCCAACCATAATTTCCTTGGTCTTCCTCTATCTCGTCTTCTACTCGAATTTCCTTGGTCTTCCTCTATCTCGTCTTCTACTCGAATTTGCTATATATATTTTTTTTCATTGGTATTTCCTCATTCAATCGTTCCACGTGCCCAAACTATCTTAGAGGGATCTTCTTCATCAGCCTTAAGTTCACATACAAGCGTAGTCACTTTATTGCGTATTTTATCATACTTTGTCACCACACGTATCTTTCTCACTACACGCATTTACTTCTACAGTATTTATTCGGCTACTTTCAGTTTCCGCGTCCACGTTTCACTCCAATACAACAATGTTAATAATATGAACGAGTGCTTGATTATAACATTTTTGTTATATTTGTTTTCATATTAATTTGAGTTTTATTATATTTTAATTCAATTACTTAACGTAGGTACATATATTTATTATGTGATTTTTATAATTTCATGTACTTCGTGAAAATAATTAAATAACATTTAATGTGTTAAAAAATTATAATGTTCTTTTGTTATTTATGTTATATTTAGGGCTGTATGAGAATAATGCCGAAGAACATTCACGTAGCCGATTGTTGATATTTACTTGACGGAGTTATGGAAATATCGAATAAAAAAGTGTGTATAAATTACAAATTCACAATTGTTAGTGTCCATATAAAGAATACAAAAATATTGAACTACAGGGTGGCACTAATATCTTTATCTGCATTGAAATAACATATAATTGCATATAATTGATAAATAATAAATTAAAAAATATTGTAGTAATTTATGACCACACAAATGATAAAAAATGTAAAAATATTCCCAGTTTACTCACTTTTTTTTACGAGTACTTGTTTATAATATACTCATATATCGCGCATATTGTTACAAAACAGATAAGAAAATAGTGACAGAAAAGCTTTTGAAAAAAAATGTGTCGCTCTTTAAGAGGGTGACGGTATTATGCATATTAAAAGACATGTAGTAAATAATGCATACATTACACACTTTATCAGGGTAGGCAGAAAATATTAAAAGTCGGACTTTCCTATCACAAAACCCATCTTTTGCCTCCTCTATATTCACACACATTCTCATACAGCCCCTATGGTTTCTCTGACTTTTAAATTTCCTTCTTTTCTTAAAATGTAATTCACTTGATCCAAACATACTTTCTTACTATGCTCTAACAATCACATTTGCAATGAATATTTGTTTTGTCAGTCAATTTTTATTCATTCCTTTTACATGTCTCAACCAATTCAGAGTGCTCTTCTTAATCTTACTCAACACATCAGCCTTTAGGTCACATTCATCCCTAATCACTTCATTCCGTATTCTGTCATATATTGTCACCCCATGTATTCCTGTCAGTACACGCGTTTATTCGGTTCCTTTCAATATTTTTTCACTTTCAAATTACACTCCCATACATCAAAATTGGTTATAAAATGCTATTCTAAACTATCATAGCAGATCTGATACAGGTTGGTTCTACTATATATATAAATTTCCAAATTCACATACTACTACTATATATCTATTGTATAATACCCTTTACTGCCCCCCCTCCCTTATCTCACCGAAATTTTTAAGAATCTTTCCGATCATGGACTAACGCTACGCTCAAACAGAGATTGTTTATTGGCCTTTCTGGTTCACTGTTCTTTTTTACGTCGTCCTTTACTGTCCATGCAGTGAGGATCTGGAATCAATTACAAACCAATGTTAGACTCGCTCCATCCTTGGTGTGCTTTAAGAAGCGGCTGAAAACTCTTAGTTTCTAGTCAGTAACATAACGTGTTTCATTCCTGATTTTTTCTTTCCTCTCCACCATCTTTGCTTTTTCCTTTGATTGATGATATTTCAATTTATATGAAAATGAATGTTCGGGTGATTGTCAGTCATTGTGGGCGTATGCTCACATATGTGTTCATGGGTTTTGTGAGGATGGATAGTCATTTGATTTTTTTGCGCCATGTAACTCGCTTTGTTTACTTTAGTATTTAAAAAAACATTTACATATCAACATTTATTTTAGGATATTTAAGACCATTAGTCGTCATTGAAGTATTTCAAATTTGTATCGTAATATATTATATTTTCGTTATGTACTGTACACCCTGGCGGTTGCCACATAATAAAAGATTGTATTTACCTACTGTAATATATTGCTACGTGGTTATTTATTTTAACCAACCAGAACAATTTTCAATAGACCTTGAGTGAAAATTTGCTTAAAATCCAAAAAATTTGGGTACCAACGGAAATCGAACACGCAATCCCCGGGCTTGAAGACAGTTGCCTTACGAACTATGCCATGGAGATTGGATTGCTAACTGTAAGAATAATTTTAAAAAAGTTTGTTAATGTCACAGTTAAGTAATTAGTAAACAAGATTGTAATAGTGCGAGAAAATTCCAACACGTCTTTGGATCAAATAAATTTTTGGTTTTGTTTAAGGTACATATAGGAATCTTTGTAGTCCATATGTTCGATTTAGCATCTTAAAGGCTTAGCCCTAAGATTCGATTACTAGAGCTGAAGACAATATTGTCATCGGGCTAAGAGCTACTAGAGTTGGCACGAAGTTCACGGTTTGTCATTACACTTGTTTGTAACACTATAGTACTTGAAGAGATGACACTTGCAAATGTACTCGGCGTGGGCGAGATTGTTACATGGAGAACTCTTTTTCCAGTCACCTATTCTTGAATTTTTCTTGGCACTATCGGGAATCGAATCTGAAACCGCCGAGTGGAAATCAAGCGTCTTATTAACTAAGCTACGGGGGTCATGGTCGAAATTATATCATAAGAATGCCTATAAATTGGATCGAAGAAATTGTGTCATAAATTCTTTTGCTCAACCTCCGAATTTCACTTACATGTACTCGTATATGTAAAAAAAATACAACACAAAAAACGATATTTTTTATTTATTGAAAATGTTAAAAATCATAGATTAATTGAGTCTGAATGTGCGAAAGTTTCAAGCAAGTTAAATAGGTGTTTCATGGTTAAACTCCATCCTCAAAAAATATTCTTCAAGTAACTAGAGTATACATAAATTACTCGTAGTAAAATAAAAAATACTCTATTCAAAATAAATTGATGTTTTAAAATCAATATTTTTTATATAGATTGTGGTTGAGATCATTAAGTTTTTAAAGCAGTAACAAGTTACCCGCGGGCGACAAATTCAACACCTCTGCTCTAAATGTGGAATCACCAGGGACGGCGCGCGGCGTCTGGCTTGACAACCGGAATAAAAAACTTATTTATTGTATGAATAATCGTTATCTGATTGTAATATACGAAGGAGAGAAATCATGACTTCTCCTACACACCCGATCGACACCTCGGGATCAAGCGCTAATTTGTTTATAATGACAGGTCAATAATTTCATAATAATTGTTGATACTCGTGCATTCTACAAATGGTTCACGAGGAATTCATATTCAATTAGTAGAATAATCGTGATTGTGTTGAATAGATTATTAATTATGAAAATATTTCGATGGTTAAATAATTATAATTAATTTTAACAAAGGTTATATGTTTGCCAGTAATTGAAGAACGCATATGGTAAAACGATTTAATTTGACTTGTGGTGTTGATTTTTTAAATTTACTAATTCACCAGTTACCGTAATCCTTTCTGACTAAAACAAACAATGGTATATATATTATTTCAAACAATATAGGTATCTGGAATTATTTTTTAAAGTTATAATTTATTTATTTTCAATCCACTGTACACTTACGGTTTAAATAGTTTTCATGGCAAGGCGAGTCGTATGGAACAAGTATATAAAATACTGTGGACATAGAGAACCACTTGACTAACCAAGCCCTGTGACGAAGTGATTTCATTCCAATCACAAATTACATATATTTTTCCTTAATATTAAAATGTTCCGTTGAAACATTCACACTCCGCATTCACATTCTTAGATATACTAAAATCACTAGTTATCACATCCACACAAAAATGGGAAAAAACAAGTTAGAGGATAGCTTTTAAAATGTATAATAGTTGAAAACGAAATTAAACAAAAGCAAAAAGTCATTCTTGGGTTGAGTAAAATGTACAGGAAAGAAGGCGGAAGCTTTGCAACGACAAATACGAGTAATAACACATTTCACTTTGCGGGGGTTCACATAAAACTAAAGTATCATAGAATAACCATAATACCATCGTTAAGATTCTGGCATTCTGTAATCAGTTAGTTATACACTATACCTAAACGAGAAAGATCTTCGATGCGTTGGACAGATCAAGTAAGACATGTTAAAGGAATTTCCTTAACCGCTGCTTTCCGAATTGCGAACTATAAAGATCGATAATGTGGAATCGTCAAAGGCATGGGGGTCACAATACCCATCATGAGTAATACGACTGGAAAGAAGCTATACAAAAGCACTCCAAGCTCATCCCGAGATTACCTTGGCTGGAGTGACACGAATAAGGAGAAATGAACTTTATTGCATAAAGTAAGTTCTCAAATGCAGTATTTTTAACATACTCGTGCTTATAATATATGTTACGCATTACTTATAAATATTACATCTCTCTTTAATAACGAAGGTGTTTATCCAGAGCTCATATTCGCTTGTTCTTTCCCAACTTCTTTATACTTTTCCAGTTTTTGATGACATTCGAATTTTTTGTTACTCGTTTTTTTATTTAAATGTTTTATTTGTTTTATTTGTTTTCTTCTTTTTCTTTCTTTACGTGTCAGAGCTAATAACATTATCACCTTTACCCCAGAAATGGACATGAATAGCGTAACTCTAGTCAAGCTGGTGGGAAGAGGTCGTTGTATGACAATTTGTTTACTTTACAATAAAATGCCCATTTTTTTTTAATTCAACATCCGAATGGTCCTGTTAAAGGAAACTAAAAATAGACTGACCGATAACCACATATCTCTTTACATTAACAAAATAAAATAAGAATAGCAGCAGCTAACGAGATGTCGGAAATAATTGCATCGGGTATTGTTTGTTCTGTGCTAATTCCAAGTGGCAAACTGCACACATGCATTTACACTGGCGTCGCGAATACTAATTTAGCTCCCGTTTAAGATAAGGCGTAGGCTCGCAACCGGTGATACTTGTACCAATATCTGTACTAAGAGGAAAGTGCTAAATGCGTGAGTCTGAACTTAGCTTTAAATGCAAGCACAAGAAAGAAATATATAGGGTATTTCCATTATTTACAGATACACCATATATAATCATAGCAATTAAATTGTGGACATTATTTAATAAATTTAATATACACATTTTATCACAATTGTGTTATCACTGTAAATTATTTATTTTTGTCAAATAATATTTAAATCTTATACAGATAAGTTATAATAGAAAGTGATGAAAATTTTCTGCTTTTCGTAGAGCATATTTATAGATTTTACATTCAAGCCAATGGTTTATCTCTTTCTTGTTACGGCCTGTTGAATATAAATAATGAACTCCACGTTCAATTTTCGATAATTTTTCCATATGTAGTCCTGGTTTATTGTATTTTTAGTGATACTCGTATAACCAAAATGAATGTGCCCATTATGTCTTATTTCATCACTTAAACTTACAGATGCTCATTCTTACTGAGAAAAATCGCCAAACTATCATTAATTCCGTAATTGGCATGTTTAAAAAAGCGACTGAAAAACTCTTCATTTCAAGTAAGTAATGGAACGTATGTTATTTCATTCCCGATTTTCCTCTCCACAATCCCTTATTTTCTCTTTTGATTGAGGAAATCTCACTTTTATTGTTGTTGTTTATATGGTTCATGAATTTTATAAAAAAACAAAATGTATAGCGTATGTTTTCGTTTGTAACACTTTCCTCTATCTTTCCTGCCTATAAATGGGTTTGTATTGTTCATAAAATATTGATGCAAAATTTCAGAATATTCATCTAGCTTTTTACACATCACTTAATGAACGTTCACATATAATTTTATTCAAATGAAAAAAAAATTTAAACAACAAGGCATAAAAAACGTTAGATTTCTTTTTAGCTGTGCAATTTATCAATTTCATTTACTGTAGGAAATTGAGTATTCGTGCCAGAAGAGAAACACGACATTTATTATTTGTATTTTTTTTATAAAATATTACTAAAAGGCGCCCAATTTCAAAAAGATTATGGACCCCTGAGATAAAGCATTTTGCGGGTCTCGCTCGGACCCTGTTAATGTCCAGAAAACAGACCAATTTAGATATGCGAACGATGTTTTATTCTCTTAAGGGATCCTTAATTAGTCCAGAATCTAGTAAATAATTCCAATGTCCCCCATAGTTCTGAAAATGCATACTGTTTTGCTTAAATACCAACAACCCAATGGAAAACGGGAATATAATGTACATGAATCTCACTAATGGATTCATACAAAACATAGAAAACAATGCAAAGTAGAACCTACTCGTATCAATATATTCTATTTGGCATTATTTTCAATAGTATAATTAATTAAATTGAGGTATTTCTTTCATAAATCTTCCTTTACGGAATGGACTACTTAATAATCATTGGAACCAATATTAGCACCACCAAACCGTGATCTTATTAAGGTAGGTAGAAAAAATCTCCACTTCATTCTATCCTGACACACATTTTTCGCTTCTGCTACTTCCATAAACTCGTCTTGCATACTATATTATGTTATAACAAAGGCTTTTCACTTTTGTTCACTCAGAATTTATCTGGTCGGTCGTGATATGTTTTTCTAGGTCTATTAAAACTTCTCATACAATATATACTATACTACTTGTATATATTATTTTGTAAATCTTTCACCATTCATTTTAAATTCTAAAAACTAACTTCTAGCTTCATCTTAAGCACCGTATCTTCTTTCAGTCCTCATTCTTCTTTTCTAACGTCATCATTCCTTATTCTGTCACACATTGTTTTTCCACACATTGTGAAATTATGTCATTTGTACAAAAAATACGCTTAATTTAGGGCAGATCTATTTTTAGATAATCTTTCTTTTTAAGTGGAAATGAAATCCATAAAAATATAAAAATAATTAATGCTCCGATGTATTCTTCTATTTCAATGAACAGTTTTAGTACATTAGATATTATAACTGTTAATGTTAGTTATTTATTTTTTATTCGCAAAAGTACAACAGAAAACTTGTAGATTTTTTTATATGCTTTTATAGCAATAATTGAAAACCACGCGTATTCGAAATCGATAAAGAATTTTAAGCTTCACTGCACTTTTACCAAAAAATATATACATGTACGAGTATTTTGATTATTTGAACCACGAGATAAGAGTTACTTTAAAATTGATGGGTTTTTATAGTTTTTGTTGTAGGTGTCAGAGATAAGATATTATGTTTATATACTCATAAAGCTGGTTGACCAGAAACTCATATTTAGTCAATCAAGAAGGCTACAATAATTGAAATAAGAAGGAAGGAGACAAAGGAGGAACATAATAAAATTTATTTAGTAGTAATATAAATGTAATTCCATAATTCGTTACTATTTGTATTTTAATAAGGATAAGGATGTAAAATTACGTAATAAAAATATGTTATCATCTAGACTAGCGGTTTTCAAACTTTTTCATTGGAGGACCCCTTGGCATCTGGCTAAGTTACTATGGATCTCCAATTAATATTAATTTACTAAATATTTATAAGCTGAATTTAAAAACTAAAATGAATATAATAGTACACTTTTACTTTATATATTACGAGTATTACATAAAAACTTCCCCCTGCTACCCACTACGCTAAGCCGGCATATCGCTCGCCACCTCCTCCGCCTGCTGATGTACCTTGTTTGTAAGTAGGTACTCACCAATATCCACTTAATGAATTGCTGAGTTTTAAAGAACAGGACACCAGTAGAAAAATGTAATCATTCGAGCTTGTTGCGTGCATGAAGAAGACGTTTCTAATATAATTGTAGTAATTTATGAAACAGTTCACGGACCCTAGTTTGGGAACCATTCATGTAAACGCATAGTGAGTGAATTAGATAAAGAAATCTTTCATCAAAATTTGTAGTAAGTAAGGAATTTACAATAATTTATCTAAAAAGACATCCATGTGCCTGAAGCCCTTAATTAATAGCTCGTTTCTAAATTTCAGACGTTCAACACATTAATGAAATCAGTTGTTGTCTAAGGCTCATAAATATGATTGACGACCCATAGGGATCAGCAAAGACTTCTGAATTTTGAGAATACAGTTCTCCGAAGAATTAAGACACCAAGACCAGGAGTGGCGGCCGGCACAAAAAGTCAGAAAATGAACGAGGAAATCCGCAAGCCTTACGAAACAGCCGCTGATTATAAGTGATTACGCAAGCTGACCTGGATTATATGTTACACGTTCTCCGAGCTCATAAAGGCAAGACGTCCAAAATTATACAATATTTGAAAGAAAACAAAAATCCCCCAGGTAGTAGACCAAGACAGTGGCTAGAAGTTATTATCTACTAAGACCTTAGAAGGCTCAACTTGGAGGACTGAAGGGATAAAACACAAGATCGAAAAGTCTGACTGGACTTCGTACAGGAAGCTTAGGTTCTACACGCGTTGTGTCCAGCGGAAGTGAGTGAAAAGTAAATAAGTAAGGAATTGAATTTAAACTTTTCAACTTAGAAATTCTTGTGCCTCACGATTTTGTCAAGTACCACACATTGTTTTCAGCCATTTCACGATACAGTAGTAGGTATTCCATCGAATACTTATGCTAATATCAACTTGCAAAGTACTCTTTCTTTGTTACGCGGGCTGTACCTTTTGAATGGGGCCTTGGAAGTTAACATCGGCAACATTTCTGAAAATATTTTTAAAGAAGGCATATAACACTTTCTTATTAATGAGGTTTAACCTGTATATATTATACGAGTAATTAGTTGTATAAAAACACAAAAATATTTAAAAATAAAATAAATGTTCAAAGTTGGCAAGTTGTAATTTGAAGTATAAAAAACGCACTGAACCTAAAATTACGAATTGTTAGAGTAACCATCGTCACTACTAAAAAATCAGATTTTAGTTTCATTCAATTCTAATAATCGCAAAAAACTATGATTTCTTCCATATCATCATCAACGGGATCATCTCGGGTTTAATTCATATTGATTGCTTTCAGGCTTTGCTCTTTCGCGTTTTTGATCTATTGTACTCGTATATTCATATTTTTCTGTGGCTTATTTAACTATTTTACATAATTTCTAAGAGCGTTAATAAGCAGCTTAAAAAATCATGAAATAAATTTATCAAACGAAGAACTGCAAAGTTTGACCCTGCCGATAGTGTTGATAATTTGTTTTAGTTGCCTTTATATATTAAGTTTGACCTATGAAGAATGTGTGCTTGCTAAAGGGCAATAGCTTGTACATATTAAACTAGTACACACATACGCGTATCTAATCATAGGATAGTTAACATGCAACCTTGATCGCGAGAGATTGCTTATTGTAATAATTTGGATTGCTTATAATTGAAAAAACGGTTTTATACCTAAATTAAACAAAATCTTGGAATTCAGATGATACAACAGTACATTACTTTTTTGTTTTAATTTTATTAAAAATAAACTCTTATTCGTTATCATACTTATTTAAGAAATTGTGATAATCAATGGGTTTGCGATTATTTTATGAAATGGCCTCATTGAATGAACGCATATATCATACATAATATGTCGATGTCCATATTTTCACGTTCCGCCATGTTGATCATTTTGACCAAGAAGGATATATTTCAATTTAAAATGCCGTAAAAAATACGAATCTCTCCGAGCTTTACCGAGAATCCTGTTAAGAGTCTTTTTAATATTTCCCTTGCACAACTACTAATTAACGGAGATGCAGTAAAAATCTTAATAGGCCCTCAGTTAAAATTATTGATGCTCATTAAAAGTCGTTATTCTTCACGTCGATATTCAGACAGCTTCATTTATTTTATAACAATGTGTAAACGACTGTTAAAGCGACGTGCTTAAAGAATTCCAATGTTCGATAATGTAGAATACTTTTACATTTATTTTAGTCAAAGCCATATGGCACTATGTACCAACTTAAATCAATTCTACCTATAAGGACAATTTATTTTGGAGTTCTCTCGTAAATTAAGTTTGCAACATATTGATGGTTATGGTATTAACATTCTGGAAAATTACGATACGTTGTTATAAAAAAATTGTATGTCTTAAATTCACCGTTGAGGAAGTACAAAAAGGTTGATATCGGTTATTTATTGTTCGTTTAATGATTTATGTTTATAGTCGACATTATTTTGCAAGCTGAGCAATCCAAAATCCGCTTCATATCTTCGCAAAAAAATCCAGATTTTTTCAGAACACGTGTCCGTTCACTTCGATCAGGTGAAGATCAGAGATTATTTTGCATACCAAGACATCACACCACATTTTACAAGTTTTCACTTGCAGTTTACTCAGCGCGACTGTAGAAAAAAATCCAAGATTTATTAGATGTACATTTATATACGTTTAAGGGAGAACTAAAAAAATATTGTCCAGAAAGTAAAGAACGTTTTGGCATAACTAAATAAAAACGAAAGATATCGACACAAAACTATAATGACAAAGTCACAGTACCTTACTCTATTTTTCAATGTAGTCGCCATAGCTGTCAAGGCACTTATTGTAACGTAGAACAATTTTTTCAATTCCGATGTTATACTCTTCTACCGCCAAAGATTTGAGCTAGGATGTCACTTCTTGTTTGAGGTCTTCATCGTTTGCGAACTGTTTTCCACGTAAAAATTCCTTTTGTTTCGGGAATAAGTGAAAATCACTCGGTGCCAAGTCAGGGCTGTAAGGAGGATGTCCAAAAATGTCCCACTTAAGACGTTGAAGTTCTCGCTGTGTTCGTGCTGATGCATGAGGCTGCGCATTGTCATGAATGAAAACCACCTTTCCCGATAACATTCCACGTCTCTTGTTTTGGATGGCGCGTCTAAGTCGTTTAAGAGCTTCACAATAGGCCTCTGAGTTTATTGTGTGTCCTCTTGGCATAAACTTCACGTGGATCAAACCCTTTCGGTCCCAAAAAACTGCTGCAATAACTTTTCTGGTGTTGAGATTCGGTTTTTCTTTTCCGAGCACAATTTTTTTTTGTAGCCAAGGTGCTCTGTCACTATTTCATGTAGGAACGATCGTGAAATTTGTGGAAAAGATTCATGTACTGTGCTTAAAATTTGCCTATAAATTTCGATAGGCCGAACATTTTGTGCATTCAGAAAACGAATGACACTACGCACTTCACATTTGGCGGGATTTTCGATGGGCGCAGCCATTTTGAAAGGTTCCAGAACAAAGACGCACGACCGTTGAGCAACAAAACTCGGCTCGCACTGAAGCGAGAAAAGGAGCTAACTGGCACGCATACGATCGCGGTGGTGGGGGATCGGCGTAGGGCGTGGTGCGCAATCTTCTTTACTTTCTGGACGCGCCTAGTATCACTCAGAATATCTTTTCATCTTAATTTCCTTTGCTTCCCATCCTTGTTGTTGAACGAATTCCTTTCTTCTAGTTGTTCCATTATTAATAGAGATTAGTCATTTGTTTGTTTTTTTTATTTACTTTAATTTTAAGGAATATGACATACATATACTCGTATACATTTTTTGGTAAAATTTGTCATTGTTTAAACAGTTTAATGTATTCAAGATGAACTAGTTGGTTGGAAGAAATGGCTTTATAGTAATAAGCTCACCAGATATACCATGTTCAACTACGTACACAAAATAATTAAACTAAAAAAAATATGAGTTGTTTTCCTGAAGGAGTTGAGTGACGTATAAAAAACGTCTATGTCCTCAGATATATGTTTGTTTAGATATAGCAGTGTGTTTGCTCTACCTACTTTCTGCCTATCCAAATAGGGAAATGGCGGGGTGATGATGACGATCTTAAATTTAACATTTTTTACATTATATGTTTTATCACAACTTTTATCAATAGTAGTTCGAATGAAATTATAACTTGGTTTTAGATTTTTAACGAAAGTGCCCGGCAATTTATTAAATAATACCGCAGAAAGCGAGTCTTGTTATCGTGGCTGACGATCACCGCCAGACTCAACGCTGCGCCGTGCGTGATCCAAGAGTATCGCGATTTCCTCCACCCCATTACTTTATTATTCCGTATGGATTATTTGTAATAAACCTTAATCGGTTCTTAAACCCTGCTTGTTCCAGTCTAATTGTAATCCGCCACATGAGAGGCGCTTGCTAGGCTTGCGTGCCGCGGCCCCAGCGCTGTCATATTCTATCGGTTCTGGACCCGGACCCGGACTAAATGCCCGCATCCAGAAACAATGATCTCTGTCTTACCGCAGGTAAACAAGCACACTATTGTCCGTAGACTTATGCCACAGGGGAGGCTTCAGCTAGATTTTCGGCATTTTTTTAAAATTCTTTGTGATAGCATTATTTTCAAATGTGCTCTACTTTGAATGACTTTAAAAAGTATACAAATACTAATGACATTTAATCCTTAAAGTTTCCAAAAACTTTGTCGAAAAGAATCTTGCCCTGGCCTTCAATTTTGATTCAGTACTAACCCAACATAATAATTAAGCACGTTTAGATTTTGATTTATATATTTCTTAAATAAATCACGTCTAATGAATTCGGAGAAGCTGATGATCACGGAGACAGTTGAGGGTATACGAGCAAAATGAGTATGTGCTATAAGATGGACGGACTAAATAAAGGAATTAACAGGATGTGCACCAAGCTCCAGACATAGCAGAGGATCACGACGCTTAGCATTGAGCACGCGACGAAGAAGAAGAAATCAATAATCAACTCGTAACACATAAAATATCAAAACAGACTA
>OX463841.1:20597536-20665536 GCA_949825065.1 Odontocerum albicorne | reverse complement strand
GATCGGCATCTTAGCAGCTAGGTCACAGAGGTCATGATTAAAACCAATAAATTAACTTATGTTTAACAAATACTGAGGTTTAAGTTAGATAAAGTACTTTTTAAATTATGTTTGGCGCTTCACAAACTGACAGTTTTCAATCAATGTCGCGGTAAAAGCTGGGAAAAAAGTTGCTCAAGTTAGACGTGTTGCGGCGCTAAATGGGCGCTAATCGCACGGGACCGGGGCTCGGAGTAATGGTGCAAGTTTCTCCCTGGCACTCGTAAATGCTTCCTTAAGGGGACCCTCGCACGACTTATAATATTGTGTCATGCGTCTATACAATTTTCGTCTATGCCTTTGTGAACATTAAATGCTATACTATAAGAGTTGCCAATGCGTTAAATGATATGTTTGAAGATTTTCATAGCTATTTTATACTAGTTAAAAATGCTTTTCGGAGTCGTTGCCGTGTTAAGTGGCTAAAATGATGGCCAGTGTTTTGAAGGCGTTGCAGCCTTTATCCTCAGGGTGATATAAAAAAATACTATTGAATACAGTAATCACGCAAGAAGTACCCACCTAGTCAATCAGCTGTACGTGAATAAGGCAACATTCCTGAAAAAACATTTAAAACTAATAGATTAACTATACTGTACATAATTACTTATCATTAAACCAGGAAATAAATTCACGCATTGTGAAATCTGCAACATTTGATATAATGAAGTATAGAGTATGGCGCAGTTTAAATCTACTTCTGAAAACCAAATTTCAGGTGTACCAAGCTTGTGTTCTTAGCAATCTTCGCTGAAACCTTACCAACATATAGATACTAGGATAAAAGGTGAAATGCCTTCTACATGCAATGTTTGCGTCGAAAACTTGGCGTAACTAGGTAAGACAAGCTTACTAATGCGGAATTACTTAATCGCACCGTTATATCATAGCTGTAGCGCTCCTTAAACAAAATATACTGTACTGGCTTGGAGATCTACATCGAATGGATGGCGGTCGATTACCAAAGGATATATGGAGAAATATGCAACGACTAAAAATCCCACGGTAGACAACACCTATGTTATAAGAATGTCTATAAAAGAAACATAAAGACTTGTAACGTGGATTTCGAATTGTGGGAAGATCAAGCCCAAGACATAAATCTGTGGCGCCAAGTGCTTTGTCGAGGCAAGGAGGTATGCCATGAAAATTGGCTGGAAGACCTCAAATTTAAACGAGAGAGAATAAAGCGTGAAGTATCCTTGCACCAGAATTCGAAGTGACGTTTTTGGTGTGATAGTATCTGTGGATCGAGAAATAGTCCCCACAGTAGTTAGAAAAGATGTCACCAGTCCCAAGCTTGCCTTCAATAAAAAAATATATGTGTTTTATTAGTCACTGCGTAGTCATCGTCTTTAGGAATGAAAATAAGGTATATCTTATATTTGTATTACAGAGACACAACGTTTTATAGACTTAAACTAGCCTTAAATACCAAGGACTTTTTACCAGCTTGAGCGAGTCTCAGAGCTTCAAAGACAAATGTTTCAGTTAACTGTGAGTTTGAGTAAGTCGAAAACTATTTATATATTTAAAAGTTTATCGTATAGTGTAAAATATGACGGGCATTGTTACAAGAGTATTTACCAAAATTTATCATATTATACAATATTATAGTATGTCATCTAAGTTAGGAGCTGTTAAGATATTTATTCTAGTTTCCTACAAGCACTTTCTTTCATTATTCTGGTTAAATTTAGATTACATTAATATCTTCTTCTTCTTCGTCATCTTATTTTAGGCCTGTTGGCCTGTTATGGTTCTTCATCATTGTTTGCCTCTTGTGACGTTGACTGCCAGCTGTCTTTCCATCTTTTGGGAGGTCGTCCTGGAGGTCTGGCCATTCTTACGGCTCTTGGTTCCGCCATTCTGGATACGTGTTCGTTCCAGAACTTTCTTCTCTGTCATCCTCATCTGACAATATCTTCAACTTCGCACGTCCTTCGGATTTCTGTGTGTTGTACTCTATCACGAAGGGTTTTGTCAGGGATACTCCTGAGTACCTTCATTCGCTGGTTCGAAGGAGATTTTTGGTTCTGAAGGTGTCGGCTCTGGACTATATGCTGTATGTCATTATGGGGCGGACAGAAGTCTTGTATATCCTATATGTTTAATATGTTTTTTTTAATTTATAAAAGTTAATAACAAAAAAGAAATCCGAAACTTTGAATGTTTTTTTAATTGTTTTTTTTCCTTTTAATAATACAAGACGAGAATATATTAAAATATTAACTATAAATACATTTAAATTACTTAAGGAACTTTGAAGACAGGATAATAAATTGCATAGCATAATTTAAATTAAATAATACTTGTAGGGAATCGATAGATAACATTCTATTGTAATTAATCTTCATAAGAGACATTTACTGGGGGATTTTTCAGCTCTGATTTCTTAAATATGAATTTCATAAATATTTTAAGGATATCGTGGAATGGGTTGTTAATTTCTTTGAATATATACAGTACGCCAAGTGTCGACTCGTAATTAAGACTGACAACTTATTAGGTTAATGACTATAAGATGTAAGGAATTCAATAGTAAATATCCATAGGTAAAAATATCAACATTTTTTTTCACATTCACATGTACTCAGTAAGATCCAGGCAAAATACTAGTAAGATCCAGGCAAAACACATGTACTCAGTAAGACAGGCAACAAACCTAGATCCGTTTAATTTGAAAGTGTTCACTCTAATTGCTTGTTTTTACTGTTAGATTTTTTCAGATAATGTGTATACATACATACATATAAACACGCCGTGTCCCTTGCGAGGTAGGCAAAGAGAACATATTTCCAAACTGTTATATTCAAGCACAAAACCTTTGCTTCCTCCACATTCATACATCTCGTCATGCATAAACTTAATCATACTTCTCACTTTACCATCTTTCAAAATCTAGCCCATTTGGTCGATCTACTTCTTTCACGCACACCTTGCACTTCCGACTTGTATATTTGTTTAGTCATTATTTGATCATGCATCCTCTCCATATGTCCAAACCCTCTAAATGCTCCTTTCTTCATTTTACTTCAAATATCCATTACGTACGCATATTATACAAGTATATACCTATCGTGTAAAGTAAATAAAAAATAGTTGAAAATGTATGTCATCGACCGACGTCCACCATTGTAGAGGATACTCAAAATATTAAAAATTATTAAATTTATATTTTGGTATAGTTTTGATTACTTCATTCTGTATAACTGAATGTAGAATATACATAATATCAAACACTGTAATTTGTTTTTTCAACCACCATTTATTTACAGTGTTTGATAAAACAAATGACAATATCTTTAAACCTCCACAATGTTAATATTAGCCTTAACTATAAATTATAATATATATGATATGATATCAAACATATTTGAGTCAACATACTCGTAGTTCGAACAGAAAATGAGTGCGATGACTATGTTAAAAGCATCTCTATCTCTCGTGAGCAGTGAGCAGTGAGCAGTGTTGGCACAGCCATGACGATATCAGGCGAGGTAATGGTAATGAAAGCAGAATATCTTAATTTACAAGTTCCTCGACATTTGGGAAAGCTGGTGTTTTCTCTTAAACTCTCTTCCATTGATACCCGGCCCGGGCATAAGTTGTTTACGTCGGGCCGTGTTTATCCTCCCGGCAGCGGCAGTCAGCACTTAGCGGGCCACTTAGATATTTCCAACGGAAACAAATAAAAACGACTCTCTCGAATGGCTGCCTGCCGCCTCATACAGCTCCATATTCGCCAGCTCCATTTGAAATGCTAAATGATGCATTAATAGCGGCAGTCAGTGACGTGCCCTCACTAACGTCGGCCTAATGGGAAATGCGCGCATGTTGATGATGATGACTTAAATGATCATTATCTCCTTTTCCAAACCTTTGAATAATAATTGTGATATTGAGTAATGATTTAGTTTCTTCCCTGCATAATCATTTCATCGGACGTGATCTAACTGTTACCAAACACGCTGATGTGAACTGTCACCATTCACGCGAGCGAGCGCCTCAGGTTCTCTTCCAGGCAGGTTGACTTCCAAACTGGTAGACCGTTTTACATCTAAATGTGTAGCTTTAGTAGCTTATGTAAACAACACAAAAATAGCGCTGTAAAACTCTGTCATAAAACACATAAAACACTACTGGAAATTAAAGCTGTTCATTACCTTGGTATTCTGGTCTCCTTACCGTCCGTCCGTCTAATTTTGGGTTTGATTAGTGAAGACTGCGTGCTGGTTGAAGTGCAACAGCTTTCACACACTAAACTAATAAACTGACAAGCGTCTTCCATTCTCAGGAAAGCTAACAGTCATACTCAATCACGAGGAATAACCTTTTACCATATATCGTATAATTTAATTACTTAACCTGTAATAGTTTTTTCATAAAATTAGTATTTTTATGGAAAGAGAAAAAACCTAATTATTGAGATAATATAATATCTGACAGCCTCAGTAAAACGAAAAGTGGTCGATGGAATTCAAACCCGCATCTCCTCCACAGTCATGGCAAACGAATTAACATTACACCACGACTTTTGTTATTTCATTTTATTCCAGTCCTCATCAGACAACGTATTATTTTATAATTTTGCTAGCCTTCCTTAATAAAAATAATAATTTATACATATACTCATATGTAATTATATTACCACACGGAAAAGAAATGACATTTGTACAGTAAAGTACGCATGAATAAATATACGATTTTTTGTGATTAAGTATCGCCATAAGGTATCCTTTAAAATATTTTCTAAAATAACTCTCTTTAGTGCAGACTTAAACGTATATAGATTTTCAAACCCTTGAGTCTTGTAGGGAGGTTCTTTACACAGTAATCATTTTAAAACACTCAATTCTCAATCTATGTATTGTACACAGCCGGATAGCTTTTGGATATTTTATTGTAAAACCAGCATATATTGTAGCAATGAACGCTGATTAAATTCAAAAACTTTTCACTTACGAAGCATACAGATCTGCGCTCAAGTCAAGCATTGAAGCCAGCCAATTAAGATCATATATGACTTAAAACAACTGATTATTTTCATTCACATTTAATAAATAGTAATTATTCATTCGAAAATAGTTGATAATGTATTATATTATACTATTTGAATATTTAAAAAAAACTTATAAAAATGTTAGTCGTTTTTTTTTTTTTGCAAATTTATGTCTAATTATTTATATGCGCTTCGAAATGTCCATCTTTATTTTTCACAGAACTCATAAAAAAATCTGCAATGAAGCTCCCACGTTACGCCAATGCACAGTGCTCTAGGCCAATAGTGGGAAATCCTTTTAATAGAAAAGCGTTTCAGCTGTGTTGGCTCGTGAATTAATGCTGGACGTATAATGGAAATGCTTTACACTACATGTTTATTCATTTACAACTCAGCTCTAAAATTTATGGGGTAAAACGTAAAAATCACCAATGGCCATATATCCTCTTACTTTACATTATTTATTTCATGAAATACTCCTCTACCATTTGAAAAGGTTTCAGTTTAAATTGTTATCAAAGATAATGAAGGTTCAATATTTTTTTAATATGTTTCATCCCTTATATGGCTTAGTAAGTTTCACTTAAGAAGCTTTGAATTAAATAAGGCTTTCGAACAGTTGCCGAATTCGGTTATTGACAATAACAACGTTTTTAATAATATTATATAAGGAAAAAACGAGATTTTGAAAATCAATTCAACACTTTTTTCCTTGAAGAGGTTTTAGTCTCTAAACGAAGCGCGTTGATGTTAAATTAGCCAGAATGTTAATGGTACAAATATGAACAAATTACATTTTCTTTTTCTATACACGTTTACGGCAAATTTGTCCATTGAAACACTCAACACAATATACATACAACACATGTAGATCAATGATAGAAATGAGATTCAGAAAATTAAAAAAAAATATGCATAACCACATATGAAATGTAATAGAAAATAAGATAAATAGAATTCAACAATACGTTAACATCGTCTGGCCAGGGACCACCACACGTTCCTTTCCTGCACCCTTTCTAGGACTTGTACCTATTCCAGCTGCATCGAATTGCCGCTGATCCCCTTAACTGGTTTTCTCCAGCTAACCAGGCCCGCGGGAAGACACTAAAATAGGTTGATACATTTAGGAATCTGGGAGTAGAGCTCTGAAGTGTAAGGACAGCAAGACGCAGCACAGATTTAGGATGATTGGTACAGATAGTAATACTAGTATATTGAGCTAATAGTGCGCATCAGTAATAAGGAAATAACAGCTCATAAATATATATCCAATATATTTTGATGCATAAGCATAAGTATTGATGTAAGAACATAATATGTAAACTTTCACTGTTTGCTCTTGTCAAATAACTGGGCCGTTATTTAAGCACATGCGTTGAATATAACGTGATAATTCAGTGCTCTTTTTTTGTTTTATAGTTTTCCAAATAAAAAAAATGTGGTTTATAAAAAAAAATTTAAATATATTTCTCTCTGTAATTTCTGTTGAATTCA
Organism: Odontocerum albicorne; assembly: GCA_949825065.1. NCBI lineage: Eukaryota > Metazoa > Arthropoda > Insecta > Trichoptera > Odontoceridae > Odontocerum > Odontocerum albicorne. The sequence goes on along the minus strand of OX463841.1, from coordinate 20,658,998 downwards.
TGTTTATTAAAATATGTTTATTGTAATGCATCCTTGTTTGATATATTGAATTATTAATCAGTCATTTCACAGTAGGATTACATTTTCAGTGTAGTTTTCAAGGGATGCTTACAGGTCTCAAAAAATACTGGAGTTACATCAAAGTTTCAGCAGATCACATCATTCAGGAGGAAAGCATATTTATTCTGGGGAGGATCCATCAAACTATTCCATCTGGACCTCGTACTCGTAAAAGTAGTAAAGGGGATGGTATCTTTTTATTTGAGTTACTAGGTCACAAAATCCTCCATAAAAGGGAGGTGTAAAGGACAAGTTATCTCGGGAAAATCTGGCCTCTTTTGAGTGTCACCTCTTCACACATCATATAGATGGTAATGCGACTGGCGTTAGAAATTCACCGTAAGAAAGAACGAAGGTGTCTTTATGAGGAAATGTTTGACAAAGTTAACGAGCAAAAATGTCGCTTTTAAATCTCGTTCTTGATAAAATATTATAATTGTGTATTTTTACTACTTTCGTATAACAAAAAGTCTTGAAACGGACTGTTAGTTAATCTTCTTAAGGGTTCACTTAACATAACACTGGAATGAAAAGATTGTACTATATTTATCAAAAATGTATTATTACCTTTGTTTAATTGATATTTTGCTGTTCGTTTTTAAAGTATGGTTAATTTATAATACATGTGTATATACGAAAAAGTGAAGTCCGATGTCTTGCAACGAAGTGGACATATTTCGTGGAACGTCAGTGATGTCCATGTGCCAGTATTCTGGTCGGAAATAATTTAGTGCCTTTGCACGATAAGAAGAAGAGATTGATTTATAAAAATTTATTTTAACCAATCGCATTTTATTTCATTAAATAAATACGAGTATATGATTGGTATCCATGTGTCTGAAGTTAAGCAAACAAAAAGTAAAAGGGATTAAGATGGAAATATCTTGGAGGTAGAGGTTTGTAAAATTATGAACACGTAATGCTTTTATGTCCAGTCTTTTCTCAAATCTATATGATCTTTTATGTCCACTCTTTTCTCAAATCTATATGGATAAACCCCATTTGATCAATAAAGAGAGACCTTTCCGTACGGAAGTGGATCCAAATGAACTACGAGTATGTTACAACATTGGTTGGGTTTTATTAATTTAAATATTTTATATTTCTGAAGTTTATTTATATTATTTTTTAAAAGTTCAATAGAGGAAAAATATATCTACTGAAAAATATGTGTTACTCAATTTGATAGTATGCAAAACAACATTCTATTTATTAGGGACTATTTTTGCCACGTCGCGTCTATCTGTCTGCTATTTCTAAAGTCCCTAGTTTCCACCGTTACATTACCCATCACATACCACATATGTACATATTTCAGAATGACGTTGATAGTAAAAATTTACGCTCCCTAACAAATGAAAATTATTTTACGCAGAAATAAGGACGACAAGAACACAGAAAATTTATACATATAATTTGGAAATAAAATATAAATACATTAAGATTATGTTCATAATATGTTTTATCAAATACTGTTTACTCCACTTTGTGTAACGGTATAACCCTACCGGTTTCAAGGTTTTCACCTCATCATCAGGAGAGCACAAACAAGTCTTGCTTGTACTTCCTGATGATAAGGTTAAAACCTTGAAACCGGTAGGGTTATACCGTTACAAAAAGTGGAATAAACAATATTTGATAAAACAAATTACAATGTCTTTAAACCTCCATAATGTTAATGCCTTAACTATAAATAATATAATGTAATACATTAAGATTAATTTTAATTGTATAAATCATTTAATCTATAATAATATAAATAAAAATGTAAATGTTCGTATATTAAAAATCTCTAATCTCCGAAAGTTCTTCACCGATTGCTTTGAAATTTCGACAAAAGGTTGCATTCGAATACAAGCATACTTATATATTTTTTTATATACAGTTGTATATAAAAAAGTTTTGTATATAAAATAGACGAAATAATGGGAGCGCCCCCTGTTAAACGTGACAGCAACACACGCAATATAGATTTCGATTTATTTTCATTTTGATTTCGAATATTAAATATTAAATACTAAATTTTCAAATATGTACGTGTGTTGAAAAACAGCGCCATCTGTTTGGACGTAAAAGCAACACACGCTATACTAAAAATTTTATGCGCCATTTTGTATTCTGTGTGCGTCGTATACAATAGCTGCTGTATTTCATTTCGCTTTTAACAGTTTTTCTTATTTTTCAGTGCAATTAGCGGTGAAATTAAGGTGTGTCGATTGATTTTCATTTGAATTCAAATTATATCGTGAAATGCGTTAAAATTGACCCGTGTCGATTGATCTGCGTTTGAAGTGAAATATTTCGTTAATATATTTTTCTTTCTTTGTTTTTTAGTTCGTGTTTTTTCCTTTTTTAATGTTTCGCAATTTTATATGTTTTTGTTATAACTTTCTTTCTTCTTTTTCAGTGCAATCGATCTGCTTTATATGTTAGAAAGTCTAGGATGAGTCGTGCGGCGTTTAAAACGTCATGTCACAAAGGGATGGGGTAAAATCGTTTTTTTTTTCAAATCGAATAGTTTTTTTTATAAATCAAACCATTGTTTTTTTCTCAACTGACGTTTTAATTCCTAATTTTCATTATACTGTCTTTCTAATGTAATGTATGATTCGTATCTATCTTTAAATAGACCAAGATCCACAATGAATTAATACTAATTACGAACATTTCATTTTAGGTATAAAAAAATCGAAAATCCAATTATCGAATACCCCATCCCTAGCCAATGCGGACTAACGTAGTGACTTTTGACAAACGTCACCAAATATTATTTGATTTTTACAAACTGCCACATTTTTGCTAATTTGTAACAAGATGTATTCATTTGTCATTATTGTTAGTTTATTGTAATTAAGAATCACGATTGTCTGAGTGAACAAGCTATTCTTGCCGCCAAGAACAAAGACGTCTACGAACTTAACAATATTATTCAGTTCCTTTTTTAATGTTTCGCAATTTTATATGTTTTTGTTATAACTTTCTTTCTTCTTTTTCAGTGCAATCGGTCTGCTTTAGTTTATCAAAATGCTGAGGAAGCAGCAGAGTGACGTGCAGCCAGACTTGAAGATACACGGTTGCGAGCACGGCGATCGCGTTCTGCAGCTTCAGATCTGCTTCGTTCTCAACAGAATGAACGCGACATGCTGAGAGTGGCTGAAAGACGTCAAAAATATTGTATACTCACAAGCATTATGAAATTAAACATATTAGAAACGTGTGTTTTCTCTTTTCTTTATTTTCCATTTAACCAGTCTGAGCCACAGCAACGCGTGGCCGGGTACAGCTAGTCAATAAATAAAACAAGAATGATGTTTTCATCATTATGTTTTTTGAAGTGAAACTTCTATAGGCGCGATAGGGCAAATTGGCCAGAACGTCACGAAAAGTGAAACGGTGTATTATATTGATTTAATTTTATTAAGTGTATTATATAATTATTAAAATTATTATTTATTATTAAATTTAATATTATTTATTATACATTAAAAATAAAAATAATAATATTTTTTTATTAAATTAAGAGAGATTTTCTTGAATTAAATTCCACATAACCATTTATTAATACTAAAAATAAAAAAAACCGTTAACAAATGGAAAAAAAGCAATGCATAAAATTAACTTTTCCTAGGAGCTAAGAAGTTTCACTTCTACCGCGCGAGAGTCTCACGCATCTGTTTTTTTCTTTAGACGTTTCTATAGTCAAATCAATTGTTTTTGTTTGACTGATTACCAAATACGAGTATCTTACGAGTATTCAAACTTAAAACTGCAAGAATCTGAAAATTATTTTGTTAAGGTAAAAACATTTATACGCTGTCGATGGTTTGTGCTCGGAGTATCGGTCCGATTTAAGGACACCTTACTCCTTCATCGGACTTAGGAAACGGATATTTTAAACATTTAAGTAATCATGGAAAATAAGTTTACTCTAAGACAATGGGACGTTAGTATGAGAGTAGCTGAAATTAATGAAATACTCGATGAAACCATAAGAATATTGACATATAGTAGATATTGATGAATTAATAGTTTCGCAAAGAAAACAGTTTGTCAATTAGTATTTAATGGTGAGAATTATTTTTGAAAGAGAACTGAATAGTATTATCTTAAAAGATAAAAGAACAAACGACGCTTGACTATGAACCACTTTGTTTATCAAACATTTGTAAGAACTGTTCTTACAAATGTTTGATAATTTTTTTTAATTGTAGATATTAATATTATTTAAGCATTAATTACTACGCGCTTACACGACCACTGCAGTCTAATATGTCTTCTTCCAATTCAAAGATCGCGTGGTTGATTCCCGTTGAAACCAAGACTTTTTAAAGATGATTTCAGTATAGTTTTCACTTAAGGCTTTAACGTCGTTCTGGTTGGTCGGAATATATTGTCACATGGCAATATGGCCACCAGGTTATATTTTATACGAGAGTACAATAATACAATTATTTATATTTTTCTACCTTTAGTTGACGATACCTGTGGCCTAGTTGGTAATACGCTGACATTCCATTCTGGGGTTTTAGATTCGATTCCCGATGTTATCCAAAAATAATAAAAAAAGGGTAACAATCTAGTTGAAGAGTTCGTTAGGTAACAAGGTAACAAGGCTCGTACACGCTAGATGTGTGCGAGGGTTTTTGCCTGTCCACGTGCGATAGTTCTTGAAACATGTGTGATGGTGAACTGTAAGCTACTCGTATTTGCCTACTCGAGTGATTCTTAACTCGAAGGCTCGATTACTGGGGTCGATGAAAATATTACCTCCTGACAACAATCAACATGTTTGCATCATCAATTTGGATGTGTTGAGGCGTACCACATGAATATATGAACGAATGAAATGAAAAAGTGATTTACTGTAACCGCATACTCGTTTGTTCATTTGATATCTTTTTATATATTTTAATTTGATACGTCCAAAATTCACAATCCTCGGTTAAAATATTTGTGTATACAAGTATAGAAAAATACCATTATAAAGACCCTATCCTGAAGTTTTAAAATTTTATTCACGTCGCATTTTACTTTGATTTAAAATAAACATTCTGCTTGATCCCTACTCGTTAAGGATTTTTTCTTCCGAAATGTGAAGTGGAATGTACCTACGTGAACCAATTAAAGTCGGCAAAACACAATATAAGATTGGCTGGCTGGTAACAGAGAAGATTGGCTGGCTTTTAGGAGTAGATAGAGGCTGCTGAGAAGAGGAAGGTTGGGGGTAGAGAGGGAGGTGGAGTATCGCAGGACTCGGGATCTGACTAGCGAGACTGTAGACAATAATGCAGAAGACATGTCCTATAGTTGCATCCGATGTTGGGTCTACATATACTATATAATATATTCAATAGTAGTTATTTATTGGATTAATGTAATTTAGTGCTGTTATTAAGTTTAATTGATCATCTGAATTTTCTTAAATTTATGTACATTTTTACAATGCCAATTAATTTATATTTTAATAAATATTCTAAGAATATATTGCCAAATCTTAAAGTTATATATATATCACGCAATTTTCCCGTCGGGTAGGTCGAGAGGGCAGAGTGCCAGATTTGATATCGTGTCACAGTTTTTTCAGATCCTCTACATCCATACACCTTCTCATATTATTTCTACGTATTCTCTGACTTTTACATTATATTATTTCAAAATTTCATTCATCTGATTCACTTTTCTTGGTCTTTCACGCCTACCACTTTCATTCCACTGTATATTTATTTTGCAAGTATTTCTTCATTCAATAGTTTTTCATGCCCAGAGCATCTCAGAGTGATCTTCTTCATCATATGTTACAATACATAGTCATAAGTTCACATTCATCCTCAATCACGTCGCTCCACGTATTCTTAGTGCACGCATTTATACAGCATTTATTCGGCTCGGCAGTCTTTTTCCGCGTCCACGTTTCACTCTCATAAATTAAAGTTGGTACTAAAATGCTATTTTTGACTACTATCTTAGCAGGTTTTGATACTTTTCCATTCACAGTTTGTATCACCATGACTTTGGACACCACAACATTTAGTCTCAGATGTTTCACTCATTATTTGTCTCATTCATTTGTTAATGTTTAAAAGTTTTTTGTGTATTGTTATATACTAGGCGTATCCAGAAAGTAAGTGTACTGAGGCTCTCACGACCGGATGGATTTTATTTTCGACATGTTGGCTACACTTCCGTGTAGCCTGACCCTTCCCCTCCGCAACGAGACCGGTTCGAGGTCAGTACGTTGAGAAGTGTCAACGCGACAACACGTTTCGTGAAATATGTCAATCCAATCTCACGCCAAGTGCGAAATAAATAATGCCGGGCAAGAGTTTTTGAGGCGCTGCAAACTCCATGGAGGGGGTTCGAATTGTCAGTAGGGTCACAGTGACTTACACTATGCTGGAAGGTGTAAGTCTATAAAATGCTGTGGAACGCCGAGTTGCATACTATCAGCAACACTACTGGCTAGTCCGATTCGCTAGCGTCCCTGTCGCGAACCCTGGGCAATGTGGTCACACTATGTGGATCATAGCAGATAGCGGAAGGATGAAAGGCGAGTCTCTGGCGCCTAAAAACCAGACCCCACCAGCTAAGGGAAGGAAAACCCTAACAGAAAACCAGGGCAGGGTCTCAGGCCTTAAGGTGGCAGCCCCACCAGGGACCTAAGATACGATGGGTTAATCACCTGTCTATCTGAAACCACACGATTATGAAACCAAACTCAAAAGAAGCCGGACTGACCCCGAATCCCAGGATAGGGGGGAATGGCAACAACTGCTGGAGGAGGCCGGGGCCCACAATGGGCTGTAGTGCCATTGATGATGATGATGATGAAACTCCATGGAGATACATTTCTCCGCTCCATCGTTACTGGAGATGAAACTTGGGTTGCACACTACACGCCTGAAACCAAAAGGCAGTCTCAACAGTGGCGTCACACCTCTTCACCCTCCGCCAAAAAGTTCAAAACCACAATTTCAGCCAAGAAAATCATGGCATCCGTGTTTTGGGACTGTCAAGGCATAATTTTAATTGAATATAGGCCTCAAGGGGAGACCATCAACTCTGCAAGATACTGTGAGACCCTAAAAAAATTGCGGAGGGCGATTCAGAACAAGAGGAGAGGCATGCTGACAAAGGGAGTCTGCCTGCTGCATGACAATGCCAGACCACACACGGCCAACGCCACGAAGGAACTGCTCGCCTCGTTTAAATGGGATGTCCTGAACCATCCCGTGCATTCCCCTGACCTAGCACCTTCAGATTACTATCTCTTTACCTCCCTGAAGCTGCACATGGGTGGAAAAAGGTTTTCAACCGACGACCAGGTAAAGGAGGAGGTGGAGACGTGGACGGAGGGGTTGGCGGGAAACTACTTCGAGGAAGGCATCAAAAAGTTGATACCCCGCTTCACCACCTGCATTGAGAGGAATGGCGACTATATCGAAAAATAGTTTACATATGTACTACGGTAACTACGTAATTTTTTTGTTTAAATAAAAAAAATTGTAACCTACAAAAATTCGGTACACTTACTTTCTGGATATGCCTCGTATAATAATATTATACCTTTTATTTCATTATAATAAATCCACCAGCGTTAAAAATTCTAATTATATGGCCTTAAAAATACTTTCAACATATTTGTGTGTACTTTAAATGATACCTAAGCACTTGAAATAATTTTATTTGTGATTGGCCACCTTACCGTTGAACACATGCATACAGAAATACATATAGAAAAAAACAAACGTTCTACAATATTTGTCAATGGTTTGATATTAATATATATCCCGGCGTATTATTTCATAATTCTAATTAAGATTTATTTTCAAGTATGAAGTTTAAGGTTCTCTAAAAATGACAAAATCAAATCGGTAATGAAAATGGGAACTTGGGTACAAATAACACCTTTATACGACATTGCCAGTCATCTATGTATAACTAATACACTTAATCACCAGAAATAATATAACTATGAATATCAAATGTAGAGTAAACCTTACTTGGAGGACATTTGATAAATTTAACTCTTATTTTTGAAGTCCCAGCCCTAACTCTGAAGACTTAAATATTTAAGAAGTTATCAATTTTCACATTTGACACGAAAATGATAATATTTACTAGGTAGTCCTCCCATAAACCTCAAATAGATGAACGGAATCGATGTAAAACTAAAGTGTAGGTCAACCATTTTATCAAGAGGAACCCGGAGGTTATCGTACTATAATAATACAATTATATGTAGGACTATCTAAAGTGTAGGTCAAGCATTTTATCAACAAGAACCCGGAGGTTATCGTACTATAACAATACAATTATATGTAGGACTATCATAAGTGTAGGTCAAGCATTTTATCAACAAGAATCCGGAGGTTATCGTACTATAACAATACAATTATATGTAGGACTATCTAAAACCATATTGACGTTGATGTCATGTCATGGCCATGGCCCAGTGTTTATAACGCTTGCTTAGCACTAGGGCGTCCCGGGGTAGGGTGTAGGATTCTGAAGGTTTGTAGACTGGCTTTACTTGGAGATCTTTTCATCAGAATTTATTATTCTTCTAGCGCTTAAAAATGACATGACACTAATTCTTGAATTAAAACTATTGGGTGACTGGTGTTTTGAAATAGTGCTGTATAAATTCCTAAATTTTATTTATTTGACGAATTACCAATATTCTTCTGTTAGGAAAATCACCGTATCGGTCCAGTGCTCAGCATCCAGCAGCAGTCGTAACGACGTGCGAACCGGTCGCGTTCTCTGGCCCTTAATTGGCATGAGATAAACCGAATATGTGCCGGAGTCCTCTCATTTCCCCCTAATTATCCCAGACTCGCACTCCGTCTAGGCTCTATCTCGCCCAAGGTCTGGACGCGGGACGCTTGATTCACACGCACGCCATTTATTCTTTCGGATCACACACAGATTGTGGCATTTCTGCGAGGAAGATCTGCGCGGGAGATATCGGGACCATAATGGATACCAATAGCTTTAAAGTCATGGGAATATTTATAGTTAATAAAAAAATTAAATGTGGTAAAACTAGAAACGATAAATAAGAAATCGTATGATGTGTTTTATAAAGGAATATGCAAGAATTACTCAACCTTCTCAAAGGTTAGGGCTGGCGAACGTATTTCTTCAAGTGTGTCAAAAAATATACCCAATTTTAAAAATAAATCTTTGCGCATCAGATAAATAATACGAAACTGAAAATTGTGACATTATCTAACACGATTTTGATTTTCACTCTTTTCTTTGTCTGATAACAATAGATTATTATGTTTTATTTTAAACTGACGTATTACAATGAAGGTACATTTTATTTTAAACTGACGTATTACAATGAAGGTACAATATAGAACAAATACAAAAAAAATTCCTCAGATATCTATGGTACAGAACAAAGGGCGATTACCCAAAATATGCTCACCATGCCGAACTTCTCACGGTGTGTAACTATAGAAGCCTTGAAACAAGAAGGCAAGAATCCATTGCGATATTCCTAATAAAGGTTTTCCAAGGTTCCTTTAACTGTCCCGCGATTCTAGAAGCACTAAGTTTATATGTACCCAACAAATATATCCGTGCAAGGAATCACCCTCTGTTCTACATACCAACTTACAGGACGAATATCATGGCTAAACACTCAGTCACCCGTGGTATAGAGATATTGAACCAACTTAATGACACGGTTGATATATTCTCGGTACCGTCTAGCAGTATGAGAAGAATCCTGGCTGATATTATTCCTAACGAATAAGCTAACGCTAGAAGCAAACCCTCTTTGTGTAACAGGAGAAATCCGTGCAAAGTGGATAAAAAAAAAAAAAAAAAAAAAAAAAAAAAAAAAAAAAATGTCACCATACTTTCATTGCAGATAAGACAAAATATAACTATTATTTTTTTCATAACATTGAATTTACGAAATCATTCTTCCTAACATGTTATAATCGTCCACTACTTCTTGGTTCAATAATCCATTTTTGTTTTTTATTCACAGATATTTTGAAAATGGTTTATCGAAAAGTAATTATTTCAAGTACATCGCGTAATCTGTTCGGGGACGCTGACAACGCAAGGCACAACAAGACACTGTGATACAAGACCCCTCTATCTCACGTTTGGTCAAAATCGGTCTCTTTCTCGCTCGCTCAAATATAAAGTGACGGGCATGCGTGAGACATACTATAAAGGACCCGCGCCGTGTTTGCGTATCGTACTAGAGATGGAAATAGTAGTTCACTAAGATGAACGAATCTTTTTTTGGTCGCTTAGTAAAATGAAGTAGTTTATTTAGTTATTACTTATTGTTTGCGCAATGAATGGAGCCAAAAAACTCTACTTATATACATTTTTCAAACAAAATTCGAACTCTGGCCGCATGTTACCAAAAATAGTCCGCGTGTCACTTCGTGACACGCGTTTCGTAAGTTTGCCCTTTCTAGCCTAGATAATACATATAGTAGCTTTAAAATACAGAAAAAAAACATTAATTATGTCTTAGAAACTATGTTTTCTAACGTTTGCAAATCTTCTTATAGAATCAAAACATATTGTAACATATGTGGCCTACTTATTAAGACACTTGATTTACACTTGGAAGTTTCAGATTTGATTCCCGATGATACCCGACAAAAAGGGTACTAATCTGGTAAAGGAGTTAATTTGGTAACGACACATTTGTGCGAGGGTTGTTGCTTTGTCACGTGGTAGTATTCCAAACACGTGTGATGATAAATCGCGAGTTTCATGTCTATTCCATTGGTTCTAAGCCCGAGCGCTCGATTCATGAGGCTGAAGACAATGGTGTCTTCCGGCCACGCTCTTAAATGTGTCCGATTCAGACATATTGCAGGATTACTATACAAATGAATGAAATCTTACTTTCCATACTAATAATGAACTATAAATTATATACTCAGCTTCCAAGAAGTTATGCGCTGCAATACAGAAATAATATTTGTAAGAAAAATTACAATTAAAATTATAGAATAATTTATAATATGACCCATCGAATATTCTTGTAGTCTTTACATCGATATGTTTTTATTATGTGTGCCCTCTTCATGATATTTTCTCTCTCACCTTTTCCCCATATATTTTTCATAGTTCGTCAGAACTATGCTACTATCAAGATTAAGTATTTGCAGTTAATACTGTCTTGTTAGTCCTGGAGAGATTGAGAAAATGGTCTTCTCCAAGATTTACAGTTGCTGAAATACATGGTTCATAAACTTTTATTAAAATCATTTCCCTTAGTGCGCGCCAGTTTCACTTTCGTATTCGACTTTGTTTAATATTATTATGAGATTATGTAACGATATTCTAATATTAAAAGCAACTGAATTAAAATTTTGAATAAATAAATAATTGACATGTTAGTAAGCATATTACTTTTAGTTGTTATTTATATATTTACCCAGATCTATCCCGAAAGCTCTGGAGTTCATCCGAATTGAAGAAAAAAAGTAAAATATTAAAACAGATATCACCCAAATAGAACATTGTTGTCGATAATAATTTAGATAGTCTGATTTGTAATAACATATGTCGTATTATTTTGACTTTTCTAAAAAAATAAGGCGCGCATTGTAATTCAATATCAACATTGAGATAACTTTTTTCTTTACGTCCTGGTGTAGTGTTGAATAAATAACAGTCGCGAGTGAAGATTTTATTGTTTTGAAATTCCGCTCTCAGGCAATGTGTCGGGGCGGTATTGTGCTTAATGCGGACTTTTACATGGAAAATGGATAGAAAATATGTTTTTAAAAGTAGCAAATAGTTAACCCCGTGAATATATTTTTCACAAGCACCGTTTTATAACATAACAGTTCAGAAACACTCAGAGACCGTGTATGACATGGATTATTCGTCTAATTTGTTTAATATAAAAATACTTTCTCTATCTTGCGCTTTATTTCCAACACAGCAATCAATATCATGAACATTTTTCCCAGATAGCAATAAAGTCTTATGTTTTTTTTTTTCACTTTTTTGAAAGCTCACGACAAATAAGATCAAGGTAAATAAATTCATTTTTTAATATTTGTTCATTAAGTGTAAACCTTTTAAAACAATAACGAATCTTATCAAATTTGAAAAAAATTGAAACATATTACTAACGGCATTTTTTACCGACCAAGTTGCATTATCAAAAAGTACTCAACGAGATACAATATTTAATTGTGTATCCTTCTTGTTACTGCACGTTTGCTTAGAACATTGATTGTACTTTATGTAATTTTTCTATGTAACCTTAACAAGCTTCTCTGAAAATAATAAACGGATTAGCTATACATAGTTTACTGCTCAAAAATAGAAAATCCATTCGAAAACATCTTTAAAACAAAAAAATCTTATACATTATCATACTTAGATTTCACGTTACATACAGAAGCGCGCTTAAAAATCTAAACCATCCCATTTTCAGTACAAAATCAATTTATATTTTATCTTCTATGACTTGTTCTAACAAGTCACAAAAAAATTCACTTTGTAACACAACAAACTAGTTCGCACAATGTTAAACGATAAAGGCACATCCTGTGACCTTGATTTCGGTCATATGGCGTAAGAGAGTGGTGAAGTATGTTATGTTACTAGAACCCAAATTAACTTGGTTCTAAAGCTGAGAGTGGGGTGAGGCTAAGGAATATGGGTGATATTCTGGGTCAGTTAATACAAAATCTCAGGCGGAGGTAAAGTGCGTTCATCATACGATAAAAGCCCAAACGTTTCCGGCCTGAACAAGTTAGAGCGTGTATGCACATATATTACACCGGTCACGCCCGCCATTGTGGTTAGGCGATGTTATAGTTAAAGTTTGATACCTCTTCCATTAGCAGTATGTCACCTAGAGTCGATAGATCTGTTGTTTCGTTATATTCTTAAATGTTAAAAATTGAATATCGCGCGGTTATCAAGTTATTTTTCAAAAGAAGGGGAACCCCTCGCAGAAATTGAGTGACGTTTAGATCCTGTCAATGAAGAATCTTCTCCTTAGATAGCACCCAAACTTAGTAGACAGCATCTAAACATATTTTTAAAGGAAATAGATAACACGCGATGTTTCATTTTTAACACTTCAATGCGTATGTTATCAGCTCTACTTGACATTCTACTGAAGATAGAGGTATCAAACTGTAACTGTAACATCGCCTGACCATGCGGTGGGCGTGGGCATGCCATTTGTCTATACACGCTCTAACTTGCTCTGGCCGGAAACTTTTGAACCATATGCTAGTAGTTATGCTAAAATATATGACATAGATTAAATCGGAACAATTTATTAAACGCACTCGATATCAAACTCTGTGTCGAATAATGCAATCTTACAGAATTTCAATATACAATATTTGAACCTGATATTTTCAATGTATTATTGTACATAAATGTGCAGACTGAGAAGAATACGCGGGGAGACAAGTGATTATTGGTGAGTATGACCTTAAGGTTGATGATTAATCAAGATAGAGAACCGATATGGTTCGGAATGTAGAACTAATGAATGAGAAAAAACTAGCATAACAAATATACAGGGCAAATGGAAGTGGAATGCAAAATAAAATAACACATAGGAAAGTATAGTTAGATCAAGTGAATGATATTTTAAAAGAAGAAATATAAAAATTCAAAGAAGTTGAGTTGTATAAGAAGGTATATGGATCTAGAGAAGATCAAAGATGTGTGTCGCGTTAGACAAGTCTGAAAACTCTGAAACTGACATAAATATAACATCTGTAATATTTGAAAAAATAAACGCCAATATTTCAGTTGCTTTAAGTAAATTAATGTGATGTTTTAAGATTTAGATTTTAATACCTCAATGAAAATATTTTTGTAATTTTACATTAGATATAAATATCTTTCTCGGTAATCTGTTGTACGAAACAAATTAAGAAGATCTGAATTTTCTCACGGAAAAAAACGCGTCGAGAAGCTTGTTTCATTGCAGAATTTCTGCGAGATGGTTGTAATTCCTTGGAGATCCAATATCCTCAATGTTTGCCGCGGGAAGAGAAGAAGTTGTGAATGTGTGATTTGAACAATGTCCAATCGCACCCCGAGCTCGTTCTGGCTACAATTATGTGTAGCCGACTGCAATTAAAAGGCAGTAAGAAGCATTTCATTAATCGTTCATGAAAAGGAAATAGATGTTAATGAGTTCCAGTTTTATTTAAATAAATTATTTAGATATTATCTTAGAAATTTTCCCGAATATTTAACATATTAAATAATTAGTAATAAATATTGACTGTAACGATAACGACGCGAACGTAATAATACCTCTAAATGAAATGGTAACACAAGCACTTGTGACAGTTGCCAGATATAGTATATCACTGTTGATGTCACAATCTCGCGAAAGTACTAGATCCGTGAAGAAGCCCGAATTGACGTATCGAAACTAGTTGAGCTTAAAAAAGTTTAATACACGATAAAAAGTTTTATTTTTTTAACACTGCTACGTTAAGTAGAGTCCGCTGTTTCGAAGCAGTTTTAAAAATGCCGTAGAATTTCTAATATCCAGTCCTATTAGATTTATCACCTTAATATGTCGAAATAACATAGATCCGCCCAAACATCCGGTGCACCATTACCGATGCCAGTAGTTTTGTAAATAATAAGCTTGGTATTCCGGTTTACATACTGTCCAACAGAGTTTATTTTGTGACGTTCAGGAGCTACATTTATCAATTGAAAAACAAAGCGATCTTGAGGTGATAATACGAGTATACTCGTATTACAAAACAGCGCTACACAAATCATATATGTGTTGTTATTATTGTAGCGTTTGTAGAGTTATAAAGTATTTGTATCGTTTTTAACACTTCGTATCCCGATACCGTGTTTTAACATGATAAACTAGATTTGCGTTGAGTCCCGGTTCCGTGTTTTCACGTGATCGATACCTATTCCAAAAATATTACTGGTATCAAGCAAATATTTTTGTAAATATTCTACCTTTAAACAATTGTCTTCTGATTTTTTACACGAACAATACCCTAGACAATGAAAGTATGTATGAATTAATTTATGACAATGATTCTTACCTTACATCATCAATGTGAAGTGCAAGTTCTTAAAGATTTTTATGTATGAATCTGGAGACAAACAACACTTTCCGGGTCCAAATAGAATAAAGAATTTATGTCTACACATGTATTGATATGTATTATATCAACTGACAAAAAAGAGAAACCCCGTAGAACTTGAAAAGTAATGTGCTAAGCACAAGAAAATAAGTGAGATCCGGTAAATGTGTAAGGATTGTGATGTTGCTCTCCACAAAGAAGAATGTTGCCAGAATTATCACACGAAACTCAATTATTCAAGTATTTTAAACACATATACGAAGGCTCATTACAATATTCTTAAAATTTACTTAGACATAGCAATTTAAGTCAACCCTTAACAAAAATCAGAATTTGTCAAAAACAAGCCGGCCACTGGTGAAGGTTGTCATGATTTTGATCGAGTCTTAAAATTTATCATTTCAAATTCAGATAACGGCTCCACCCTTCTATCATATATTATTTAGTCAACACATGTTTTATATTCTTGGAATCCATGATTGAAATTAATCTAAGATCGCAAAAATAACAGAAAGATTTTTTTTTGCAAATATAATAATACCAAACAAGAAAACGAAATATAGTTTTAAATATTTTAAAAAAACTATTGGTGACTATGAACTCGTATATTAAATAAAGTTTTGTGGCTTTAGATCAGTATTTTCTAAAATGCAGTACGTAGTTAAACTTTTTTTATTAATATTTGCTCAATCTGTTGAGTGACACAAATAAAACCAAGCGAGTGCTCGATGACAAACACGTTCGACATCAGCCGAGACGGTTTTTTTAGCCAAGGTGATTTATTGTGTAACAGTTAAACAATATCCCCTATATCTCGAATTATTCTTGTAAAAAATGGAGTATACCGGTAAAACCTATATATTGAAAGGGGTGCGAACATGTAGTAAGTTTGAGAAACATTGCCTTGGATGATCAGAATGGGCTGTTTGGAGGTAGGCAGAGGTTTAATAGAAGAAAAAGGTATGAGTGCAAAATTAAGTGTACAAATAGAAAGATTTCTATATTTCTATGGTTAGAATTCTACTTGAGTTTTACATAATTGAATAAGATGTCATTCAAATTACCTTCAGAACAGAACTCTCTTTTATTAACTACATGACCAACCATCAACCATCAACCACTCATATTTACTATTTTGATGATTTTGTAGGATATTACTTAGGCAATTTTGTACAAAATGATCCCATACCGTGTTTTGAAGCTGTATCCCGTCGTGTGGATCTCGATGGCCGTCCAGCTGCCGGTGTTCACCGGTAGCTGGCCATGCGAGATTATTACTGATATCAAGCAGGTAATTAAAATTACCATTTAAGTACACGGCTAGGGAAAAGAACTTTAATGAGATATTTAAATAAGATCGGTGCACAAGGAAGCAGTACTCGGTGTTCCCAAGCGTGATTTATTTAATGTGTCTTCCAGAGATCGCGCACAAAGGAATTCTCGCTGGGGCTGATGAATACTAAATTAGTACAGACTGAGCCTTTAATTTGGTTACGCGGTTCAAGGAACAGTGGCGAAAATGTATTATTTTGATTTCTCAGCTTATTACCATTACTGGTGGCCGATTATCATTGATTGGGAATATCAAATTTTCTCAGGACTTGCCAAATTTTGGTTTGTCAAATTTTCTCAGGACTTTTATATCAACTCGAAATTGACTATTATCTAACTTTATTATTTTTTTATCCTCTTTGCAAGGATTTCTCATGTTACACAAAGAGGGTCTGTTTCTAGAGTTAGCTTATTCGTTAGGAAAAATATCAGGCAGGATTATTTTCATACTGCTAGGCGGTGTCGAAAATATATCCAGTGTCATTCAGTTGGTTCAATATATCTATACCACGCGTGGCTAAGTGTTTAACCATGATATTCGTTCTGTAAGTTGGTATGTGGAACAGAGGGTGATTCCTTGCACGGCTTTATTTATAAGGTACATATAAACTTAGTGCTTCTAGAATCGCGGGACAGATGAGAAATGTTACTATTTGGGGTGCATGTTTTCGAAAGATTGTAAGATACAGAAATATATTGAAAAGCGTGTTGCTGTCGGTAATAACACAATAAGCCTGGGCATAGAAAAGGACTGATAAGAGCAAAATTAATGCAGGGAAAATGCATCACTTGTGAAGAATATCTGTTATTACAATGTTTGATAGAGTTACAAAAGATAGTTGAAAGGATAACTGCTTGTTAGAGATGGATGTTATAAGTAGAATTAAGAGACTGTTTAGCTAAATTGAGAGAATGAGTTGTGAAAGACTTGCGTAACAAATATATGTTTCAAATTAATGGAGAGCAAGAAAGAGATTGACCGAGGGAAGTATAGAAGATATTTTTGAAGAAATTTTAACTAAGGTAAAGATAAAAAGTAGGCGAAACAGGAGAGCTTGTATGATGATACATATGGATGACGATGAGGTGAGAGTCGTGTGCATGAATAAGAAAGCATGGAGATCTGTTATTTCTTACAACTCCAAAAGGAACATGGCGTGATGATATTATTATACGTGTTCATCACTAGGACACAAAGCTATTGGTATACGAGTATACCCTAATTAATACCCGAAGGAGTGCCAGAATCAAAAGCTGGTTATTAGTTAGTCTCTATTATAAAACGTATTTTTTATTAACCTTTCTATTGACAACTTAGTTCTCATTAATGATTATGAAGAAACAGTAAGCTTAGTGAAATCTAATGAAGGGAAAATGAATGCTTAGTGAAATCTAGAATGATGTTTAGTGAAATCTAAAAATTATCTTGAGAAATTGGATGATTACTTAGGAGTAAGAACAGAAATTGAGTTTTCTAGATTGAAAAAATATTTCACCGTATGTTTGTTATCTTTTTCCACAAATAAATAGGTTTCTATAATCAGAAGATTTAAAATTCCATAATCAGAACGATTATATAATTTTAACGATATGATCAAAAATTGGACACCCTCGTGATTGAGTAAGATTGTCAGCCATCGTGTGGATGGAAGACGCCTGTGCGTGTATTGGTCAATTGTTTGCATGCTGTTACACTTCAGCAAAGTACACATTTTTGACAACTTAAACCTAAAGTTCCAGTGATAAGGAGATTAAACTTCCAAGACGATCGGCAGGTTTAATATGATGCAGCCTTTTGTTAGGCAGTTTTAAATACCGTAATTTTGTGTTGTTCAATAGTACTATCATATAATAATTAATAATAAGCAGCAAATAAGCTTCAGAAATACATAAATACAGGAGTAAAACGGTCTATAAGTAAAACAAGCCCAAAAGTAAATCCGCCACGAATCGAACCTGGGACGTCCGCTTACTTAACGTGAATGCTAACCGTTAGACCACAGCAATTGACTTGAAAACTATAGATCAGTTTCAATGATGTCAATATTTGCCAATTTGTTTGAGAGAAACATATTAAATGTTATTGACACCGTATTTAAGAATGTAATTACATATCTCTAATCAACATAGTTTCGTATACAAAAATTTGACATCTATATTAATATAATTTTATAGTTTTTACTTAGAATATTATGACGGGATTATAAAAGAACTCAGATATCCATTTGGTTTAAACTAACTGTAGTAAGGCATTTTACAAGGTACATATTATGGTATATCGTTGAATAAGCTGTCAGCTGTTAGAATTTTTGGATCATTTTTAAACTAGTTTGGATATAATATCAGCGGTTGATAAATGATGAGAAAGAAAAAAAAACAATATCAGTCTTTTAAGGCAGTATACGGGATATAACAGGGTTCGCACTTGGTCCTATATTGTTCAGTGTATTTGTTGATGACATTTCAGTTAAGTGGATCAATGTTGGGTTTGTCCTATTAGCAGACAATTTAAAAATATTTAGAAGGGTTAATGATTTAAAAGATTTAACATAATAGACTATTACCATGTCAATAGCCGTACTATAATGTGCATGTTATGAAGTAGACGAAATTCAAAAGATTTTTTAAAGTTTCATGGCATTTAGGATGGGCATTTAAATATAGAGCAGTGATTACTTCAGAAAAAAGCTGGTTTAGTACGATGCGACATTCCTCGGGGAATTGCGCAGTTTATATTTTACACAATAATTACATAACTAAGAAAAAAATATTGTATATTACCAAGTTTACAATTTGCTTAGCTTTGGTTGTTAAAGGACATTTTTTAGCTGTAGTTGTTACAAGAAAAAACAAAATTTTAAAGATTACTTCTCATTGGTCCGGCATATTATTGACATCATCTGAACACTGGTGGACTTAGTTTTGTTTGGAAAATTATCACACAAAAATCAGATGATAACAAACTCAAACAATCATTTTGCATAACAAAGTAAAAACAGATTAAAAAAATTTGAGTGCTATAAAGAAGTGGTCAAGCATAATTGATTTCACCAGAAAGAGAGACGTACTCTAAAATATAAATATATAGTGGGTATTCGATATTATATATTTTTAAGGTCAATGTCTATTGCCTGATTTGTTTTCCTTCTGTGATAAATTGCTGATGATTTGGGCCATTAGATAAAACAGCAACACTCAGCAGAACCATTTCTCGCACAATCAGCACCCGCCCTCCAGTCCCGCGCTTGGTTCTGGCCAATTTGCGCCCCAGGAAGTGACTCTGTCCTGATGCGAGTGGAGCGTGGCTTCACAAGGACCGCCAACTAATGAGAAGAAACTAAACACGCTGATCAAGGGATATGTGCTATATCATTACATGTCCATAACATCTCATTTTTACAATAACATTTTGATCCTCAAATTTATTTCTCTAGAGTTATTATGTGACTAAAATTACTATACTCCAAGGGTACATCCATGTTTATATAATATATCTTTCATCTCCCGCACGGATTCGTCATGGCTCGCGGAGAATTTTATAAATTTATATTATAATATTATATAAAGTAATATATATTATGTTAATCAAGTCGTTACCCCTTACATATTCGTAATATATCATAATAAAATATGTTAATGACATGCCTGTCTTTACTAACTACATATGTACATAAAAGAGTGTGAAAGATAAAAATATAAGTATTGTATATCAACATGTAACATATATTAATATAATACGATACATCAGTATGTAAACGTATTCCACTTCATGTCTAATCTTCTTTAATTGTTAATCTCTCCAACATCTTACGTCTCAAATATCTTCCACGTCCTTTACAAAATGCTTTTACAGTTCATTTTTGATAAAAAGAACATAGTATATAATGAATCTCAACCAACTTAATAATAATACAAATTCTTCGAGTATGGTTTGTAAGATATTTTAAGGTGCTCATTAAACCAACATATTGGTTTAAAATACTCGTATATAAGTTAAATAAAATTGAATAAATGAGAAAGTACTTAGTTCCGGGCTACAGACCAACGAAGTGTTCTTGACGAATCGAAATGGATGATGGATCCTAATGTATTTTGCAGTAGCAACGTGATTCCCTTCACTTGTGCCTATTCCTATGTACAATACGAGTATGTCGGGTATCTTGTCAACTAGACTTCTAGACCATGGTGGTCGGGCAATTTGGCATTTATTTTCAAGAAAAGTTTCCTGTCTCGTTTTCACTTAAGGCCTTTATAACATATTTCTAGTTAGTTGGAAGAGATTTTCATATATCAAATAACTCCACTAGGTTGTATTGTATTATTGTATACAATGGATGTGTTATATAACATATGGTAGGATATTCAAATTAATATACACACACATTTACACCGTATCGTTTATTTGAACATGCTGCAGGAATTTCCCATACTATGCATTCGTGAGGAGTTTAGGGATAAAGAGGACTTTTATTTCCAGCGAGATGGTGTATCTCTCCATTATCATCGTAATGTGAGGGTCACCTCTTTATAAATATTACCTTTTATGAACAGATGGATTGGACGTAGATGTACTCGTAGTGTTGAATACCTCCCGCGCTCCCTAGACCTCATACAAATATACGTTTTTATGGGGACTTGTCATCAGTATAATCGAAGACTCCAAAAGATTGCAGAGAACTTTACCTAGATTTGATGGCTACATATTGACCTAAAGAAAACAATAAACAGGTCATCAGACAGTTCAAGCATCGTGATATATAAAGCATATCACTTCAATCTATTTACAAGGAAGAAGTTTTGAAAAGCATAAACTCCTTGCTAATCGACAGAGCAATCGGACCGGATGGGTTATCAGCTGACATTTTCAAAGTCTGTGCGGAATACGTGTGTGATCCCATTTATCTTGAGCATAAACACCAATACATTTAAAATACAAGTACAGTACCCGGCGGTAAGTAATACACATCGTTTGAAGGGCGTCGTCTCTGTCGCACGATGCGCTAACCGTATCGTGACTACGATACCGGACTGTTAGCCCATCGTGCGAAAGAGACGACGCTCTACAAACGATGTGTGTTACTTACCGCTGGGTACTGCGTTATAACAGAACGACCGACCACCGAGTTTGGGAGTCGCGAGATACGACCGTATGTGGCTGGCGCTCCTATAGCTTCGCATTCGGTGGCCTCTGCAGTGACGCCACGCAGATTTAATTCGGCAGCGTTTTCAGTATCACGTGTATCCCTGTTACGTCACGTGTATTAAATATGAAATATGTAAAAATTTAATACAGATCAGCATTAACATATGAACATTTGTGATCAATTTCGATGATAAGGAGTACTAACTTTAGGCCCCAAAAAAGCAATTCCATTCTTCTCATTACTAGAGTCGTATTTCAAACAATCTTAATCGTTTTTAGTCCACTTATTATTATTACGTTAAATTTTGTTCAATAAATTTGTGAAAGCTCTTTTTTTTTAGTTGTTTAAGTAGGGCCTACCTGCATAAATACCCTCGAGTTTGCCTCTCTGCCCACAGTCTAAAATATTTGCTATTTGGCTCTTTACAAAAAATGTTTGCCAACCGCTGATCTTGACTAAGAAATTGAAAAAAAAACATAAGTTTTATTCTCCTGGTCTATGAAAACAAATATATATGTACGAGTATATGTAAAAATTTTAGTTTGTTGCAGAATATTTCATACTTTGCGATTCGTCGAAGATCAAAGATTACGAATGTACCAAAGTAAACCAAGTTAGCATTGAAAAATGTTATTATCGACTTGTTGAGTCGATCAAAGTAAAAGATAGCCATTCTACTAGACGAATAAATAAATATTATAAGTTTTAGCACTGCTGCATCTAAAAGTGTATTTGTTCATGGGGAATACTAGTCAGAGTCGGATCAGGAAAACGTTTTACATTATGTGAGATGAGACGTTAATAATCAAATTTTCGGTTTTGATCTTACTCTGGTTTATATTTCTATTCAAAATAGGTTTAGTTTTGCCTCACTTTTTAAATGTTGACTTTTTTAAGCATCAAATACTTTTAATAATCATCTTTATCATCATAATGCCATGTCCATATTTGGGTAGGCAGATACTTAAGTTTATCATCATAATGCCATGCCCATATTGGGGTAGTCAGATACTTAAGTTTATCATCATAATGCCATGCCCATATTGGGGTAGTCAGATACTTAAGTTTATCATCATAATGCCATGCCCATATTGGGGTAGGCAGATACTTAAGTTTATCATCATAATGCCATGCCCATATTGGGGTAGGCAGATACTTAAGTTTATCATCATAATGCCATGTCCATATTGGGGTCGGCAGATACTTAAGTTTATCATCATAATGCCATGTCCATATTGGGGTAGGCAGATACTTAAGTTTTTCTCTATCTTAGCACACGTATTTCTCTTCAGCCACGTCATCCATACTTTCCTATTATTTTTCCTCTTTCATAATTCGATTCATTTGGTCTTGTTATATTTTTCTAGGTTTTTCCAAAAGTCTCGTAACTTTTATACAACTATGGTATATAGATTATTTTTTGTAAGTCTTTCATCAATTATTCCTTTACATTGAAAACAAATAAGGTAACTTGACCTCTAGTAAAAAAATGGATTTTACTTAAGTTTGAAAAAAAAGTGAAGGCGTTCCTTCCAAAATGAATTTCGGTGAGTCTCAAAGGAATAATGATGAAACCAAAACATTTTTTTTATTAAAAAACGCAATTGTAATTTTTTTGTTGTACTTGTGACATACCATATACTTTTTTCTGTTTTATACATAAACGTTTTTTCCGTTTTAACTATGAGTTCAAGTTTTGACGTTTTTTTATCAATTTTATTACGTTATATGTTTTCAAGTTTAGTAGAATGCGTTTATTTGTTTGTTTTTTTGCAATTAGTATTGAATTTTAATTTTTTTGTAAAAGTCGAGGTCGTTCAAAATGAATAGATAAATGTATACAAATACTCGTATATGAACACCGGTTCTGGCTATTCGCGTATCTGGTCGAATTGAAGAGCCATCTGTACGAGTTTGCTCGTTTTACTTGGCATAGTTGAGTAAACCGGAAGGTTTCATGTAAATATTTGGAACTATTTTCTTTTGTCTTTCATCTTTTATGTTACTAAGTAGATTTAAATGCGGTGTACTGTTTAACATTATATTTCTTCAATCAAATTCCACATACATAATATTGTATTTTTGTAAAAAAAATGTCAAATCCTTCAAAAAAATGTAATTTTATTTCAGAAGGTAAAAGTCTAATTCATTTGTTTAATGCTCTAACTCTACTTTCCTTGTTGATGTTTTCGTAAATTTCTTCCTGAATTCCATTTTCATTAAAAATTATATAGAACCATACTCGTATAATATATATTCACACTATTTATGTATCGAATATATACGACATTTAAGTGTGCTTTATAAATCACAGTAACATGTAATAAACAAAAGATAAAATATCAACAACTCAAAAAAACTACCACACTTCAGAATACATAAGACGCATGAAATCAAGAATGTATTTCAACGAAACTGAAAGATAAAAAATACTGAAATACAATCAATGAAAATTTAAAATAATTAAATAAAAAAAATTGAGTCAAAAATTAAAAGGGAATAATTAATAACCGGTATCCTACTCATTGTCTAATATTGAGCAAATGCTCCTGAACTCGACAACATCTACAAAAAAATATATTCACCAAACCAGGAACGGAGTTACACAATCGTAGTTATTTAATGTAAAAACGAACATTTTTGTAATTCGAACAAACAAAACTCAAGGAACCTGTTAACTAAAAACCCTTGCTTCATTTTTTTTCAAGTTCCACGACAAAAATGATTTAATTTAACTTTTAAAAGAATGCAGCGGATATATGTTAATCTATTGTAGTTTGAAACTCAAGGAAAACAGTTAACAGTTAATTCTTAAAAGAACTCTTTCTTTCTCTTAAGTTATGTGATCTGTTATCATCATGTCTGCCTCTATTGAGATGTTGACGACTCCCAGATATCATTTCAAATTATTTGAGGTCTTCCTGGAAGGGGGGAGGGGTTGTTAGCGGTTATTTTATTCAGTGCCACGTATGTTAAGAAACTCTTTTGTTTATGATGTATCTGATCTAGACTATATTTCATAATCATGATAAGCTTCACGCATGCTTTGTAAATTTTGACCATCCTGTATATTCTCATGTATTTTTATATTAAAAAATATTATTATAAAATTACAAAAAATCTTCAGAATCTCTAATTTGAAATTTATATACGAGTATTATTAAGTATAATATTTTGTAGCTTTAGCGGTCAGGAGAACAAAGAAGCTGGACACAAAAACACCATCGTGGTTGCTAAAGCTCTTCAAAACCAATATTATGGCATACATATATACCATCACGCCGTTACCCTTTTAGGGTAAGCAGAGAGGACGGAACTTCAAACTTTCTTTCCTCAAAACATATTTCGCATCTTCCACATCAATATACCTTCACACACGATTCTTACGACTTCTCTACTTCTTTCATTTCAATATTTTTTCAATATCATTTACTTGATCCAACCATACTCTATTTAGTCTTCCTCTACCACACCTTCCACTCAAATTCACATTGTATATATTTTTTATCATTCTTCATTCATTCGTTCCATGTGCCCAAACAATATTAGAGTCCTCTTCTTCATCTTATTCAAAACATCAGCTTTAAGAGCACATTCATCCCTAATCACTTCGTTCCATATTTTGTCATACATTGTTACCACATGTATTCCTCTCAGTGCACGCAAATGCTTGTAGAAATCTACTGCATTTATTTGGCTCATTTCAGTTTTTTTCACGTCCACGTTTCTCTCCCGTACATCAAAGATAGTATTAATATATTGTTATGGACTATCATCCTAGCAGGTTTTGATACTGTCCGGTTCAAGTATATGTTTAATTTCGAGTGTAATATTATGACCAGCGGTGTAAATAAATTTAAAGCAAATATTAACAGTTCATTTATTTCAATACTAGACTGTTTTATTCCAATATTGGGCATAGACTACGTGGTTGTTTTTCTATTTGGTTTTGTACTGCGTCAGACATATTCATCGAGTTCCTGCAATGCCTTGAATATTACATAGAATATTTATTTATTTTACAGTTCCAAAACCGTTTGATAAGGATCGAGTTGAGTATCTCTAGTAAAACAAAAAAAAACTTGACTACACCCATACCTCGCTTTACGGCCTAGATACGTTCCGGACAAGTTGGCCGTAAAGCGAAAAGCCGTATAACGAATCAATTATTTTGATACAGCCCCATAAAAATTCAATTGGATCTGTTCCAATTTTATATAAAATAATATAGTTTTAAGTTCATAAAGCATTTAATTTTTTTATATTTTCTATAAAAATGCTCACATAAAAATAAAAGTACAAGTTCAAAAAATAAACATATAAATTAAAAAACAAAGGAAATCATATGCACATATGTTACGTATACATATAATAAAAAAACATAAAATAAAATGTTTAAAAACTGTTTTAATCTGATGCCGAAAATTAACATGAAGAATCAGTAAGCTACCATACAATATACTGCCATCATCACTTTCCGCTGTTGTGGATTGTTTGACCCAGTTTAAAATAATGGTCCAACGTTGTCTGCTTCACCTTGCAGTGTTTTGTAACAGGTAATAGCTGAGTTTACTCCTTGTGACACTTTAGCGCTGCGTTCTTCGTCGAGATCATTTTGAAGAAGGATGTTCATTCCCTGCTCGAAATAAGAAAGCGCATTCGACAAGTTTTTTGCTGTTAGCTGTTGGGATAAAGTAGGCTCTGGCTCTGGTTCTGGCTTCTCATCAAGTGCTCGTTCTGTTTCTAACTGGATCAGTTCCTCGTTTGAAAGAGGTTCTCTGTCAGCATCTAGAATATCAATCAAATCACCTTCTTCCAAATCCTCAAAACCGAGATTGTTTGCTAAGTTTAATATGTTTTATCGAATTTCAGAAAGAGAATTAACTTTAGGCTCATTAGTTTTTATGCATTGTGCCCATATTTTTTTCCAAACATGTTTCATTGTGGTTGATTTTAATTCCTTCCACGATTCGCTAATGTTGTCTACGGCATCTCTGATGCTGTAGTTTTTCCAAAACTGTTTTATCGAAGATTCACTATCGGTTTCGTGAATAAGGTTACGAAAAGTTCTGCGTAAATAATAAGCCTTAAAAGTGGCTATTGCACCCTGATCCATTGGCTGGATCAAAGCTGTTGTATTTTTGGGAAGATACTCAATCTCCACGTCTTCAGATAATTCAGATAAATTAACCGGATGCCCTGGAGCATTATCCAAAATGAGCAATGCCTTGTTGCTCAAGTTATTGTCCTTCAAATATTTTTTACTTCTGAGCAAAAGTATTTTTAAACCAGTCTTCAAAGAGAATCTTACTCATTTAACCTTTCTTGTTGGATCTCCAAATAACTGGCAATTGTTTCTTGTTCAGCCCTTTAAAACACCTTAGATTTTCGGAAAGATAAACTAAAAGTGATTTTAGCTTAAAACATTAGCACCAAGGAGCAAAGTTAATCGTTCTTTTGACACCTTATATCCAGATGCAGACTTTTCATATTTTGAAATGTAAGTTCTTTCAGGCATTCGCTTCCAATAGAGTCCTGTCTCGTCTACCATACATTGAAAACTTGTTCAGGTCGGTATCCACCTCTTTCAATAATTATTTTCAAAATGTTGGGATATTCTTTAGCTGCGTCATCATCGGCACTAGCTGTTTCCCCTTTCATTCTTAAGTTGTGCAAATTGTGGCGATTTTTAAATTTAAAGCATTTTTTTGGCCGTATAACGAAACATTGTGGGCCGTAAATAGAAAAGGTGCCATAATTAACAAAGGCCGTTATAGCAAAATGCCGTATAAAGAGCGGCCGTATAGCGAGGTATAGGTGTACTTGGTCATGATGTTCCGCAATAGTTATCTATTTAATTGGAGTTTCCTAGTCTATCTCTTAAGTATTATGTTTAGTATTCTCTTAAGTATTATTGCTTAGTCTATCTTTTAAGCAGTATACTTAGTCTATCTTTTAAGTATTATGCTTAGTATACTCGTATCTCTTAATTATTATGCTTAGTCTATCTCTTAAGTAGCATGCTTACAGTGGTTTTTATTTCATTAATTCTGATCATACTTTTTATAAAACTTAGTATAATTATAGCCAGTTATATTTTTATACAAAAATTATGATTTGATATCTACCATATAATACAAAATACACGAGTAAAATTTCCACTTTTTGCTAACTGTGACTACCACATGTCGGTATCATTCTTAAAGAGTTATCGACTTGTCTTACAATTATTTAATTTTCTTGAATGCCTTGATTGAAAGATTTATTACTTAATTACTTATGCATCATCAATAAAAGTGACTTATTAAATTTATATAAATCCAGTTTCCTAGTAAACGCGATGTGACATCTCATTCAACACTGGCTTGCATTCACCATAAATTGTTTCGATGAAGAAATGTGACTTGTTAGTATTGAAGAAAAAAAATTATATTACATTAAATTTCAGTACATGTTTATTACACTTGTATATTGAAAAATGTCGTCTAGTTATTTTCTGTAAGTTCTGTCTTGAAAAGTGCAATTAATCATAAAAAATTGAAAAATATGTAATAAATTATTACTGGATTACAGTTCCGCAAAAACTTGCAAATCTAGATTCTTAATTTATTATATTGGTTAGTTTATCGAAAGTTTTATCCTTATAACATCAATGAAAGTTTATATCAAGATTTTTGTTACAAAGTACGAGTATGTCAAAATATTTCAAGAGTAATCCTTACTATCCACATATTATTTTTAAAATCGATATCCTGTTCAGTATAATTGGGAGAATGTATGTGTTGTCTTAATGTTTTTACCTTCAAGGCCTAATTGGTAGTAAGGTACGCTTAACGTCCCTCCGAAGATTTCGGGTTCGATTCCAGATGGTACCCGAAAAAAAAATTGGTAAAAGAGTTCGCCTGGTAACAGAACGCGCTAGACAAGTTCTATTATTATAACTTCTTCACGTACAAACTAGTATTACTAACACGTGCGATGACGAGTAAGTGGCTCTAAGTCGAAGGCTTGATTAGTGGGGCTGAAGGAAATTGTGCCTCCTGGCTACGCTCTTTAATATGTCAAAATTACCATTTGAGATTTGTTGAAGGGTAACCTACGAATTAATGGAAATAAATAACATAAGTGTTTGTATTTCTATTCATATTTTTTATTATCCACAATACAACACTTTTTATAAAAATAGTCGGAATGAAAAGATAACCTGATGATTACAAGCACATAACAAATGCGTATACCCACCATTTCGTGGATATAGGTGACTACTTTATTAGGCAAGGACTGCAATGAAGTGGTTAGTGGCTTTATGTCAGTGGTATTTATGACTCGTTGTCATTTTTAAAATAGAGATATTTTTGAAACATCAAATAGTTTTGATAGTAATGTTCGTACGAGTATTCCAAATTATACAAGTGTTGTCAGGTGTACGAGTAATGTCCCCAAACCATGATATTTGTCAGGTGTACGAGTAATGTCCCCAAACCATGATATTTGTCAGGTGTACGAATAATGTCCCCAAACCATGATATTTGAAAAATTAAAATCAAAATGTGTACTTGAAGTACTTGATATATTTTAAATCAAGTATTGTGTGACAGAAATCTTGTATAATTATATATTTATTTCTCTTCCATTGTATACGGTGCAACCTGGATGCGTTTTAAAATATAGTATACCATATTCGACATAACTAACATAAATATGTGTCAAAAGGTTTCTTTGTCGAAACATTCTGAAAGTCAAACCCAGGAAAAATCGTAGTAGGCCAGGGAAGGTATATGTGTGTTTAATTATCTGACATGAGGGCATTTCATTAGAAATATCACTAATTCAAATTCGTAGTAAATTATCTCGCGCTCTGTGCTTGCTAAAATATATTTGACTGTGTACTTAAAATCGAGTTAAATTAAAATTTAAACGGGAACCGACCGAATTATATTACGGGTTTAAAAAAATTGTCTTCCGGCCATGCTCTTTAATATGCCTGGATTGACAATTCTGTCATATTGAAGAGTACCATACGAATGAATGAATTAATCATATAAAATTGAAGATTGAAATATACCATTTTCTTCCTCTTAACTTGATGGCTGGATTCAAAGCGATGAAATAGCGGACCCTTTTACACAAGTTAACTAATATTTGGTATATTATTTATTTTAAAATTGTGTTCTAAATACTCGTACTCACCATATATCTAATGTTTATTCAGATTACATCAAGAGCCTGAACTAATTGAACGAAATGATAATTTTGCGATATTGATGTTTTCCATATCTAGGTGAATAAATAGAAAGATTTAGATTCTTAATAAACTTCATATGCGTAACTTAGCCATTTCTCAGAGAAACATGAGTAATAATTGTTCCTATTGTTATTATTTTAGACCTTTATCTATTATTTTTTATATTATGCACATTATTTGATGTAATTAGGTAAACCTGTATCACATACAAAATAAACAAATTAAGAGTTATAGAGGGTACGTTGTTTTTATTTAAATATGAGTATTTTGTCAGTTTTAGGAAACTAATGGAAAAATTCATTCGAGCTGCTGTATCCGTTTCACGCGTATTTTGTAGTGGCATATACTCGTACTTCTTTGCAACCTGCCAAAAGAGCACATTTAATAATAATGTCACGATATTAAAACGCGATGACATCAGAGGCAGTGGCAGCCTACGCTCGTCTGCAATCTAAGAGCACACCAACGGCTGCAATTTACCCGTACAGTGGCGGAACATTTAAATGTTGAACTACAAACTTAAAACAAGTTGAATAATAATAAAAGAGAATAAAAAGTTACCGTATAATAAACTTGCGGTTTATAAGTAGGTAAAACGTCTTAACTATTTTTGGATTAAATTGAGTAAATATTATTGTCTTAAATTTAAAATTGAAATCCAAAAAAAATTAAAAGATTCCTTATGTTCTATAAATACAAATAATACATATTACAATTAAATATAAAAATTTTAAATTTGTTTTTACTCGTTTCCACTTTTTTCTCTATTCACTATAAGACCATCGACAACAATTGCATGGTATTTTTTTTACTCTATTCTTCATTATACCATATATAACATTTAGTATAAATTGTAGTGTTAGTCACATGAACTTTAGTACTTATCCTATGAAAACACAGCGTGTTGAAATGCAGATACCGATTTGCTTTAACATACTATATAGTGGTAGGTACAAAAATTACGTGTTTTATTTTTATATTATATTAATCACAGATTTCCACAAGCTATGCCAGAATTATTTAAATAAACGCATATCAATAACTTTGTATACTTAACACACAGTTCACGTTTTTACATATTATAAATATATTTCTTACCATTTAAGTGACAATTTGAAATTGAAAATTTCCAATCAGTTTTAAAACAAATTTTGGAGAACTAGCTAGTATGTATAAAAGTTGCATCAATTTAAGTCGTAAAATAAAATATAATCAAATTCATAATTTTTACATTTAGCAAATTATGCTAAGTTAAAATAAATATATTATGTTGCATACATTGAGCAATCATCATATGGACGTAATTGTGGGAACTGTCATATGGCTGTAATTATAGCACCTAACTTACAATGAATATTTTTTCAGTTTATTCTAAATATCGAGTAGATAATTTATTTGTTATGCTATTTATAGAGCTGTTATAATTATTGGACTTGATCTGGTGAGCGTATTGCGGAAACATTGGACTGCAGAAAAATTATACAGTAGCATTTCTACTATACTCTTGGAGTGAGCTGTTGATTGCATTCCTTACCCAGTCTGTTCATCGCGTTGGTGATATGTCTCATGAGGGATTCTTTTATTTGATCTTGGATTACCCATCTCACCATTGTATCTTGCCGTATGGTAATATGGTCTAAGTACTGGAGGATTCGTAGATGTATTTTTAAACTGCATTTTGAACAAACGCTGCTCAATCAGTTATTTTAAAGACGATTAATTTGCCCATCGTGCTGTTTATGGTCCACACAAAACACGTCACTTAGACCACATCTCCAAGATGAATAAACATATCTTAATCTAACATGTGTGCACACACGTTATATTAAGGTAGGTATGTTTATTCATCTTACGTGCCACGATATACATAAAAATAGTTAAAAATAATTTTAAGGTACGAGTATTTAATTACCAGCGTAATTAAATTCATCAATAAACGTCATTATTTATTTTTTAAATGTTTAGATATCTCCCCAAACATCAAGTTCTAGATAATCTGTGTCATTAGCTCAGACCAGAAAAATGTTGAACAGGCTTGAAGAGAAAACCAGACTGTGAACCCTTTTTGAAAAAACGTACATTTGTTTAAGTTAGGATGAAAATAATAAGTCTAATTACTTAAATAAACTTTATTAAAAAATTTCAAACCAAATCGCTAAAAACTTCTCCTAAACGAGAGTTAAATTATTTATTTAGACACTTGTTCATATTTTGGTGGTGTCTCGAGTTTCTCTGTTCAGCCACTGTCTCATAACACGATAAAATGACACTACCCACCGTATTAATAAAATGACTTTGTCAGAGAACACGTTATTAGTCTGACGACGATGTGAGTTATTAAACAAAATATAATATTTAGAAAAGCTCGTGGAAAGAACGATTCATAAAGAATTCCTTTTGGAACGGAAACGCCCTGGATTTACCTTTATGAAAAGCTCGCACCGGTGAAAAAGCTTTCATTTCACGGTGTTCATTAAAAGTTGTAGATATTTGATGAAACGTAAATAAATCCCAATTGCTCGTTTTCATTTCAGAGTTTAAAAAAAATGAATTTGTGTAGTTTCATTGGAACAATAGTTATTGTCTTAAATTATAGACAATAACTATTTTCTGATTTTAAAAACATAACATAAAATAAGATTGTATCTCGTTTATCGATAGAAAAAAAAACATATAAATATTGGATTCATGTAAAGAACAAGGCAAATCAGATGCTATTAACTCTTTCCCCGCGGGAAGCACAAACGCCTGTGATCTGACGACAATCCAAGTTTCAAATCACAAATACTTAAAAAAAATGACACAAAACCGGAATAAAAATTGAACTAAAATTTAAAATAATCTTTATTCTAGCGACATCTCTGAAAACCTTGTCAAATAATATATTAGTTTATGAGATATTGTTGAATAAACCGAGCGCCGAATTTTTTTGGTTTCTCAATATTTCCAGCATTAACGACCTGTCGCGCGGATCGAGTCCTGCGATGAGTCTCTCTTACGTAAATAAACATTACTAAGTCTCTCTTACGTAAATAAACATTACTAGTGCTATATGCATTTGATTGGGTGAGTGTCATGAAGCATTGATTTGATCGTAGCATTCCTTTGTTTATTTTACGTAATGTTAAGTTTATCTCCTTTATTTAATGAGTCTCCTTAAGAGTAATGACTATTATTTATTATCAGAAAATTATTTAAGTGTCATGTTTACTTGGTGTTGTAATCAAATATCAGTGGTTCTAAACAAAATATGTGTTTAAACTTAGAAATTAAAAAACGCTGAAATTGTGCCGCGCACAGGATTCGTGGAATTTGATTTTTAACGCGGTGAACAGGTTAAAAGGTATTAGCTCATGTTGTACAACCCTCAAAATCAAGCATTACCCAGTGTAAAGAGAGAAACCGGACCGAGAAGCATCACAGGTGGATGGATATTAGTGGACGTACAATTTGAATGAAATCATAATTCACAGATTTAACAATATATAATTACCTTGTTATCCTCTAATAGTTTATTTTGAACTTAAAAAAATCCAACAATACAATACAATAATATAATCATAATAACAAAATTATAACATATATTATTCTATTATTTCACCAATAACACTTGACCTTCGTGATATATTATATTAATTGGGTTTTTCACCAGTCGAACTCGTATTGTCGACAAATGTATTTGGAGTCAAATGTACTCGAAAAATGAGGGAATAACAAAATTATATTTAGTATAGAAATAAAAGTTTTTTTGTTAAAATCACACCATTCTTTATAGGGATGATTAATGCTTATGAGGTTTAAATATTTTTTATTGAGATTTTTTTTTATTTGTTAAATCCATGATGACCATACGTTATAATATTTACGATATATTAATTAAAATATGGGGCATACTGATAAGAGAATTTGTATTTAGACAAGCATAAAAGTTTTATATGAATCAAATTAAAATATTATGCTGAAGATTTATTTTATTTTACATTTTATACCGGTTTTACCTTATTATATCAAACAAGATTTTTTTAAATGATTAAGTCTAAATATAACATAATAACAAAAAGAACAAAACTACTCATGCTTCCTTGTGAAGTGACTTTGTATTTTTAGTTTTTGGCTCTACGTTTTCGACCTCAATCGATATATTAATTTACCGGCCTCAGTGGCCTGGTTTTGAAACTGCTTCTCTTTTAGCCCGGGAGTTGTGGATACGATTCCCGATGGAATTCAAGTTTTTAAAAAGAATCCCAGTATGGTTTTCACTTGAGGTATCGCTAATATAATTCTGGTTGCATTGGAAGATATTATTATTACACTTAACATAATAAGTAATAATCCCGCCATTGAACTGTTTAAAACGAAAGTGTGATATACTATACTATAATACAATATTTGAGTAATTAACATAAAAATAAGTAAATAGTTTTTTAAATTTGGTTCCAAAAAGTCTAGGAAATAACAAAATGTTCATCAAGCAAATTTCTCTAACATTTCAACAATGATCATTTGTAAGTAATGAACGCATCGACAAAGTATTTTGGCAATCAATTAACTTAAACGGCCGGCATCCGGCTCAGGACATAGGGAGGTGGAGATTTATGTGCGCCCATACGTACATACGCACATACCACTCTGTCCGGGCTATTTCTGGGCGACGTGTGCAGGGCCGTTTTAGGAAGGTGGTACGTGTAAGCAGGTTAGGAGATACATAAATAGGTCTATTAAAAATTATTTTTATTAAATTAATCAAAATAAGTATACTTTGTGTTATATTATATTAGAGTTTTGTTACACATTAATACATTAAAAAATAAAGATTTATTGATACCAACATTGTACATACATATATATAAATACATTACGATATCGCACATATATCTCAAAATAAATACTAGCAGAAAATACATATAAGAGAGAAGCTATCAAAAGCTATGGATTCTTCTCATAACCTCCCCCTGGCCGAGATACACCCCACTAATAAAGGGCGAGCCCAGCCACGAGGACATAAGATGTTTTTTTTCAGCTCACATTTTTTAATATATGTAGTTAAATAAAAAAAACAAAAGAATAATAAATAGTAGAAAAATATAAAAAAGTTAACTCACAAATACCACCTCAGATTAACTGTCAGTGAAAAAAGAGAAAAGCTGATAGGAATACAATTTTTATCAAAATAAAATCACTAATAGAAAATAATGTTCATACGTACAAACCACACTGTATTCAACACATATGGTTTGTTGTTCATACATCATACAACATTTCATATTGTTCATATATAATACAATGCAGCGGATTGGAAGACAGGCGTCGTATCAACTAGGCTACAGAGGTCGTCTTCTTCAAATTATATAAAATATCGCTTAATGACTTATAAAATATATTACAGTTAGGCCTAAAAATAGACTACCACTATGCCCCTTTTCAATAAAATAACTTTGAATAGGGGCATAGTGATATTTTTGGATTGGTTGGAATGATTACCAAAATAGTTATTAAACCTACAGACATAATTTGTGTCGTTTACTTTTATACATTAATTATGCAATACTCGCATCATATTTTAAGTAAATGTCTTCTCTTTAAATTAGGGCACGTGTTATAATGTTATAATTTCTGTAAGTAAGGGTATGTGTTAAATTAGAGCACGTGTTATAATGTTATAATTTCTGTAAGGGTATGTGTTAAATTAGGGCTCGTGTTATAATGTTATAATTTCTGTAAGTAAGGGTATGTGTTAAATTAATAAATATTAATTGAATCCACTTTTCATAAGACAGTTGCTCTACTAACTAGGCTACGGCTACGACTCTTCATTTTAGTTGTAATATCATCTCGAATTCTCACATTAACCACATTTCAAGATTGTAGCAAATCAAATTTAGTTCTAAATGTCGTTTAGTTATTTCTTGGTTCACGAAGACGAGTTGCCATGTAAATGACGTTAATATTTTTTTTTATGTTTATATAAGATGCAACATTTCCTCGCGCTAGCCCCGAGCTCGGGTGACAGGGCCGTATAGTGTCGGTGCGACGCTGCGGATGATCCGCCGGTGCGCGGCGCAGTGAGAAACTGCCTTCATCTCGCCTTCACAAGCTCGCGCGAGAGATAACACCAAAAGCACCAGAAAATAGATGTGGTCGGAGTATTCAATCACGATTTATTCATAAATAGTAATTTTCAAATATAATATGTGAAGCTTGTATCCACAGTTGGAAATATAATCAAGGCAAAAAAAAATTGGACGAAAAACTATAAATTGATTTCAAGTATATAAAATGATGATATTGTTATAAGAAAATTTTAAGATTTGTGTGAACTTTTGTTTTGACTAAAAATAACTTTTTAGGATTTTCTACCTTTAGGATATTCTAGTCATGCATTAGAAAGAAAAAAAAATTATATACAAGTACAATAAAATATTAAAATAATTTTAAATAATAAAAACATTGAGGAATTAGAATTGAATAGGATTTAAATGTAAGGAGAGGAAACTGGTGTAGATTTATTAATAGTTACTAACGTAGATCTTGTAAAAAAATCTTTTAAATAATAGATATGACCTAAGTCATAGGTATCCTTATACCCCTGAATACTAGGCGGAATAAATGCCTGTGTCATTCGAGGGGAGTAACACAGAGCGGGGTTCGAACTGACGAACTTCCGCACGGAAGTTCAGTGCGTCACCGCGCGGTCATGCACCTCAAAATTTGAAAACTTTCTTTTGGTTTAAGTATGTACTATTAGATTTCCTTCTTTGATATTTTAATTTTCGTAAACTATATAAAACAAGTTCCTTAAGGAAAAATATCGCTATGCTTCCTTCGACTATGTGATAGCTTTATGTTACAAAAGGTATGTAGATGGATGATGTGGCCAATTGGAGGAAGACAGCCCAGGACTGTGCTGGGTGTGTAAAATTGGCTTTAGCCCTACAGCCCAGACTTGGCCCCATCTGACTATTATTTGTTTCCAAATATGACAAAAGAACTTAGAGGGAAGAAATTTATGAACGATTAAGAAGTTAAAAGTGCAATTTCGGCTTATTTTAAGGGCAAAAGCAAATCTTTTTTTTTCTTTGGTATAAATAAGCTAATTGAAAAATCTGAAAATAATATGAAAGTTGGTGAATATATTGAAAAGGAAAAATAAAAAAATGTTTTTCCCCTTCATTCCGCAAATTTATTGACCTCCCCTCGTATCACACTATACACTTCAACCTACGATGGATTTTATACTATAAATATTATTTTATGAATAAGAGAAAGCTCTAAATTATTGAGACCATACAATGTCCGATGAGTGTCTCAGTAAAATGAAAGATATCCAATGGGACTCGAGCCCGCATTTCTTCCGCTTGCCGGGCGGATGTGTTATTCATTACACCACGGCCTCACTGAATAACTTAAATAACTACAGCATCCACGTTTTATACATACTTCATAAATTTACATAAATATATGTAGAATGTTGTATAGTGAAAATGCCTCTACATACTTACTAGTGAATCACGAGTAAAGAAAATTATTTGACTTATGATTTAATTCTAGAACATTATAAAAGAAAAAAAAACAATCATGGTCAGGGAAGCACTTAATAACTTTGAATGTTTAACAATTAAAAAAAGGACTTAGGAAAGCACTAGCTTTCGCGTTTATCATATTTAATTACCTTTTTGCACGTATAGTATTGCTCTCATTATTTACATCATTCAATAAGTCGAATGAAGTACCATTCACCCTAAATAATAAATTCAATATGACCAAAAAATACTAAATATGACAATCTTTATTATAATAACTGACACGTTTCGCTATACGATCACCTAAATAATGGTATTATAATGTTTAATTGTATCGTTTATATATAAAATAAATACCAGTTGGTGGCACGTATTAGTGAGAATTCTTGCTCTCAGTCGAGACCTTTATGGGATTAGATGGAAGGTTTATTCAATATTCTAATATATAGAACATATAACAATTAATAATCCACCACTACCTCACAGAAGAAGAACTAAACATAATTATATAGACGTAAGTGTAAAACAAAAGTTTGCACTTTTTTATAAAAATATATTTAAATGTTAAATTTCCATGCATCATTTGTATTTCACGCCAAAATCATTGAGAGGACCAAGGTCTGAGTGAATGTGATGGAATACAAGTAGCTTGAACGAGTGGACTAGTTCTTGCTAAATAATTAGTTGTAAGAATTGTTATCTAGCTATAAGCAGTATGTAGGTGTTTATCATTTCTAAGAATTCATATATTAAGATTATAAAAAATAAAAATAAAATGACACGCAGGAAAATAAGATAAAGTAAGTTCATAAATTATAATACTACTTTAATCAAAAAGTTTTAGGACCGGCCACCGTGTGGCGCTGTCAGTCACCCGATTGGAATTCTTTTTTTTTGCTAGGTTACCACATCTGTCATTGACACTTGCCTCTAAATTTCAGCGACATAGCTTGACATTTGTAAAAGTTACGCTGTACTGAGTACATCTACCTTTGTGCGTGTTTTCGATTTCTTACAAGTTTGAAAATGGCATCAACTGTGCATCAACGAGTTTGCATTAAATTTTGTGTGAAAAACGGATTTAACGGTCCGCAGACCTTAGAAATGTTGGAGAAGTGTTTTTCGGTGGCCTAAACGCTTCAGAAGTGGTCGTGAGTCGGTCGAGGATGACGAACCCAGTGGCAGTCGAAAACCGATGAAAACATCGATAAAATCAAAGAAATGTTGGCCGAAAGCCGCAAATTGACCATCAGAGAGCTGGCAGAGGACTTGAACATCGCTTATGGATCCGCTCAAGACATTTTGGTTAATGATTTAGGCCTCAGATGTGTCGCTTTAAAACTGGTGCCGAAAGACCTCAATTTCATGCAAAAAAGGACCGCGTTGAAATCGCGAAAGACGTGATTTCCGTAAGTTTTTGACCAAAAACTACACGAATACTATCCAGCAGCCTTTGAATTCACCTGATCTGGCTCCCTGCGATTTTTTCCTGTTCAACCGACTTAAAAAACCGCTTCGTGGAACGCGTTACAGCACCCGAGAGGATGTCATAAAAAATTCGAAGACGGCTCTGATGGACATACCGAAAATTGAGTACCAACGGTGTTTCGAGGATTGGATCAAGCGCTGGCGTAAGTGCGTTGAATCGATGGGGAGTACTTTGAAGGGGACCATATCGATTTTGATGAATAAACTTGTATTTTCGATTTTATGAATAAAGTCCTAAAACTTTTTGATCAAGGTAGTATATAAATAAGATAAGTTAAGTAATAAATATGGTATACTGCCTTGACAAATATTGGTACCATATATTACTTTTTTAATAAAAAAATTTAAACGATATTTGAAAAACTGTTCAATATGGGCAAAAGTACGTCTGCCATATATAATATTTTGTGTTAAAGCTTGTTTTCCTCTGTTATCTTTTAAAACATAAATAGTCAAGTAATGTGATACTCGCATGTCAATTTATTTAATATACTGTACGTTTACTGACTAAAATTCATAGTATATTATTTAAAACTAGTAACCAGCTTCAATGAGGTTCGTATTAATTGATTTTTCTTCAAAAAATTATTCCAAAAAACACTTTATCCAAATATTGCATTGAACAAATAGTTATCACTGTACATTACGAATAATATCCAATCCTCGTACTTGACGAGATAACTAAGTCATTAATGGGTTGAGCTGAAATAAAAATATTTAAATATTTTATAGAAAAGAGTATGTTTGATTTTCTATAATACATAAAAAATATGTCAAAATATAAGTTTTCATTTGTATTATTACTTTAAATACATATAAATTTAAAAATGAATAATAATGTATTTGTTTTTGTTGTAATACATAGGTACATTCATTGTATTTAATTTTATATTTTACAGAATTTACAAAAAATTCAAAAACTCTCCCTGACTTTGGGTGTAAATAAAAAAACAGACAATGTGTAAAACTATTACCACCATGTTTATAAAAGTAATTGTGTTGTTTTCGTGTAATAATATTATTTTTCTCGAACACTTTCAATGAACGATTACCTCCGTTACCTAATTGGCAGAACACTTTCAATGAACGATTACCTCCGTTACCTAATTGGCAGAACACTTTCATCTCAGGGGTTTCGTGCTCAAGTTCGTTGGTCCTTAAAAATACTCCTTATCTGGTTTTATGTTAGAAAAAATACTAACCGGCAATAAGCCTACTCTACTAGGTTATACTGTATGTGTCGAAATAAGTCTATGTTATACTGTATGCATCAAAATAAGCCTACTAGGTTATACTGTATGCATCGAAATAAGCCTACTAGGTTATACTGTATGCATCGAACTAAGTCTACTAGTTTATGCTGTAGGCATCGAAATAAGCATACCATGTTATACTATATGCATCAAAATAAACCTACTAGGTTATACTGTATGCATCGAAATAAGCCTACCATGTTATACTATAATATATGCATCAAAATAAGCCTACTAGGTTATATTGTATGCATCGAAATAAGCCTACTAGGTTATACTGTATGCATCGAACTAAGTCTACTAGTTTATGCTATATGCATCGAAATAAGCCTACCATGTTATACTATATGCATCAAAATAAACCTACTAGGTTATACTGTATGCATCGAAATAAGCCTACCATGTTATACTATATGCATCAAAATAAACCTTCTAGGTTATACTGTATGCATCGAAATAAGCCTACTAGGTTATACTGTATGCATCGAAAATATGATATTATATAATGGAATCAGCAGTAGATTATAATTTAACATATTTTTGAAGATACAAATTCAACTGTTACAATCCTGTAGAGAAAATTATCAAGAAATATTTCATCGAAGCACTGTCATCATTTCAGAAAAGTTGTTAAAAAGGGGTTTTATTGCCGATCACTCTTGTTACCTTAAGGCATCAGTTAACCATGAGATTAATGTTACCGGTTAAACAAACAAAACTTTTTGTAAAAAAAACTGTTTTCATTTTATAAAATATTGTTAAAAGTTTACTTTTTAATTTTTTTTTTTGAAACCACTTTTCTCTACACTATATTTGATATATTATACTTGTACCACTTTTCTCTATACTATATTTAAGGTATTATACTTGTACCACTTTTCTCTATACTACATTTAATGTATTATACTTGTA
Organism: Odontocerum albicorne; assembly: GCA_949825065.1. Lineage (NCBI taxonomy): Eukaryota > Metazoa > Arthropoda > Insecta > Trichoptera > Odontoceridae > Odontocerum > Odontocerum albicorne. The sequence goes on along the minus strand of OX463841.1, from coordinate 20,617,940 downwards.
CCACTTTTCTCTATGCTATATTTAATGTATTATACTTGTACCTCTTTTTTGAGATGGTATGGGCACGTTGGACGCAGAGCACCCGATCACATTGTGAACCAGGCAATCTCCATGGATCTTCCTCAAATAACAACCAGAGGAAGACCAAAGAATTCATGGGTGATGCAAAAAGATAACCTGATGCAGAGGCACGGCCTGGGGGACGTAGTCCGGGACAGAAGAGCATACAACCTGAGGACGAGGAGAGCTGACCCCAACAGTCTTCGCAGACAATGAGTTGGGATGGAGCCAGGGAGAAGACTTGTACCTCTTTTTGTACTGGCAACTCATAAACTTTTGGGTGCATTAAAATTGCAAGAATAAAGCATACACAATTATTATCACAGAATTATTTTAAAATTATACTCAACATCTTAGCAGGACTGAAGTAAATGGTTGACATTTAAATCGGAAGTCTTTTATCAGTATACGAGTACCATACCTTAATGGTTTATCATAGATGGATAGCTATCAATCGTTTATATTAAAGCTTTAACGATTAATAAAATAAACTCATTGATTCAGTTCTTCGATCTGAACTTTTTTAGAACTTAACCAAGTTATGGTAAAAAAATATTGTGTGGCTCTATCTCATGACTCCTCGTTTTGTTTTTAATTGTTTTAATTATTGTCCATACCAACATATTTAAATAATAACCTTTTTTTAAAATAAAGTTGTATGATTTACAAATTTAAAAATAATTATTCTGAATAATAAACTCGAGCTAAACTGACATTTTTTTCTAATGCTACATATCTAAGTTACTTTGAAATAAATTGCCTTAAACCATAAAGAATATGATATTTGTTTTTTCACAGAACAAAACGAACACACGCAAGATGTTAATTCTTAACTTTTAGGTCGTTTGAATTAATATTTTGTTTACTTCACTCTTGAAAATATTTTTTATAAATATTAATACATTTCAACAATTGTATACTTTTTATTTCGCTTGTTATCAATATTATTTAAAATGAATATGGAATTTTCGATCATAAATAAAGTAAATAGATCATATATTCGCGGGAGCCTAGAAGTTAATAACATAGAAGATAAAATAATGGAGAGGCAAAATCAATGGAGGTCAAAAGAAGATCTGAATATAACATTTTCGAGCAAACTATGAACGTGGTCCTCCATCGACAAACTATGAACGTGGTCCTCCATCGACAAACTATGAACGTGGTCCTCCATCGACAAACAAATAAACGGGGATCATTTAAAAACACATGGACATCACATCGGCGAAGAATGCTCAAATGAACGAATTGACACAGATCGATGTTGAAAAGTGCATAGTTAATTACTAAAAAATATAATGGATGAAAACTAAGTATTTAGTTTTTATATTACGAGTACACCAAAAAAACTTTTTGTAAGTTAAAAAAAATATTTTAAAAAGTTTGATGAAAGAAAACTTTCCATGTGCAATGAATGTTGAATAACTTTTCGCTATAAAGTTACTCCTCGTAACACGTAACAGTATTGTCATACTTTGAGTAATGAAGGAAGCTCACAAGAGAACATATTAATATCATCTCATCAATCTTGACATTTATAACCAAAAAAATATATATAATCTCCATCATGCCCGACGTGAAACTTGTTACGATCGGTCTCGAATAACGGCTAATAAACGAGTTTAGAGAAAAAACAAGTATAAGACGCGCTCTAACAAAGCGCAGCTCGTTTGAAAAAGTTTTTTATCCTTTGCAAACTGTCCATTGTTTGGGCAACATTTTATAGATTTATACACAAATATGGTCTTCGAAACTCGTGAATCCTACACGGCGAAATCTACTCATTAAAGGAGATATTTATTTTAAACGACCTGGTGATGCATAACATATTATTTATTTCTTATACTGTCGTTCGAAATGCAATCAAGATCTTCTCAGTTTACGCGACTTTACAAGAGAGCGTTTTTATGTTTATTTATTTATACATTTTATTGTAAAATACACTCATGACGAGTGTATTTCCAAACGGCAATCTCTTCGAAACGACCAGACAAGAGTTAATCATAGCAGTTCCATTTGCTGAGCGAAAGGTTAGAACGCAATTTTTAAAAAGGTAAAAAAGAAAGCTTTAACATACTTAAAGTATTAAAAACACAAACGAAAAAAAACAAACAGTATAACAAAATATTTGTCAATGTCATCAAACATCGGAAAAGGCGAAGGAAGATGGAAATGGTCAAGAATTTAGGAACTATGGAGAAAACCATTTCATCATTGAAGAGGGAAGTAATATTTTTTAAGTCACTGTTTGAAGCAAGCCAACGAGACGGGGAGAGTCTTAGTACAATCGGTAAGTGGTTCTAGAGTCTGACGGCATAGATAGTCAATTTAATTTTCGACGCAAAAAAGAATAATTTTATTATATTGACTCCCATAATTGCATAATGACTTGAATTTGGTGGAAGAAATCATCTAGTTTGGGTGATTTGCCTATTAAAAAAATTAGAATGTTTTTTTCTTTATGTGACATTAACAACCTCATAAGTAAGTTATTTGTTTTTTTTTTTTTCAAATATATTGAGATAATAAAGCCTGAACTCCTGACATTTTAACCAAGAAGAAAGGCAGAGTATTTTTTTTAACGTGTTAATAATAACTTGATAACGTTGATTTTTTTAAATTCATTAATTTTTATGGTACCTTCTACGTATCTGAATGAGTGATTTAGACATATTGAAGAGTGTGGCTAGGAAACAAAATTGATTTCGGACCAATTAACCAAGCCTTCGGTTTAAGAGCCCCTGGAATAAGCGCGGAACTCGTTGTTCGTAAGCGCATGTATTTGCAATACTACCGCATATGAAGAGGTAACAAAAAACTCTCGCATACGTCTAGCGCGTGAGAATTTTGTTACCAGACGAACTCTTTTATTAGACTGACATATTTTTTTAAATTTTGGGTATCATCAGGAATCGAAACGTTTTACCAACTAGATCACGGAGTTTCTTGATTTTGAAAAGAAGTAATAATTAATTTTACTATAATCATCACCACCATAACGGCATGAACCTATTGTTGTAGTAAGAGCAGAATTCACCCATTATTAAGGCTTTTTACTCTTTCCACTTGCAGAATTTGACTAATTTGGTTGTACAGAATTTTATTCATTAAGGTGTGGGCTAAAAATGCCTGATGTCCTCGCGAACTGGCTCGCCCTTTATTGGTGGGGTGTATCTTGACTGGAGGGATGTTATGAAATACATCCAGACTTTTTGATAGATTCTCTGTCAAATGTATTTTCTTCGACATTATCCTGAGAGATATACATATAATTTCAGGATATACGAGTATGTGTATATGTACCTACATATTATATTGCAATCAATAAAGCTATATTTATTTTATGAATTAATCTTTAGTAGCTTCAAGTAGCTTTAAGTTATACAAAAAAGTGCGTAGTAAAACTTTCAAGGAATAACATATCGCGATTCGATCGAAAACGAAATACAAATCGACGATCGCGCCAAGACACGATAATGTTGAACTATCAATGTACGAGTATGGACAAAAAACTCCCATACTTATCAGTGCCTTATGGCCTAATCTATAGGTTCGGACTGGTTTTACTATCAAAACTTTTTTCATCTAATTTAATTGTCGTCAGTCATACATTAGTGAAAAGCATTTATATTCGGAGAGTATGCATGCCGAGATGTATAGCCGTGGTAGAAGCAAAATATATGTGGCAGGATAGAATGAAGTACAGATCTGGTGTCTGCCTAGCCCAAAAGGGGCATGGTGTGATGGTGATGTTATTATTGTATTTATGCTTAGTGGTCTATCTATCATATAATGCCAATCATATAATCGGAAGCAATCTTGGAAGGACATGTGCTACGAATCAGCGCTTTATAAATCATCGAATTTATCAATTATATCTTTGGCATATCATATGTAGTTAAGTCCTAAGTTATTTGACAGATTGCGATGATAGTAAGAAATCAACTGAATAATAAATCTTATATCACGAGTTTTATTTCCTTCATTTTATAAGATAAAAAGGTATCTGATGCTAATGATGTATGTGAAGATGGAGAAACTTAAATTACACTTTCTCTCTTACTTATAGTGTGATCTCTAATATAATACATGATATCTCCATAATACGAATTTACTCATAGGAATTAAATTTCACAGTTTGAAGGAAGACGGAATTATTATATTGTATTAAAAAACTACAGGAGTTGTAAATAATACTCGTATAGTTCTTGATCACTCAAAAATTAGGTATTTTATCTATTTGGAAAATATTTTTCTTTTCTTTTCTCTTAAGTTAGATCTGTAGTGTGTTATTATCAGGACTGACTCTCTTGAGATGTTGACTCTCAGATAAGTTTTTATATTTTTGGAGGTTTTCCTAGGAGACGACTGCCTGCGAGTATTCCATGCATTACCATCTAGGAAACTCTTACTAGAAAGACAACTTAATCTTTAATACTATCAATCCTTTTCATGTGACCTCGACAGTGTCGTCTGCGGTTTCTACCCCACTCCACAATATTTCTACTTAAATATGGTATTTCTTACTCTACGTCTAAAAGTTTTGCCTGCAATTATTTGAGGGTATTCCTTTCATGAGTTGTGAGCATACTTTTGCTCATGATTGATCTTACATACGATATGTAATTTTTTACTTAACTGTTTATACTCGTGTTTTTATTATTTCATTTATATTTAAAAAAAACTAACGAAATTTTTAGAAAAATACTTCAGATTCTTTTATTTGAACTAACAAGTACAATATATTACAATATTCTGCGGCTAGGGGAATAAAGAAGTTAGAGATTCAAGATACAGCGATAATATATTATAATTGCATCATCTTATATTTTAAAGCTCCTCAAGATCTGTATTAGGACTATCAATATAAATAAATTCAAAGCTTGCTTCAAATATTGACAGTTTTTATAGTCTTTTATACAATGTTTTATATAGGTTTTTTATACAATGTTGGACATGAACCTCATCTTTGTTGTTTTCATTGCCTCGTCTGCATCACGCGTATGAATTCCTGCAGTGTCTTTAATATACATTTCATTCATTTGTTTAATGTATCATTATAAGTAGCGAAATATTTTTATTTACATGGTCAAATTAAGCGTGATCTCCAGTAAAACAAAAAAAATCGAACTGTGATTACTTGGTCGTGACGTTACGTAACATTTTTTTTATCAGAATCTTTCAGTAAGGATTGCGCTAACTCAATTGCATTCGAAAAACATAACCCTTTTTCTGCTTAATTTCCTGATAAAATAATATTGGTTTCAACAGATCAGCTAGAACTGGGACATTCCGAGAGGGTTTTATAAAAATGAAAAAAATCACTTTCTTTCAGAACGCGGAGATTCTCTACAATTGGTCGATGAAATATTCCTTTGCATACCAACATATGTTGTACCATGCAACACCTAATTTTACTCATCTTCATTTGTGGTCCACTCAGCGTAACTTTGGAATGAACTTCGAGTTATCAGATATGCACCATCATCATTCACGTTCAAGAAATAATTTTAAAAAATACATTACTCATAATATCCTTTATCCTCACTTTCCTTTGATTCCATTCTTATCATTGAACGCATTATTTTCCTCTAGTGCTACCAATATGTTTTCAAGATTAGTATTTTACTTGAATTTAAATAAATATTTTTGTGAAATCTGTCATAGATTAAGACATCTTTACGTATCCAAAATAAGCCAGTGTAAGAAATTACTGTATGCCAATAAGCTCGCCAGATATATCATGTTTAACCATGTACATAATGAAATGAATAAATAAAAATATACGTCTACATACTGAATAAAGATATATATGTATATTTTAATGCTGAAATTCAAAGAAAATAAAAAATGTATTTTCACCAAAATGAATTTTATAAGCACAATAACTGTAATAGTTACCGTATGTGACACAGGAACGTGCCTATTAATACAATATCCTTAAGCAACCACAAAAACAAATTGTCTCAGTAAATAAAATAAATACTTGCAATGTGATTCCCTGTAAATCAGAGGGTTTAACAGATATGCAGCAAGTATTTTTAACGCGGCGCACTGTGGTATGTCCCTCTATAAAACTCGAGGTATGCGCTGATGGGGGCTTATTTGAGACCATCTTGTGTATTCGGGAATAATATTAATGTTCACGTTTATGTTATTGGATAACAACACATTTTAAATGTAATAGCAGTTACATTTCGAAATGTTCTTTATATTATAGTAAGAATATATTTTAAATTCTACTTGAATTGTATAATTTTCGATAAAAAATAATCGTCAATTGTTTGTATATAGTATGTTATATATAAATATATATATATATATATATATATATATATATATATATATATATATATATATATATATATATATATATATATATATATATATATATATATATATATATATATATATATATATATATATATATATATATATATATATATATATATATATATATATATATATATATATATATATATATATATATATATATATATATATATATATATATATATATATATATATATGTGTGTGTGTTTATTTTAGGTTTTCAGTTACTTCGCGAACTGTAAATATTGGATTCTGACATCAGATCTACCTGGAGATCCATCAGCAGCTTCCTTACAGCATTTTTTAATTTTGGCCTGGATGACTCTTTAGTAACATAGTTCTCTGTTTTGGATATACAGGAGACGGTATCTATTTTAATTGGTATTTTGTGGGCTTATGACCACCTTTGAAGGCTGAGTTAAGTGCTCACTTTATGCCTAGACAACATTCCTCATTATACCATAGATTCATCTCTATACTATACATCATTTAAATGTTTTTATTCTTAGTGCAGACAAGATCGTTTTTAGTCTTTATGCCATCTGTTGACGAAAAATCGTAAGATTTTTTAACAGATGTTGAGGAAACCTCTTTATTCTGTCAATACCTCATCATTGTTCGTCATACAAGACGGATATTTTTTGGCTTTTTACAAAACCCATTACACTTCTGTAGAGGATAATATGTGATTTTTTTTTATGGTTTTAGCGAAGGGTTATATATGTATATTTTAGGTTTTCAGTTACTTCGCGAACCTGGATGTTAATGTTGGATTCTGACATCAGATCTACCTGGAGATCCATCAGCAGCTTCCTTACAGTATTTTTTATTGTTTATTTTTTGGCCTGGAAGACTCTTTAGTAACATTGTTCTCTGTTTTGGATATACAGCAGACGGTATCTATTTTAATTGGTATTTTGTGGGCTTATAACCACCTTTGAAGGCTGAGTTAAGTGCTCACTTTATGCTGTTTAGAATATGCAGTACGTAACATTATTTTTACGACATAATTATTATAATCAAACGGTTATTTCAGTTCATTTAAATTCAGATAAACTTTTAATAAAATCGCAAACGATTTAAAAATTAAGACAACGATCTTAATTACATACTGAAGATTAAAAAAAAATCTTAATTCTGGAATAAGTTCGATACTCGTATTATCGATCTTCATCAGAAAGTGATAGTATCTCAAAGTGTAAAACTACGAGTGAACTAAAATCAATTAAGTAAAAAGGCACATAGTAAAATTTCTTTCTCAATGACCATTTTGTTTTTGTAAGTTGAATGTTTTGTTTCGATGAAGTGCGATTCGTTTACTAGTAATTAAGCTTTAATTCTTATTCATCAGCCGTTAACGCGCTTAACCCATTCGGTCCTATTATTTAAAAAAAAAAAAAAACTGAATTATTTGCATATAATAAATAACAATAATTTGTGTTGTTAAATAATAACAATCAAAGATTGATCAACGTTTCAGCTTTATCTTTGTGGAACTCCATATTATAATATTAAATAATACATTTCTTTGCTATAATATTAATGCCCACGACACATGTTTCTACCTCCTATCTTGGGGCTCATTCAGCTCAATAATCTTGAGATGGAACATATCAAAGATAAAATGTATAATTGTCATTAAAGGGAAAGTACAGACATGGGTATATCTTGGTATAAATAATGAAATTCTTAAACGAGACCAATAATCTAGGATGCTGGCTGAAAGATCAATGGAACCAGTCTCAAGAGATCAAAGTAGAGATGATACAAAATATATTTCTTTGAAATACAAGATTTTCTCTACAAGAATTTCAATCTCAACTTAGTATGCAAATTTTGCAATGTTACAAATTCTCCGTTCAGAACTCTACGGTGTTGAAGCATGGACACTAAGTCAGGTCGTTGTAATAAAACTAGAAGCTTCGAAATGTAGTGCTATAGAACAATACTAAGAGTCTCTATATTGACAAAAAGCCTGTAAAGATGACATTTTGAAACGAAGGAGCATAAAGAGAGAGAGAGAAGCATTATCCATCAACAAAAGTAAAATTTTCGAGTACTTAGAACATACTCGTTTAGTGCGAGGAGAAAAATATGAGATCCATATAGAGAAAAATATGAGATGGTACTATATATTTTTTATTCAGAGCGTTGCCATAATGATCCAGATAATCATGATGATCGCCAACTTACGAAGAAGAAAGGAACTTAAGAGAAAATAATAGAATGAAAAAATGCATTTTTTAAATATTGAGAACACAGAATAGAATAAAAAAAGATATAAAACACATCGTCGTACAAATAATAATTAATAACATGTGGTAAGAATTGACGTTTGGCATTTCAGGTAGTTATAGAAATAAAATACATCGTCATACCGATAATAATTAATTACATGTGGTAAGAATTGACGTTTGACATTTCAGGTAGTTATAGAAATAAAATACATCGTCGTACCAATAATAATTAATTACATGTGGTAAGAATTGACGTTTGGCATTTCAGGTAGTTATAGAAATAAAATACATCGTCGTACCAATAATAATTAATTAAATGTGGTAAGCATTGACGTTTGACATTTCAGATAGTTATAGAAATAAAATACATCGTCATACCGATAATAATTAATTACATGTGGTAAGAATTGACGTTTGACATTTCAGGTAGTTATAGAAATAAAATACATCGTCATACCGATAATAATTAATTACATGTGGTAAGAATTGACGTTTGGCGTTTCAGGTAGTTATAGAAATAAAATACATCGTCGTACCAATAATAATTAATTACATGTGGTAAGAATTTGACGTTTGGCATTTCAGGTAGTTATAGAAATAAAATACATCGTCGTACCAATAATAATTAATTACATGTGGTAAGAATTGACGTTTGACATTTCTGGTAGTTATAGAAATAAAATACATCGTCGTACCAATGATAATTAATTACATGTGGTAAGAATTGACGTTTGGCATTTCAGGTAGTTATAGAAATAAAATACATCGTGGTACCAATAATAATTAATTACATGTAGTAAGAATTGACGTTTCGCGTTTCAGGTAGATTTTATTGAAAATATTTTAAAAAATCCTTTGAAAATGATTCGATTCTAATGAATATTTAGTTATTTACACAATTGAGCATATTTTTGTATTGGTAAAAATACATGCTTGTGATGAATTTGTGAACCATTATTTTATACTTGGATACGACTAGAAGACGATTACATATTTAACTTTTTTTAAATTATATTTCATAAATGTAAAGTATACATAGATCCTCATAATCGTTTGTAAGTGGAATACTTTTAAATGCTTAGAGAAGTGTTTTTTTTTTAAGATTAAGACCGCTATGCCACTGACAGTCTAATGAATTAGTTATCCCTAGCAGCTAAATAAAAATTATATTTATATTACGCACTGAAAAAATACGCTTATAGATTCACAAAAAAAATAATCTTGTGTATAAAAGTCTAAATCAATTCGTAGTAACAATTAAAAGGCAATGGGTTAAGGTCGTTTGACGTTTCGGTAATAAAAAGAAGTCTGCTTCTTCGCGAGGATATTTATTCCCTCGGGATGCGACGGGTGCAACTCACAAACTGTCTCATTAGGGAATACCTCAAGTGGGGAGGGTTTTTTGTTCCTCTACGTGCAGACTTCATTAATGTGTGTGACAAGACTGCAGCCAAAGCGGAGACTTTATTTGGTTAATGTGTTAATTTAATTAGAAATATAGTTAACGACGGAAGCTAACCCAGAGTACATAGTCATAGATAAACACGTGTTTGTAATCAGTTAACTCGTCTCAGCACAAGAAGGAACTGTTTAGCTATTGGAAAACGACTGAAATGCATGAACACCAAAACGAAAATTAAGACACACATTTCTTATGAACGTTTTAAGTCTCATTAAATATAACATATCACAGGATCAAGAATCAAGAATTTTGAGATGTGTAACAATAGAAATATCATCAATATTTCCTTGATGGATAGTATTACAAATATGGAAATGCGTGCGTGCGTGCGTGTAGATAATGACCTATACCCGTTTAAAACAGTGAAGATTCGCAAGTTCTAGTATCTTAATCACATAATGAGAAGTATAAGATACATTAGCACAACTGATCATCCAAGGAATAATAAATGGAAAACAAAGCAGAGAAAGACGCCGCATTTCTTAGTTTAAGAATTTTAACGAATGGTTTGGATGTAGTTCTATTGAGTTGATTAAGATTGCTACGATGGTGACCAACCATCGTTAATGGACGGCATCTCGAGAAGACGATAAATATATCATTTATGTCGATATTCTACAATATACTTGACCATTTCTGATGTCTTGTTGATACACGGTATTTGAGAATTTAAAATAAAGTTTCCACAAAAACCATCTAAAATTGATCTTAGCTAATCAAGAAGTGCTACCAAACATCGATTGACATAGTCTAACATTTTATGTTCAACCGACTAACCGAAATCATTATACCAAATTTAACAAACTATCGCCAATTTAAAGCTACCAATTTTTTTTTCAAGGTTTTTAAGATAACTTCGGAAGCTTTCGCATGTATACTTTAGTACTTTACACCCCCTCAATGATCCTTCTCGCATGCCTCTATCTATGTTACTCTCCTTAATAAACTCATAATCAAGGGCTGTGATTCGTTTGAATTTCTCGTTCAAAAGTTAATTATAAAAATTAATCTATAAAAATATCATCCATCGACACAATTGCTTTCCGCTTTTATATGTAGCCTAAATATTTACGACCATTAAATGAATACAAAATAAAAGCTACACATTCAATTTCACTTGTAAACATATGTTTACATCCTTAGCAAGTGAAGAAAATCAACGAAAAGATGCTAACTATTTTAGTTTCCTGCGTTTGAAGAGCGGAAGTGATGACCTCGTGAGGAAGAAAGGTTAAAAGAGAGTCACGGAAGGGATCAGTAAATAGTTTCCCCAGTTAATCTCCAGAATCGCTCAAATACCAGCGGATTATTTACTTTTCTCCAAACACAACGCTCCTTTGATACATATTTAGATTTCATAAGGGCGGTCCTTAAATAGAACCCGGAGAAATACTCGTAATTATCACATTCCAACCGATCTAAAGTGAGACGTTTCAAAATCATCAATGAGCGCATTCAAAACCAAATCAGGTATTGGAAATGTCTGCATTTTATTACGAAACGAGACCTATGGGTATTTTCATTTCATCTACGATTCAATATGTTGGTTGAATTTTGCTATTCAATCAACATATTGAGTCGTAGACGAAATGAAATGCTATTTTTTTTTTGTTTTTCAAGAGCTATTTGATCACTAGAGGGAAGGCAAGGTTATGTCAAATAGATATCGGTTTTTTTTCAACCTTCTTTCTTTTGATCTTTAATAATAATAAAAGGGCAATTTATATAACGCCATTTAGACAGCAAACTCTCCTCAAACGCGTTCTAACTCGGGATCCGAACACACTATTATTTGACAGATAAAAAATATTACAAAATTAATATATAGTTAAATGTAACGATAAGAAGGTGATGGCTGCGGTCATCATAAATCCATGTTGATTATCTTGGGAATACATTTAGTGCACTGGTATTCCGTTGTATTGTGCACCATAGTACCCTGGCCGTTGCTGGTGCAGCCACGACCAGGGATCAAATGAATTCAGGATTGAGGAAATTTGGGGTTTGATGGGATATTTTGATTTTAGTTAACCTTATTTTGACGAAACGGTGATTTTCGTCCGCAAATAGTGCAAACATATTTACTATTAAATAAGTTTAAAAGAAGAAGGTTTGAATTTCAGGTTCTCTTGAGTATGGTTCCATCCAAAATCCAGTCAAACAATCGGCACGAGAATATATAAATAATGAATGAACTGTCAGGAACTCTTTGTTAAAATGTATGCTAATTATGTGCTAACCTAACTTATTCAATCATAGTGTTATATTTTCCTTTACTAATATGTTATTTTTTATATGTTAAGACATCATTTATCTATTGCAAGCGAGACAGTGTTTTTAAAAGTCTTGGGCCGTTTCCAAGATAATTCATTATCACACAGCTACAAAGAATATTCTAACGCACACAAAATATTTATTTCATCAACACTTCATAGATAGTGCTGTTGGTAAAATAGTTAAACTTTTATTTTTTATCTAATTTTATTATTCAGCATATTGACAATGACATGTAAACTGAAATAAGAGTGCAACGAAGATCAATTATATGATTTTGCAAATCAATTTAACTTAAAATGTTTAAAAACAAGACAGCGAAATATTGATTTGAAATTAAGTTTAGTATGAAGTATTAATAAGAATGGTTCAAATTGAGAATTAATAAAAAATAATACAGCTTACACAGAATATTCTAACTCACACAATACATTATTTTCATCAACACTTCATAAATGACGCTCTTGATGTAAAATAAATATCACAGATTTTTAAACATATTTTTTTTGATCCCTAGATTGGAGTAATCCGATTATTTCTCATGATCTTATTTTCAAATAAATATCTATGATCTACTTGCAATGGATATTCCGGTTTTTCAGAATAAGGCATGACATGACACACGATATGGAAATGCGTTGGAATGTGGAAAAATAAAATGGTGTAGATAGACCACCCACTGGAAAACATCTTCAACCGTGTCTCAATAATAACATTCACATTTTTAAACCAATTTCTTCATTTCAATTTATGGATATTATTTACAATTACCAATGAATCATGTTACTAAAGCTTCGTTTATGTGTTTTTTATATGGCGTGATCCCAATTCCTTCAGTAAGATATTTTAATTGCTCCGCATAACAACAAACTCTTTGGCCTACTGGTAAGACTTGTATTATATTCCAAGGTTTCAAGTTTGATTTCTAAAAGTAACTAAAATGAAAAAGTATCTTTTGAAAACTTTTATAACATGCAAAACTGTCACATTTTTCAGACAGACAGACGAGTTGCACTAAATGCAACGAAAGTATAATGCAATTTCATTGTTTTCAAAAAAGAGTACGTGGATGTGGATTGGACATGTTAAATGGATGGGTGAGGTAAGAATTAAACAAATTTAGAATACAATCATGAGTGGCAGTCGTAGTAGAAAACGACTGAGAAAAGTGAGGTTAACCAAGTGAATCACATTTTGAGTGAAGGAAAAGTAAGAAGTAAGGGAAACAGAAGGAACTGTATGGAGAAGGCGAAGGAAGTCTGTCGTGAAAGGAAAGTTTGGCGCTCTGTCCTCTCTGCCAGCCCCAGTAAGAAAATGACGTGAGGGGTGTATGTTTAAAAAGGATGTAAAAATGCACTTAGAAAAAAAATGTTTCTGTATTTAAATATTCGACATAAGAAGAATGTTTTATTTTACTTTAAATCTGCTTGAAAACATAAACCAAGAATTCCATATCCGCGATTTGTTTTCATAGTAAGTCGACATAATGAGTCATGCTCCATGCGGTACCCATTTTATAATATCATACTCGTATTATGTTTAAGCGTCCTTAGATTTCATTCTACGTTACCGACAATATGCATATTATGGACATTTTCACTTTTGCGAGATATGAGATTTTCATGGATATTAGATATAAATGGAAAATATTTTTTAAGAGTTATCACTCACTGTGTGTTATAATTTCAAGTAGATAACTACATGCGCACAGCGCAGTAGTCACACGTGGTACTGTTACTGATCTATTCCAAATTATAACACGCTGGAAGTAATAATCCTTATAAATTGATTTTTAAATTCTCCTTACATACAGCACAGAGAGACGCGTCTAAACCTCGAGATCTTCAATAATCGGTCGATAGGTTTTTCTGATAGCCCACGGAATGCCGTCTCCAACATCACACCTCAAAAATATTAATTGTTTCTATATTTCATGCATATAGTGTACAGGTTCACGTGGACCGCCATATAGGAAAATGGACAAAACGAGGGTTTAGATCAATCGAGTCTTGATTTTTCATAGGATTCCTCAAACTCTTCAGATCACCTGCAGGTGACTCATCGCTCTCTTAGTTATCTGGATTCTGTTCATTTTATTCTTATCGCAGGAACCAGTGATCTAGGTAAATAAACTCATGCACAAGTCCTACAGCCTAATATTTCTTGTTATACATAGAATGGTCAATGAACATAAGTTTTGTTGTCCTCCTAATTATGCGCAAGCCAACCATTTCACTCTCTAATTCTATACTGCGTTATACTTTTGTGAATCCTTTTTAGTGGATACCACAAAAGTAGTGTCATCAGCAAACTGCCAGCTACCGATTTTCTTCACTCCTATTGTTATTCCGGCAGTCCACTTATCTAAGGCATATCGCATAACATATTCCCAATTTAAATTGAGTAGGTTTGGAGATAAATATGTTAAACATCATGTCGTACTCCTCTTTCTGCTTTAAACGGTTTTGAGATGGGTTTATCGATTTTAATACGCGTTTGTCCGTCCTTGCAAAGGTTTTGGATGTAAAGAAAAAAATCCTCTGGTCAGAAGCTAAAAGAAGAGAAAGAACTTTGGAATTAAACAAAATATCAAGATTATACTCGTTGCCCGTAACGTGTCATATAATTCAAGTTGATGCACGAAGACCGTGAAATGACGAATCCATGATTCTAGGCGGCAACAGATCACACAGCACTGGTGTCACGTCCCTCCGCAATCTGTTCATGAAATCTCTCTTCGCTGAAGAGGATCCGCGTGCCAGATCACCTTCCTTGTTATCTTCATGTCTTTGTGAACAGCAATACCGCCTTTTGAGGTGGACTTGCCCAATTTCCTGTGAATTTTATGCCTACAATAAGCAAAGTAAAAAGAAAAGAAATTTTATCACCAAGTAATCCTTAATCAAAGAAATAATGAAACTCATGTATCGAGATTTTCTGAGAAAAATTTACTAATTTCTAATCATACAAAGTTATTCATTTATTTATGTGTTGAAACCAAAGGTTCATGGAATTGTTTTGCCTTCTTTGACATTAAGTGGAAACTTACTAAGAAAGCATTAAATCTTATTTAACAAAACAAATATATTAAGTAGGTAAGTGTGGAGGGCATTTTTTTATTTTCTTTAATTATGATCTCATTGTTTCATTCAATTAATAAAAATACGTATCGATTATTTCGCAAAGTGGTCATTCAAAAGATGTATCCTTTGTCCGAAGCATATTTCTGTGATCTGAAAACAGATAAATGTTTTTCTGGCTGTTGATCATCATTTTTACTTTTTCATCCGGGTTTGGGACTGCCGTCGAAGGCTCCAAACCAATAAAATGAAAACTCTGAGAGAAATCCAGGCAAAACACTTTAAAATAGAGTTAGAACTTCCGTATCTGAGAAAAATGTAATGTAGAAAATATTGTAAAATGGGGACATTGTAAAACCGCAAAAGACACTGGGAAGGCATTATGAAAAGAATATATGTACAAGAGTTCCATATTTGAAAATGCATGGAATCCTCGCTGTAAGTCGTTTCCCAGGAAAACCTCGAAATGTAAGGCGACTAACGAGCGCCACTAAAATAAATCATTTTAACCTTGGTCCAAAAGTCAAACCATTTAGGAAGATCTTTTCAATCATGTATATTTTTTTAACACATTCCGTGTTTTGTCAAAACTCATTTTTAATAATAATGCAGAAAATCTTGCACCGAATGGCCTCACGTAAAAATTTATTTTGATGAATAATGAGACCTTAGACATGGTTACATCTGAATGTATTACTTTATAAAGTGATACTTTGTAGTTGTCAAACATAATTACTAGAAATACCCTTGGATTACATGTGTAGGGAATACCCACGTCCCTAAAATATTGTCAACATGCAGGGTCAACGACCGATGAATCAACCTCTGGATATGTACAAATGGCACATACCAGAACGTCAATACTGTTTACACGCAAATAATAATTACATCGCATTCCACGGTAGAAAGAGAACATATCACGCCGTCTCGCCGTTTCGACAATAAATATTCTACCCACTGTTTTACCCGCAGCGCTTGCGACCACCTCAGCACGCGCAGGAGTGAGATCGAGATATACCGCGGACGCATTCACGCGCCCCGTTCTGAAATTCTATATATACCTACTTATCGATGAATAAAGAGCACTTATTATTATTCACTTGACCATTCATCGCTGTTTACTATTTATCGATTATTCACTCTCACTTTTTTCGCATTCCTGAATCGACGTATTTTATTTTAAATACAAACAAATCAAAATCATCAGCACGTCCTACTAGGACATACGCTAAACATGCGTACAAAATAGGGCTTTAAAAGTAATGAGAATCGGAATTGATAGAAAAATAATAATAAATTATTAAAAATATAAACATATAATAATATTTTCATTAAGATTTATTGCAATTGTTCATAAGGAAACCGAATATATGAAATGGTATTTAAAATCGCCATTGACACATCGAATTACAATAATATATAGGTGTCTAATTAATACACGCATGCTTTGTTTGTATAATGCATGCAGGCAAAGGGAAGTCAGAGTCACATCAAGGAATGAGTAGGCCCATTTTTCATATTGTTTTAGGTATCACTCTGTGACGATTTTTTACATATTAATAATTAACAGTTTATATCAAACGCAAAATTAAAAATGGTTTTTATTTATTTAGATATCACAAATCATTTAAACTTAAATGATCTTTATACACAAGACAAAGTTTTATTTTCCAATATTTTATCCAATGAATATAACACCACTAAAATGCCAGGCAAGAAACCCAGATCCATATCATTTGAGTGTCCATTTGAAATTTCATGGTTTTAGTTTAATTGTTTTTTCTTATATTATTTATTTATGTATACTTGTTATTTAGTTAAAATAATAAAACATGTTTTATCAATATCAAATATTATTTGAATAACTTTGGAAAACAAAGCAGAAATTTTTCTTGTGCTGTTAAGACGCGTTTTTTCAATGTTTTTTTTAGAATCACATTATAAAATTCATAATAAATTTCACACGTTCGAGAAACATAAAGCCGTACATTTTTTTCTGAAATTCTTGTGTAGATTTTTCAAACTTATCAGCCATCATAGTTCTACAAAAATTAAAGATTTAAAATATGGTATGAAGTTAGTCGAAAAGTGCTCTTAAAATGTATTTCAGGCAACTAATCGCATTTACAAATGCAATTAAAAAGGTATGAAAGTTAAAATAGCTTAGGACACCAGAATAATTCACCTTTAATTCTAAAGATGAGTAAAAATTTTTTGAATGAAATAAGCAAGGTGTGGAACTCCCTTATTTTAGAGTTTTGAGTCGATGAAATCGATGATACCCTAGTGCGGCCCAGTTGAGTTGAGTTTTTAAAAGTTTTATTTAGTGATATCGCATAGTGATCTGCGGCGTTCCGTGCGGTAATAACAGGTTAGCACAGCTCGCACCGCCCGCGACTCAGGGCCAAATTGGTATCTGTCCTGATTTTTTTTAAATACGTGAATTAAATGCACCTTTTTATGAAATATGTATAGGCTTGAATATTGAAAATGGAAGCGTCAAGTAAAGTCGAAGCGAGTATGCGTACGAATGCTCAATTTTCATTGAAAGGATTCTTTTATAAATGTGGAACGTGTGACCAAATACCAAAAATTACTTAGAATTCTGAATGTTCGCAAGAACTTAAACTCACAATGAGAATAACAAGATAAAGTAAAATACTGATAATAAAAAGAAGCAAAACAGTTAAAGGAAGACGTATTTTTTATGAAATTTTTGGTTGAAAATTTTGAACATTAACATAACTACCAGAAATCAAATCTGCATCATAGATTTTTAAAAATGTTGCATTTATTTTCAAAAATAGATTGCAACAATATAGATGAATATTTAATCCATTATAACGTGTAACTTTCAAACTAAATTGTGAATTCATATGTTTCCTCTTATAAGTTCTTTTAAGATGTATCACAAATAAATATGTAAAATAAATCACGTTACGATAAAGTGAAGTAAAAAATCGACAGCCGGCCCTGCAAGTGGGCGCTCAATACGCCACGAGGGACAAAACATTATCATTTCATTTCAATAAATTATTGCGCTAAATTATAGGGGGGCGAGAGCTAAGTCCGAGAAGATAATCGTGAGTTATATCTTTCGGCCGGGCCGGAAAATGGCTCGGGGACATGAGTCCCGCAGCGAGCTCGACTTATGGTCACCGCTTTTTTATTGATAGGATAATTTTTGTGATGCCAAAGATGTTTAAAATTCCATCATGAGGTACATGCTCCTTTGCCCTGCTCATGAATATATTATATTAAGCCCATATCTCTCCGCGTATCGAAGGATAAGTGGACGGTTTTTTATTAATTTTAATGTAGCAGGTAAATTTATGTAAAATTGTAGTATGTTGAAGGTTATGATGTTATGTTTATATTAAACCTTTGTGACAGTCATTGATATATAAAGGCTTCTTGTAAATTACGTTAAAATTATAAATTAGGTTATCCGGAAAGTAGTTTTGGGTTTCTCGGATAGATGCCGTTGACAAATTTTTCATTACTAACTTCATTCCAAACTTGCTGAATATGTTTTCTTACGAAACGTAATTATTGTTAAGCTAAGCGTATTGGTGGGCCATTGTGTATTACAATTACACAAGCAGTTTTTTGACGCCATTTTGAAGATGGAACAAAATAAGTTGTTTTTTCAGTCCTTCATACTTTTTTACAACTGCAAAGAAAAAATGTATCAAAAACAAAAAAAGGTGCAGTAAGCGATCGTGAGTGTCAAATCCGGTTTAAAAAATGCGTTATTGTGATACGATGCTGGAAGGTTGATTACCACTGATAACGACGAATGCAAAGCTCGAGAATAACCAACCAGCGTTCTACAACACGAGAGATTGCCGAGTTACTGCAAATATCGAAAAACATCGTCCATAAGCATTTGTTGCAATTTAACGTATGAATTTGATCTAAAAAGACGGCATTACTTTCCAGACAACCCTATATAATAAAAAGGACAACTTACATAACAGCGTTTAGAGAGCAAACTATCCTCAAGGGCGCTTAAGACATGTGCTACACATTTTTAATTTTCATAATAAATTCATAAATAATGTAAAATAGATTACTTATTCAATAAAAAAGAGTAAAAACGAATTTAAAGATCGTAAAGTAACGACTGCGAGTTAAAGGTACTTCCCCGCATCCTGCATGTGTGGAATATAATAATATATTTAGCATGAAATTGTTGTCAAAGGAAGGCGAACTACAAAGGTAGTATCAGTATCCCCGTATCCGGACAGCCTCTCCACACCCTAGTTGGTAAGATGACTATCTTCCAGCCCGGGGGTTTCGGGTTTATTTCTCGTTAGGAACCAATTTATTTAAAAAAATGTTTCAGTATGATTTCCAACAACTAAATGCTTCTTCTTTCTGATTGTTCGGTTGGAAGAGATTACCACATGGCAATAAATCGACCAGATCTTATTGTATACAATGAAAATGTAATACAGTACAATAATCTTTGTTGTTTTTTTAGATATGCTTTTAATTAATATGTAATTTTAATTATTATTTAGAAGATCTCTCAAAAATATTGGTCTTCAATTGCTTCCTGAAACACTCTCCACATCTCTAATATATAGAGGAATGCTGTTCTAAGTAATATAACCAGCCACAGTTATATATAACTTATAAAGATATACTAAATAAAATTAGGAAATATAATCTAAAATAGATGTTTATTAGAGTGTATTTATAAAATGTTTATGAATTTATTTAAAAAATAAAATTTAAAATGGTTTAGTCATATTGAGTGAATGAGGTGCGAAAGACTTTCAGGCTGGAGCGCGAGGAAAAGGGAGACTAAATAATGAATGGAGAAGATAGTTGAATAAATGTTTGCTGGAGGAATGGTAAGAAGTAAGAGGAACATAAAAATATATATCCCAAATATGTAACATATATCCCAAAATGGACATGCGGGGTAAGGTATGTACGTATATGTTAGT
>OX463841.1:20551689-20597336 GCA_949825065.1 Odontocerum albicorne | reverse complement strand
CAATTTTATGTAGTGCCGTTTAGAGAGCGAATTCTCCTCAAGAGCGCTCTAACTCGGGACTCGAACCCACTTAAACAAACCCGCCTGGCAGCTATAGCAGCGCCCGAGCGAATCATGTACAACACTTTCTTTGTATACAGTACATCCCTGTGAGGTTGTTATCATGTTGTAATTTTCTCAAATCAACCAGAAAGGTCGTGATGAGGTCTTAAGTACAAACCAGATTAAAATATTTTTTTTTAGATATGGGCTCCAGCGGGAATCGAACTCGCAATCTCCGGGCTGGAAGACTGGTGTATTACCAACGAGGTTAAAGAGGTTATTTATACTCCAGATTTTAGTGAATATAAGCGAATCCAGTAGTTATTTATGAATTAAAAAATTACAAAATAACAGTAGATTACTCTAGAGAAAAAAATATCTGATTTTTATCGTAATATACGCCTAAGGATGAAACCAATTTCTTGGCATACCTGTTTATACGAAGGTATTAAGGTACCAAGAAAAATGTGAAAATTTCAAGATAAAGTCATAAGCACATCATCCGCAAACCTACCACTTCCATAAAACACATCATGTGAAGAACATCCGGCAGCATAACGATCCGGGTTGGAACTTGCTTATGAATTAGTACGCAGCGGACGCATAAAACGAGCAACGCGCCCATAACTGTCAAATATCACACAAAATGGCGGCCCTTACCGGAATTACACCGACTACACACCTTTACTACTCCACACATCAAATTATTTCGCGAATGAATAGAGAAAAACTTTCCCGCGATATACAGGAGATGGAGTTTCGCGTTTTACGACCGTCAGATGGAGTTTTTCTCCACGCCGGATAAATTAACCGAGGCAAAACACGTTTTAACAGCTTTATAAAATACACGACATCTTGTTTAATGAACGAGTTTCGCTTAGTTATTGCCTACAGATGAAATTTTCACTTTTGCTGTATTTTCGTTTCCTTCAATTTTGTGAACGTGGGTTTATTCCGCCGCTGTTTTCTGCAATACCTCCTACGTGAATTTGACTACATATTGACATGAGAGACAAAAACTTGTTTACACACATATAAATCATCATACCTTGTTCTTTGTAGGGTAAGTAGAGAAAACAAATCTCCATACATTTATATACAAACACGCAACTTTCGCCTCCTCCACACCTTCACTTTCGACGTGTAAAATCTTCTGTTATTCATGTTTCATAGTTAAAATGTTTAAAAAGTGCCATATTATTCCACAAATAATAGTATTTAACTCTAAAATTAATGGAAAAGACTAAGCAACTCAAAATAGTAGTTTTTTCTGAACTTCTAATCTTCGGACTACGTAACACAACTGTGTTTTATTATTGATTTCACAAGAGGCTTTATATTACTTCAACTCCCACCCAGCTCCTTGTCATCTGTGAATACACATCATCACTCGGTGTATCTTGCAAGGTATGCAGAAATAAAGTATCTCCATACTTTTATATCCAAACACACTACTTTCCCCCTCCATATTCATACATCTCGTCATGCACAATCTTATATTAATCATAGTTCTCATTTTACCTTATTTTAAAATCTAGTTCACTTAATCCAAGCACGTTTTCCTCGATCTTGAATCTTCCACGAACACCTTGCTCTTCTGACTTTTATACTTGCTGAGTGATTCTTTTGTTATTCATTCCCTCCACATGTGTAAACCTCTTTTCTTCAACTTACTTAAAACGTCAATTTTATCCATGCGTTCATTTATGATAACTTTATTTCACCTTTCACACAATGAGAACAAATTGATTTTATTTATTTGTATTGTTCTTCTCTCATATATGGTAGTGTCTCTTCAGACTCGAGAGTAGTCCGATGGATCTCCTGCAGTCCTCTTGGGAATACATATAGCGTTCACTCCTTCACGGTGTGACCGACAGTCTGGACCATTGTACATGAGCACAAGGGGGAATCAATGAAACTACATACCATATGTTATATACAAGGCGTACGCACTGCAATTGTGATCACACTAAGAAGTTTCAGAATGCACCAGAATCTTTGTCGCAGGTCAAGTTCTTGGATAAGTACTTTATGATCACCGAGGATTGTTATTATTAAATCGGTGTAAATATAATTTACAATAATTATTTTTTCAATAGCAATTCTAGTTTTGTATCAAGAGTATAAGTATTTTTTTACTTTTATTCAATTTAAATGCTAAGGTATGCTAAGACAGAAAACCTAGATGATATATTCATACCCTATTTGTTAAGACACTTGCTTCCAGCTTGAGGGTTGTGGGTAACAATTTGCTCCATGAGATTGATTTCATAAATATTGTATATAAAATGCAATTTCTAGAGCAGCGTTTAGGGAACCAACTCTCCTTGATGTTGTTTTATATGTGTAAAATATAACTTTAGTTTTAACACGAATCGAACATAAATTAAACATAGAAATAAAAAAAATATTACTTTTTAAATGACAAAGTTGAAAACTCCTTAGTTAAGTCGAATGATACGAAGTAGCAACTGCGAGTAATGAAGAGGGAGATTAAGTAGTTTCCCATATATACCTGTGTGAAAACTCCTTAGTTAAGTCGAATGATTCGAAGTAGCAACTGCGAGTAATGAAGAGGGAGATTAAGTAGTTTCCCATATATACCTGTGTGAAAACTCCTTAGTTAAGTCGAATGATACGAAGTAGCAACTGCGAGTAATGAAGAGGGAGATTAAGTAGTTTCCCATATATACCTGTGTGAAAACTCCTTAGTTAAGTCGAATGATTCGAAGTAGCAACTGCGAGTAATGAAGAGGGAGATTAAGTAGTTTCCCATATATACCTATGTGAAAAGACATACGAGTATTTGGTAAGAATACCACTGAAATTTGTCAAAGGAAGATGAACTAAAATGATAGTACTCCCGTACCAGAACAATTTCCGTAGCCTAATTGCTAAAGTACCTGTATTCCAGCCCGAGGGATACGGGTTCCATATCTGTCGTAACCTAATTTATATTAAAAATAAACCCAGTAAGCTTTTTACTGAAACCCCTATCACATTTTTCTGATTGGCTGGAAAATATTGCAACGTGGCAATAATCCCGCCAGTTTGTACTGTACATAAAGAAAGTTAAACACAATAATACAATTTATATTTTATTATATACTTATTCCTAACTAGTTAAACCAAGAGCACTTCAAAAGTCGTCTTCAAGTGTTTCATAAAGCTGCACACGCCATACATATATCTTACACGTAGAGGCAGACCATTCCATGCCAAAGGACAAGCAACGGCAAAAGTCCTATTATAATAGTCTGCCCTGTTGGATCGGTTCGGAACAAACAATTTATTCGATTAAGATAAATCGACCTCAAAGTTCTGCCCCTCTCTTAAGTAACATCTCTCAGACACAGATTTGAAAAATATAACGGAAACATTCAACTAAGGGAATTGAATTCAATGAGACCAAGTTTGAAATCAATCTGTTTATGACACTTGCGCCAATGTAGACTTTTTAGAAGCGGATTGGTATGAGAATATTTATGATGACCAATATCAGCCTAGCAACTGCATTGAAAACAGACTGGAGTCTAGTAATTTGCGAATGAGGCAGACTAGAATAAATAGAATTACAATAATCTAGACGCGACATAACAATTGAATTTATAAAAGTTTTATCTATTGTATTTTGAAGGAAGACATCAACATACAAATTTTAACTCTAAGATTACAGAAGCTCGAAGAAACCGTATACCTTATTTGCCTATCGATAAAGAGTTTATTGTCAAGATAAACACCGAAGAGTTGAAACTATCTTTTGAGAAAATACTAACACCTATGGCAGATAACGCATCCTTATCACGAAGGTGCTGCCTGCGTGGTGATGCTACGTATGGGTGTGGGAGACAATATGGGTTCGATTCTTGATCTATTTTACGTCCTAGAAGAGAATTCGCTCTCGAAATGATTGATTATTTTTGTTCCGTTAATTGGTATGATAGCATGTATGTCTTTTCTTATTCCCAATTAATAACTCTTCCAACTCCTCTCTTCGCAGTTTGGAGAACATCAATAACGACTGGTCCTGTAACGCTCATAACTAAGTCAGTCCAGCACATTATAATTATTTCACTTGTGCGTCCTCCAGTAACCAAAATTATTCCAAATTGTTGGAGAATTCGTCATACGCCTTTATTTTACTACAATTTCTTTAATAGTTGTGTTATTTTGAGCCATATCGATGGATATCCGAACTGTATTTTTTTTAAACAAGCTATGTATAAATCTGTTGAAATGATGCTTTACAACGTTTCAACAGATCTCGACAATTACTGGCAATATAGATGCATGGAAGTGAAACGTGGACGGGGAAAATGAATAAGAGAAGCCGAGTAAATGCATCGTTAATGCGTGCACTGAGAAGAATATATGGTCTGTTGATCTTTGACAATATATTTTTTTTAAGTATGAACGGGAAGTAAAAACTTATGGTCAAGAAGGAATAATTGGGTATGTTGAACGGAGAGGGGTAACGAGAGACTGACAAAAAATTATAATGCAAGTGTAAATGGAAGTCATGGTAGAGAACGACCGAGAAAAGTATGGTTAGACCAAGTGAGTTAGATTTTGAACGAAAGAAAGGTAAGGAGTGAGAAAAATGAAAAGTTTTATATGAGAAGATATATGGATGCGAAGGAGGCGAAAGAAGTATGTCGTGATATGAAAGTTTGGCGCTCTGTCTATCCCAAGAGGGAAACGGCGTGATGGTATGTATATTTTTTCCACATCTTGAAAGTAAATAAGTCAATTTAAAGTTTTATATTTATTTTCTTGTTACATATTACCAAAACAATGTTTTGCTTTCTGTCAGATAAGATCTTTTATGAATTCGAATACATAATTTGTTACTAAATTTGCGTGTTTAGTTAGCGTTTAATTTGAACAAAACAAATTTAATCAACTTTATATATCCGCAAATTTTGCAATATTAATCTAATTACTAATCTACTATTTTTAAATTAAATCGAGATATCTGATCGGTTTATCTTTAGTTTGAAACTGAATATATTTGCAATAAAAACTGCAGGAAACGCTATAAAAAGATTTTACGAATATAAAGCTATGAATACCGAACCACTCTTTACATTAATTTAAACAAAGGCTTAATGAAGATGAATTATTGTACAATAATGGTTTTAAAAGGTCTAATTAATCACAAACTCTAACCGAAATAAAATAGGTGTGATTAAAACCATACATTACTTTATAAGATTTATCAAGGGCCGGGTGCAGAATTTTTGGAGTATATGTTGTGTATTGAAGACCTGCATAATATTAACAATATTATTATGCCCTTACCCAACCAGGGTAGGCAGAGAGGTCTAATAGGTAGACTTTTCTATCACGACAAATATTTCACCTTCCCTACATTTTTAGATTCTTGCATACAACTTATTTGGTTTCTTTGACTCCTTTTTCATTTATTTGATTGAATTATAATTTCTTATGTATTCTTCTACCACACTTTCAACTCAGATTCATAAATACAAATTCTCATCATGTCTCCCTGTTAGACTTTCCTATCACGACACACGTACGTGGGTCGTCCAGAAAGTAAAGAACGTTTTGGCATAACTAAATAAAAACGAAAGATATCAACACAAAACTTTATTTACAAAGTCACAGTACCTTACTCTATTTTTTAATTTAGTCGCCATAGCTGTCAAGGCACTTATTGTAACGTGGAACCAATTTTTCAATTCCGGTGTTATACTCTTCTACCGCCAAAGATTTGAGCCAGGATGTCACTTCTTGTTTGAGGTCTTCACCGTTTGCGAACTGTTTTTCACCCAAAAATTCCTTTAGTTTCGAGAATAAGTGAAAATCACTCGGTGCCAAGTCAGGGATGTAAGGAGGATGTCCAAAAATTTCCCACTTAAGACGTTGAAGTTCTTGCTGTGTTCATGCTGATGCATGAGGCCGCGAATTGTCATGAATCAAAACCTTTCCCAACAGCATTCCACGTCTCTTGTTTTGGATGTCGCGTCTAAGTCGTTGAAGAGTTTCACAATAGGCCTCTGAGTTTATCGTGTGTCCTCTTGGCATAAACTCCACGTGGATCAAACCCTTTCGGTCCCAAAAAACTGTTGCCACCACTTTTTTGGTGTTGAGATTCGGTTTTTCTTTTTCGAGCACACATTTTTTTGTAGCCAAGGTGCTCTATCACTATTTCATGTAGGAGCGATCGGGAAATTTGTGGGAAAGATTCATGTACTGTGCTTAAAGTGAAACGCCGGTTTTCCTGAATTTTGTCTTCAACTTTTGCTTTCAGCTCATCCGTAACGAGCGATGGCCTCCCACTCCGATCTTCGTAGTGCACACTGGTTCTTCCTTGATTAAACATTATGCACCATTTCCTCACTGAAGCCTCGTTCATTGCACTATCACCATAAACATTCTTTATTTGCCTATAAATTTCGATAGGCCGAACATTTTGTGCATTCAGAAAACGAATGACACTATGCACTTCACATTTGGCGGGATTTTCGATGGGCGCAGTCATTTTGAAAGGTTACAGAACAAAGACGCACGATCGTTCAGCAACAAAACTCGGCTCGCACTGAAGCGGGGGAAGGAGCTAACTGGCATACAATCGCGGTGGTGGGGGATCGGTGCAGGGCGTGTTGCGCAATCGTTATTTACTTTCTGGACGCGCCCAGTATTTCGCTTCTTCTACATCCATACCTACATACCTTCTCATATCATCACCATCACCATCAGCCTGTATCTATCCACTGCAGGATGTAGGCCTCTCCAAGTTGTCTCCACAAAATCCTGTCCTTTGCACATTGCTGCCACACAATACCTGCATGCTTACGTATTTCGTCCACCCAGCGCGCCTTAGGTCTTCTTACAGGCCTTTTTATACCTATTGGGTACCACTGGATTACTTCATACGTCCAACGATGGTCTGTTGCTCGGGCGATATGTCCAGCCCACTTCCACTTGAGTCTTTTTGCAACCTCTATAACATCTTCAACCTTTGTTTGGGCTCGTATCCATTCATTACGTTTTCGGTCTCTTCTGGTATAACCTAGCATGCACCTCTCCATGCTGCGTTGTGTTGTTTGGAGCTTTTGTAACATTCGTACCGATAAAGTCCAAGTCTCGCATCCATATGTTAGTACTGGCAAGATGCATTGGTTAAATACCTTCCGTTTGAGGCAGATTGGGAGATTGCTCTTGAAGATGTAGTTTAGTCGTCCAAAGGAACTCCAAGCTAGTTTTGATCTTCTATTTATTTCATTTAAAGTACAGTCTTCAAATGTAATACTTTGTCCTAAGTAGATATATTGTTGGACTTGTTCTAGCTGTGTACCGTCCACCTGGATAGTTGTGGCATCAGCAAAGCGGTTTAACATATATTTTGTTTTATCAATATTCATTTTTAAACCTGCTAATTTGCTAGCCTCCGCTAATTCCAGTATTTGGCTCTGCAGTTCCTCAGGACGTGTAGCGAAGGTAATAATATCGTCTGCAAATCTAAGGTGGCTCAGATATGAACCATTAACGCAGATTCCTTTATTTTCCCATTCAAGCTTTTTGAACACATCCTCCAGGGTAGCGTTGAATAATTTTGGCGAGATGGTATCGCCCTGGCGGACACCTTTACTTATTGGAAATTTATCGGTACTTTGGTGGAGATTTACTGTTGCTGTCGCGTTATTGTATATATTACTGAAGAGATTGACGTAGCGTTTTTGAACTCCCTGATTAAGAAGGGCCCTGATAATAGCGGATTTCTTGACCGAATCAAAAGCCTTTTCATAATCTACGAACGCCAAATATAATGGAAGTTGGTATTCTTGACAACGCTCTATTATTTCCTTAACTACCTGAATGTGGTCCATTGTGCTATAACGTCCTCTAAATCCGGCTTGTTCTCTGGGTTGATTTTCATCAAAGGTTGTTTTTAACCTATTGGAGATAATCTTAGTAAAGATTTTATAGAGAACTGGTAGTAAGCTAATGGGTCGGTAATTCTTAAGATCTTCTTTATCTCCCTTTTTATGGAGTAGGATGATGGTGGCATTTTTCCATTCTTCGGGAATATCTTCCTTCTGCAGATACGATGAAAAGATTTTCGCCAGCATCTTATCTACTTCTTCTCCCGTTTCCTTAAGTATGTCAATGGAAAGGCCGTCAGAACCTGGTGCTTTTCCCGGTTTCATACCGCGTATAGCGTTTCGTACTTCTTCGGGTAGAATGTCAGGTACTGCTTCCTCATCATCTTCCTGAGTTTGAGTAGAGAAGTCTTGTGATGTATCTGTGGATTCATTTAAGAGGTTGCGGAAGAATTCTTCTCCTCTCTTCAGCAACATGTCGCGATTTCTGGTAACCGTGTTGTCCGAGAGTTTGAGCGCGGTGATGTTTTCTTTATTTGTTGTTAATTTTTGTTTCGTTTTCTTGAGGCTCCTTCCAGTCTCGATTGTTTTTTGTACGAGGTTCATATTGAATTCACGGATATCCTTCTGAATCTTTTTGCGGATCACTTTACAGAGTTTAGAAAATTCAGCTGCATCGGAAATCTGCGATGAGGCTTTCATTTCTCTCCTCTTTTCCATGAGTTTCAACGTTTCATCTGACAATTTAGATGTTTTTTGGAGACCTTGTGAGCCCCCAACTTTACTTGCCGCGCTCAATATCTCTTCGGTTACTTTTGCAATTAGGTTAGTGTTGTTAGGGTCATTTTCAAGAGCAGAGAATCTGTTTTTGAGTTCCAATTGAAACTCTTGATTATGGGTTTTCAGGTCTGCGGTATTCACTCGAGCACTGGGTTTCTTTGTCAATTTTGCCCTTTCAAGTTTGATATTGAAACTGACTTTACATCTTACAAGTCGATGATCGCTACCTGTATTGAAGCGATTCAAGACGGTGCAATCATTTATCATGTTTTTGTTATTAGATAGGATGTAGTCAATTTCGCTGGTTGATCCGGAGGGACTCTTCCATGTCCACTTTCTGGAGGATTTTTTTGGAAGAATGAGTTCATGATGAAAAGATTATTTCTTTCGGCAAATTCCACCAGTCGGTTGCCTCTTTCATCTCGTGTCCCAAATCTGAATTTTCCTACTGCAACATCATCTTGTGCTTGGCTTCCAATTCTAGCGTTAAAGTCTCCCATTACGATTTGGAAGTGAGATCCACTAGCTTCTTGAAGAGTTTGAATTTCTTCATAGAAATCTTCGACTTCCTCATCTGTGTAGCTCTGAGTAGGTGCGTAAACCTGAAGAATCTGCAGTTGATATCGCTTGTTCAGCCTCAAGGTGAGGAGGGCTGCTCGGTCAGATGAGCATTTACATTCGATTACTCTGTCTTTCCATTTTTGGTGTATGATAAAACCCACACCACTTGTCCTGCCAGTATCTGTACCTGAATAGTAAAGCATGTGTCCACCTTCAATTGTTCACCTTCTCATATAGCTGTTACGATTTCTCTGACTTTTTGCATTTCCTTCTTTCAAAATATCGTACACTTGATCCAACCATACTTTCCTAGGTATTCCTCTACCACGCTTTCCACTCACATTTACACAGTATTTTTTGTTAGTATATCTTCATAATTCATCCCACGTGCTTAAACCATATCAAAGTGCTCTTCTTTATCTTACTCATCCCACGTACTTAAACCATATCAAAGTGCGCTTCTTTATCTTACTCATACCACGTGCTTAAACCATATCAAAGTGCTTTTCTTTATCTTACTCAACACACCAGCTTTAAGTTCACATTCAAACTCTTATCACTTAATTCCGTATCTTGTTTCTCCATGTATTATTTTGCATGTGCACGCATTTCTACAGCATTTATTCGGCTCTTTTCAGTCTTGTTCCACGAATTTGTACCCTATCGCTAAACGCCGTTTGATATCCCTCATAAATCTTCCATCATCTAAAAAAAATATACGAATATTGGTAAAAAAAACAGAAAAAATATGTAGGTGCGAAAAAATCAACGTAGGATGTGAAATAATTTATCATATATTTTTTCTTCGGCCCTGTTGCAAACTGCCTATGTCCTCATTTGAATATGATGTTTATTATTTTTTTAACACATCTAAAGCAGTTCTCATGCGTGGTATCTCGTTAAAATCATCTGGTGTGAAGAATCATAACGAGTGAATAATAATCCCTTTGTACATGGTAGCTCTTTATTGTACCCACACTTTAGAGCGCGCTTATTATATTGTAACTCTGCTCGAAGGAAAACAACAAACATTTTAAATTTTAATTCTTGCGCAGCGCATCGGTGATATCCGGAACAAACGTGAATGTCATTCTCAGAGATAATTATTTTATTTAAAATGCATACAGAGGATTGAAGTAATACGATTTTTAAAAATCAAATATTTAAAAAAAAATTAGGATTGTCTTTTTATATAACTCCTATTGAACTTTATCCTGTTTTATTGTCAGCTATATTATATTTTGAATACCCACACTAAGACCTCACGGAATCTTGCCGGTTTCAGTAATTTGATGAATAGTAAACTTGCTATTCACTTTGGTTTGTATTGTATTTATTACACATTCGGTTTTTTTAATATAACCTGGTGACTTTATAATCATGTGGCAATATTTTCTAATCAATTTAAGTAAGATGTTCAAGAGGCCTTTAAGTGAAAATCAAACGTGAACCCCTTTAAAAAACTTGGGTACCATTGGGATTCGAGCCAAAAACAATCGTTTTAAAAGACAGACATATTGCCAATTAGGGCACGGAAATTGTCACTGACGTTTAAAAATCCGTATTATCGTTCAACTTTAGGTAATCCCATTTTTTAGCTTTTGATCTGTTCAAGTTTTTGGTGGGTTTGAATCCGCATTATCGTGTGCAGTTAAATTTCTGTAGAGTGCCAAAAGACCAATGAACTGAGAATGAACTAAGAAGGTTAAGAATAAATTGAGCTTACGAGCTTCTTAAGTTGGTTGGTAATTATCACTTTTCCGTTAATATAAAGACGACCTCCGTGACATAGTAAGACGCCTGTTTTCCAGTTTGGGTGTTGCGGGTTCGATTCCCGCTGGAACTCAGCTTTATTTGATGTAAGAGTTCCATTCTGGTATTTACTTAAGGCTTGTCTAACACCGTTCTAGTTGGCTGGAAGATACTGCCACAGGACAATAAACTCGTTATATTGTACTGTATATAACAAACATGTAAAATATTTCAAACAAAATATCGTTAGCAAAATAATATATTCATGTGTTGTCTCCACGGAACAGCACAGATCTGGTCCCATCGCTGTCGGCACGTTCATTATTTGGCAAATGGTTTTTCCGCCCTCCCGGGTGGAGCGGCGCAAACGGGGGCGCTGGCGGTCGGTGCAGAGGGTGGGCACGCGGGGGGGGCGCCACCTTGACAGATCAACAGGTTGCCCCCTTAATGATTCTCTAATGATTTCCCAACACCTTCATGCCGCTCCATCACATTCTAAGTACGTCTATACATACTTATCAACATATGTTATACATCGATTTTTTCTACTAGAAAATAAATTATCAATGCGTAAAAATATTTATTTATTCATTCATAGGGAAAAATAAATTTTTGCCATAATTTGTAACCCATTACAATCATTGGCCAATTGAACTATGTGGCATTTAGAATATTGGACTGACTAATTAGACACGATGCTCGTTTTCATACCGCGAACTAAAAAAATCATTCAGCCTAATTCTTTTTTTTTTTTTAACATATATATATATATATATATATATATATATATATATATATATATATATATATATAATATATATATATATATATATATAAATATATATATATATATATATATATATATATATATATATATATATATATATATATATATATATATATATATATATATATATATATATATATATATATATATATATATATATATATATATATATATATATATATATATATATATATATATATATATATATATATATATATATATATATATATATATATATATATATATATATATATATATATATATATATATATATATATATATATATATATATATATATATATATATATATATATATATATATATATATATATATATATATATATATATATATATATATATATATATATATATATATACATATATATGTATTCGTGTATTACTGAGTCAAAGGGTTTTTCAAAGTCTATGAAGGGCATGCTTAGTGGTCTGCAATATTCGTTCGGTGTTACTATTACTTGCCTCATTGTGTGTTTATATGACCCATCGTACTATACCCACTTCTAAATCCAGCTTGTTCTCTTAGTTGCATGTCTAGTTGTTTTTGTGTTCTGGTTGTTATTATTTTTGTAAATGATCGGAATAAGAATGATTGGTCTATAGTTTTTCAGGTTGTTTTCCTTTCTTATGAAAAATAATCACTTATGCCGTGTTCCATTTTATGGAAATTTTCCCGTTGTCAATGCAATGTATCATTATTTTCACTAATATGTGATATATTTGTTCGCCTACTGCCTTAAGGATTTCTATTGTTATGCCGTCATCTCCTGCAGACTTACTGATTTTCCTGCCACTTGTGTTTTTTTCTACTTCCCTTACAAGAATTTTTGGAACTTGTTCATCAGTTTGGTTATTTGGTCTATCTCTCGTGTTTTCTATGTCTTGAAAAAGTTCTAAGTAGAATTCGTGGATTCGTTTTATGATTTCTTCCCGATTCTTGGTTTTATTTTTATTCTTTTTAAGCAGAGATGTGCTTTTTTGTTTCCATCGCTTAGCAGTTGGGAAACTTTTATATAGCTTTGGTTCAGTTCTATGGACTATGCTTGGTTCAGTTCTATGGATTTGAGTTGTATTTTCTTATACCTTATTTTACCTTTTTTCTTATGGTTTTGTATAGTTCGGTATATTCAATTGACTGTCATATACTATCGCCTTTTTTAAAATTTCGTCTCTTTGTCATAACTTGTTTTGTGTTGTCCGAAACTTTTGAGTCTCTGGTTTTTGAGATTTTCCACCCACATTTATTGCAATTTCTCTTCTTTCGTCCATTATTGTTCCACTCCACGATTCTATATTTTCTTGGTTTTCTTCTCTCATAAAAGCTTGAAGTTTGCTTTTTATTTGGTAACGGAACTCTTCTCTTTTAATTGAGAGAAGTGCTTCGGTATTTGATCTTGTTTATATTTCTCCATTTTTGTGTGTATTTTGATGGTCGGCTGCACAAGTTGGTGGCCACTTCCCGTGTTGAATCTGTTAAGGACCTTACAGTATTTTATAATATTTTTGTTTTTTTACCAGTATTTAATCTATTTCATTTAAAGTACCATTTGACCCTCTCTAGGTCCATCTTCGTTGAGTTCTCTTTTCAAATAATGTGTTTTATATGAACATTTTACTGCTTGAGAAAATTCTATCATTCGATTTCCTTTTCATTCCTTTCCCGCAGCCGAAATTTCCCGCGCACTCTTCGTTACTGATAATTTTAAAAAAGTGTTTCCTCTCTCGATTGAGGTTCGTAAAGTCATCGTAGAATTTTTCAATTTCGTTATCACTGTGGCTTGTTATGGGTACGTAGACTTGAATAATTTGGAGGTTATATATTTTATTAATTTAAATTATCAACATTGCCATTCTATCTGCTGTTGCTGTGAATCCGACAATATTCATTTTTAGCTTTGTACTTACCGTAAATCCTACTCCGCTAAGTTTGTCCGATTTAGTTTATGAGATGTTTCCGTTTGGTATCTCGGCGAGATTTTCTCCAGCTCTTCATACTTCACTAAGTCCCAAGATGTCACATTTGATCTTTGTAAGCTCTTCTTCCAGTGTGAGTAGTCGATTTTCTCCTCTTAGCGATCTACAGTCAAAAGATTGACTGTATCGTTTTATAATGGATATAATCCCTTTTACACATTATATCTCTCTAACCTTGATGGTGTGGTAATAACGGAGAATGAGGGTTAGGCATGATTTTGTAATAGGACAGTCATTTTTGTTTGTTTCACCTAGCGTGTTTTGTCTAAGCAAAAATGCCTTGACACCTCCCACACTAGGAAGGTAAAAGGGGGCTAGAAGAAAATTGGATTAGTACATATATATTATTTCATGTTAAGGTTCATGTTGAAGGGAAGACGAAGAAGCATGTATATTGGGAAGAAATCATTTAAGTAAAGGGAAAGTGGAAAATGTTTAAGGGGGGGGAGACGTTCGCAGCATTTCCAGTTATCGTAGACCTCCAGTACTTAGGGAGCGTCGGAAAATGAGGGCATCGTTCGGTTATTCGAAAGTTGTACCAAGGAAGTGGCCCTTTCAGTCAGTAGTCATAGATAAATTATGACATTTTTTGTTTCTAAATGGCTTTCCTTGATATCACCGTAACAGTTCCTGTCTTACGCTTTCTTTAATTTGGAATTTTTCCACGTTTAAACAAAACTTAAATATTTACTCGTTTATTTCGTATAAATATAATAATTAAATACTCTATATTTCATGAAAAAATCTCACTATCAAAAGCTAGTAGTCTTGTCATATATTGACTTCTACGAGTACCTGAAGAAAGCCAGTTTGATTTTATAAAAAATATGTGTCTTACTATTTTTTTGACATTGAGATCTTTGAATATATTTCTGATTGGTCGGAAAAATCCAATAAGACAATAATATTGCATGATTTATTTTTTTACAATGAAGTGTAATACAATACTTAACGAAAAGTAAAATGTATTTTTACTATCTATATATAGATTGTTGAGAGTAACGCTAGCGATAATTATAGGTTTCTATTCGAAGCATTTCTCTATGATATTTCGGCTGACACTTCAAGCAATACTGAAAGATATCGTTGGTGTACCGGAGTTCAGTAAACAAATGAGTCTTCCACCCACCCTCGGGCAAGGAGGGTGGCTTGGAGGCGGCAGTGGCGGGCTCGGCTAACACTTTTACAAGTAACTAAACTAATCGGACTTCAAACAGTGTGAGGGGCTGAAGCTTTTAATGAGAGGGTGAGAGGGATGCAGGAGGGCTCCACCTGCCCTACTGAGCACCATGTCAGCATTCAGCAGGGGTGAGATTCTGAATGTCTACAGTGATCTTTGACGGTAAAAAAATATGAACAAATTTCCAGTGATAAATATATTAATAATATAGATTTTAATATGACATACGTTTATGAAACCAAATTAAATAAGTTTTAAGTATATAAAGAAACAACTACTTTATGTAGTGAATACGTAGATGATGAGGTGAGGTGATTATAGATATTCAAAGGGAAACAGAGCAGGAGTATATACTGAATATTTAGCTGTAAAGCCTTGGCCGAATGATAATGCCAAAATAAGAAAATATAACTCGATTTTTAAACACGTAGTAATATACGGTTCAAAATGTGGGTCAAGACACACGTATATCAACAAAATTTACTGAACTTCGAAAATCGAATACTATAGAATTTATTTGACGATAAAGATACCAGACTAAAAAAGATTACAGGGTTTCGAATCTTACAAAAAATATCGAAAATAAATGAGACAACCACTTATTGATATCGATAAACGGTCGCAATCGTTGGAATTAATAGGCCGTTATCATACTCAGGTTAATCACTATGCAAACCCAATAACAACCAAAAGGTCATTTGGTAAACTGAAACAGGTGTTTTGAGGTATAATGTAAATATACATAAAAATCTTAGCAGGTTGGGATATTTATGTACTCGTATATTAAATTATTAAAAATAATAATTTAATATACATAAAAATCTTAGCAGGTTGGGAGCATATGGAAAACTGGGAGGAAACAAGTTGAAAGGAAATTCGCCTGGGACGCTAAAGCTTTGCATGAGTTGAAAAGCCAACATATGTGAGATGTGCATAGTATTAAGACTAATGTTTGGCCTCAACGTTAGCGCAGTGTCACTATGAAAAGAGATCATTAGTTCGATACCAAGTACATCAAATGAACAATGATCCTCAAGTACATCAAGTCAATCACAAGTGAGGAGGTAACATTAAAAAAAGATCATGTCCATCGGATACAAAAAATGAGTTGATAAAGCAGATTTCTGCTTATCGATGGTACGGAGCCGTTAAACTTTTTCATTTCAATGAAAAATGCCCAATCATTTTAAAATCATAATAAAAAAAACAGTATTTTTTCATAAAGAATCTTGTCCAGACTTGAAACCAATCAAAAAAGATCATGTCCGATCATTGACCAATCCATGGCTTTCCGATTGTGTCTAACTTCATACCAGTTCACCAGCAACTGTCAGTTTTAAACCGTACGTGCAGTGTAATGTCAGTATACAGATTTATCTACCTACATATATTTATAGTTTTATAGTAATATTTCTTCTTATTTTATAACACTTTACTTCTTTTTTTTATTAAAATTAAAATAAATTACCCTACCCAATTATTTTTTTATTATTTTGTACACCTGTATATGATAATATTTTTGAAATCGAACAAAAACATAATGTCCCAGACCGTTCAATCAAAAAAGATTAAAGTATAATTGTTCACTCAAAAAGGATCATGTCCATATTTTAAACTAGAATAACTATTTTAATTATTATGATTCGATTTTAAGCAACAAATCAAGTCACCTTAAGCGATTTTAAGGATTTCAGATATGTTTACAATGAATTATTATGCCTTATATTTTTAATGCTAACAGTTTTTTTGCGATTTCCCAACATTCTGATTTGGTGGACATGTTATTTTTTTAATATTACCTCCTCAAGAGTGTAAGGATATTTTTTTGCTTTGTAAATTGTTGTGCTGTATTTTAATTTATCGTCTCACTCCTATCGCTTTCCTTCTAAAAAACAAACATATTTGAAATGTTTTCATTTACTTTGTGACACAAACATTCCAAACTGTTTTCTATAACTTTGTGGACGGTAAAAATATATTAAAAAACCATTCTAATAAATATAAACAATTCATCTTGAAGGGGGTCCCTGACTAGAGTTGGGCTGAAAACACCAATACTGGATAAAAAAGGGAAATATCGAGAAAAATCTTTGTGAAGAAATGCACATTAAACACCCTCAATTAGTGAAACGGGACTACGTAACGTGTGATGAGGGAGCAGGCGGCGCGTCAGAGGGAGGGAAAGTTTTCAGTCAAGGGGATGGGATGATCGAGTGCAGTTTTGACGTATAAGAAACTAGAGTGATTAGTGACGATACCTGCATAACGAGGGTGGAATGAAAAAAAAAGTTCGAATAAATATTTTGGTTTACATATATACGTCACACAATTTCCTTGTCGGGATAGGCAAAGAGGTCAAAACGTCATGCATTTCTATCAACGTACACGACCTTTGCCTCTATCAAATCCATGTATCTCATCATAGATCCACCTTTTCCTCGCTACTCATTAATTTCTACGACCTACCTAGCTTAATTGATAAGACCCTTGTCTTCCAGCCGGGAGGTTACGGGTTCGACTGCCGTTGGAACCCTATATATTTTTTAAATTATTTTAATCTAGTTTCAGGTAGTTAGATTTAACGCAATTTGAGTTGTTGAAGAGGTTGCCACATGCCAATAAACCCGCAACGTATTGTATACAAAGAAAGTATAATACAATACATTAATTTTAGACATACTACTCGTAGTATGTACTTATTCTATCACGATCCACATCTTCCACCTCCTTAACATCCACGCATCTTCTCATATAACTTCTTCGGTTTCTTTGAATCTGAACTTTTATTTATTTAGTACGATATACTCGTATATTATTTTTTGACCATTAAAAATAAAAAAATTGTTACAATGATAACATTTAAGTTCAAATTTCGAGTACGCATGAATAGAAAATCAACGCGTTACAAAAGTGTATGTTAAACATTAATGTGACTCATACACAAAAATATCAGACAAAGTTACGCACAAGGTAACTATGTTACCTACCGTGCATACTACGAGAAACTATGTTATGTTACCTACCTCGTATATACGAGTATACCTAATCAGAATAAACATGATGGATGCTCAGTCATATGTTGCTTACGGATGGACCGGACCACTGCTTGGTGGCTATTCACCTTTACAGAATGGGTATTGTGGAGGGTCCCAGTTTCAAGTGTGGTCTGGATGTTGAAACTATAGATCATGTGTTTTTCACTTGTCCTCGATATGACAGATTTTATATTTTATTTATTTATTTTACACATGACAAGAAATATACACAATTAGCGAAAAAAACAACAGGTAATGTAATTTGGACACAATTTTAGTGGATCTGGGTTTGTTGCTTTTCATTTGTCGTGTCCCCAATAAACTAGGCGTTTGCCTGTATCTCACTGCATACAATATATTTCACATCTTTGCCGCGTAAAATGAACATTGCATTTCATATTTCTTCAAAGAACATTCCACTTATAGATCAATTGTTATTTTTTTATGTTTATCAGTTGAAGCTTTAATTTGTCTAAAATTGTAAGTTTAGGAAATGTATTTTATTGTATTGGCTCATAATATAATTGCATTATTGATTTTAGTGTGGTGACACTAATCATCTTAGTTTGTGTGAATTGATGTCATGTCACATCGGAAGTGTATGTTATGTGGTCACTAACTCTAGAGAAACATAGCCATTAAAATATGTTACGAAAACATAAGCATTGTCTTTCGATGTCTATTTTTCAGAATTTACATATCTTATTACAACAACAAATCATAATTTTAAAGAAAGTAAAGTTAAAATCTTACATACGTCATAAAAATTATATAAAACAATGAGTTTAGAAGCATTAGAGATATCCAAAGCCATAAGCAAAAACAAAAAGTAAAAAATAACCAAAGAATGTCAGTTTATTCCTCATAAATATTTTTCCTTCCGGTCCATGGACCATAACATACACACTTCCGATGTAGCGCGACACTAGTCTGACCTCCTCGTATGTTAAACATTGCTCTCCTAACAAACCGGGACTATTCCGTCTGAAGAGAGCCTCTGGATAAAAGGTAGTGATTAATGTAATTAATGGAATAACAATGTAATTTTCTTGTTAAATATTCACATATTTAATATATTATTCTGTATTCTTTAATTATATGTTATATGCTTAAGTGACAACTCTCTTAGCCTAATTGGTAAGAGGATTGACTTCCACTCGGGGGGTTTGATTCTCAATGGTACCCGAAAAAAAAAAGTATGGTAAAAAGAATTCATCTAGGTATAATATTCACACGCGCTAGACGTATGCGAGTATTGTTGCCTTTTCACGTGCGTTAGTTTTCTTAACATATGCGAATACGAACAACGAGCTTTGTGCCAACTCCAGTAGCTCTAAACTTAAAACCTCGATCAATGGGGTTAAAGGCAATGTTGTCTTTCTACCGCGCTCTTTAATTTAATATTAGTTTTTGTCACATAATGTCGTGTTGGCGCTGTTTTAATTTTATTTTATTTAGCGAATCTAGTTGTACAATTATATGGACATGTTACACTGTGTTTGTGATGAAAACCTTTTTAAAAACAGTCTCGTTTCGGAAAGATGATGCAATATACGAAATTTCTGATGGTGGAATAGCGAACATTTTATAGTGTTGCTTAGTTAGTTTGCGGATCTTACTGGTCAAGAGAAGATAGTGGATTCCTATCCCACTTACAAAAATATTTGTTACAATACATCGTCTTCACGGATACATTTGAAGTAATATAATATTTTAATTAACTAAAAACCTTTCATTTACACTAAGATCTGTAGTAAAATTAATCGAAAAATATTGATTTCCAAATCTATGATGTAATAACTGATAATATTTTAAATAAATCGTCATTTGAGCTCCACGCGGCGTAACATTGGAACGAAGTTCTAAGAGTTATCAGATGTGCGCCATTCTTATTCATATTCAAAAGAGAATTGAAAAAATATCAATTCATCCTAATTTTCTTTGTATCATCTTCTTTATAT
Source organism: Odontocerum albicorne (assembly GCA_949825065.1). Taxonomy (NCBI): domain Eukaryota; kingdom Metazoa; phylum Arthropoda; class Insecta; order Trichoptera; family Odontoceridae; genus Odontocerum; species Odontocerum albicorne. The sequence goes on along the minus strand of OX463841.1, from coordinate 20,577,396 downwards.
TTCAACGAATTCCTTTTCCTCTAGTCTTAATATTATTTTTAAGCGATTAGTATTTTTTTTTGTTTCATAAATTCAAACAACTTAAAACATCTTAGAGGAGCTGGTTGGCTGGAAGAGGTTTTCGTATTGAAATAAACCCGCCAGGTGTACCACGTATAACATAACTATGTACGTAAAAAATAAATCTCTATGTTATCAAAATGTTTATTTTCTTCCCTCCAAAAGCCAATATCATGTTAATTAATATTAATATTTCTTGTATGATAAACAACATCATTTCCTGTAGCATTGAATTGCGGACCAGATATCTGACATTCTTCCAGTGACTTCCTGATCGTTCGGGAGCAGCGAGACGTTGATAGAATAACAAGGAAATAGGACTGTCGGAAGACTCAAAGCTGGTGGGACGGTGATCGGTGGAAGCAGCTGGGATATTGGATTTAATGAGATTGTGGTATCGCGATACAGCTGTAGCTATTGTAAGTACTCGTAACACAGATCGGAGCTGCAGATTACTATGTTTAAGATATTTCTGTTAATTGAAATGCAGTTGTTTTGCTAATAATTATATTTCAGTTGGAGGATACGAGTATATGGTATGGTATACTTATCAAATATAATAATCTTTAGTGTTTTGCTAACAATGACATTTCCGTTGGAGGATTCGAATATATGGTATGGTATACTTATCAACTATAATAATCTTTAGTGTTTTGCTAACAATGATATTTCAGTTGAAGGATACGAGTAAATGGTATGGTATACTTATCAAATATTGTATAATAATCTTTAGTGTTTTGTCTATATGTTTTATTTATTTAAGTATGGGGTGGGGGGTCGCGGGGTAATGAGAATTACCCCGCGACCTCTGTCTTTTTCGACAGTATCGTATTGTATTATCCTTTCTTTGTATACAGCAAAACTTGGCAAATATATTGCCATCTCTTCTAAACAACTGCAATGATTTTATTTTAATTTGAGTACCAATGGGAATGAAACCCGCAACCACTGGGGTGGAAGATCGGCATTTTACCAAATAGGGCATGGAGGTCACCCTTTTTTAAATTTGGGTAACAACGGGAATCGAATCCGTAACTACATATTTACAGGCTGTTAAACTTCGCTTCGGAATTGGCAAAGGCACGGTTTTGTATATTGACATAGATCGAAGTGGTTTATAACACTTCGATCTAGGTCAATATACAAAAAGTTCCTGATGAAACGTAAAGGGTGATAATCTATATAAATAAAAATGTAAATGTTCGTTAATTATTGCTAGCTAATCTCCGGAAGTTCTCTACCGATCGCTTTGAAATTTTGAGTAAAGTTAATATTCGTCAACGGAAATGTTTTTTTATTTTTATTTATATATATATATCAGTGTATATAATTTTTTTTTTTAATCAAAAACAAATATCTATGCGAACCTGTCGGGGACAATGACTAACTAGATTTGTGACACATGTCAAATTTCATTTTCGACGTTTCGGAGTTTATATCAAATATTTAATTATTAGTCTATATATATAAAATATTTAATAATTTAATGTTTAAAAATAAATAATAAATTTTATATATAATAAATGTTTTATTTTTGAGTCGAGACACGAACTGATAATAAATTGATTACAGGCGAAAAATAGGTTAGAATCCAAGATACGTCAAACTAACATTTGTGTTAATAAGGATAAGTTCCATTGTGTCATAGCAGCTTGAGAAAATCTTAATATGGCTGAATCAGGACTTTATAGCGCAAGCGCAGGAAATATATTTGACAGAACTAATAATAAATTTGTAAAAAATATCCAACTAATATTTTATCTGTTTTCAAATCTTTCGAGTATCGTTAAAATAAATATAATCGCTAAAACAAATATAGCTTATATTTATAAAAAGATCTAAAATAAAGATAACTTATATGTATAAAAAGATCGAGGATCGCTAAAATAAATATAACTTATATAGTATGTATAAAAAAACAGATGCGTGATACTCTCACGTGGTAGAAGTGAAACTTCTTAGCTCTTAGGAAAAGTTGATTTTACGCATTGCTTTTTTTCCATTTGTTAACGATTTTTTAGGATTAGGAAATGATTCTGTGGAATTTAATTCAAGAAAGTCTCTTTTAATTTAATAAAAAAAAATTTTTTTTATTTTTAATAATCTATATAAATAAAAATGTAAATGTTCGTTAATTATTGCTAGCTAATCTCCGGAAGTTCTCTACCGATCGCTTTGAAATTTTGAGTAAAGTTAATATTCGTCAACGGAAATGTTTTTTTATTTTTATTTATATATATATATCAGTGTATATAATTTTTTTTTAAATCAAAAACAAATATCTATGCGAACCTGTCGGGGACAATGACTAACTAGATTTGTGACACATGTCAAATTTCATTTTCGACGTTTCGGAGTTTACATCAAATATTTAATTATTAGTCTATATAAATAAAATATTTAATAATTTAATGTTTAAAAATAAATAATAAATTTTTAAATAATAATAAATAATAATAAAATACACTTAATAAAATGAAATTTAATATTAAATATATTAATATTTTTATATTTATATTAAATTTATTATTTTTAAATAATTATTTAATTATTTATAGCTTAACTATTTTAATTATATAAAATATTATTTTATTATATATTTTTTTTTGTATAGCGCCATCTGCGTTAATTTATCCGCCATTTTCATTTCGTAATGTGCGTTGTTGACATATCTACCTCTAAGAATATCTTTTTCACTTAGTATTTTTAACTTATTTTTTTATTTTAGTGTTCAATTAGCGGTAAAATTTAATTTTATTGATTGATTTTCGTTTGAACTCAAATCATATCGTGAATTGATCTCTTGGAGTGACGCGATCATTTGCTTCACAGAGACAACATGATGCTGGTATGTACATTTTTGACAAACGTCATATTTATTTTAAACGAACTGACAAATTTTTGCTAATTTGTAAAAAGATGTATTAATGTGTCATTATTGTTTGTTTTTTGTAATGTATTTACCTAAATACCTTGATATTTATTAGAATCGATATTTATTGTTCATTAATGACGCGATCAAACATGTCACATCCAAATTAAATTCGTGCGTAGTTTGCAATGTCTTTCCTTAACATTTAATTAATTCCAATAACCTCTTTTTTTGCTTAACATTTAATTCGTTCCAATTATTTCCGGATTTACTTAACAATACTCCTATTGGACAAATATTTGACAAATGCGTGTCCAGCTGCAAAACGATTGATCAGCTGAGATATTCTCACATCAATTGCTGGAAATTGGGAACGGAAATTTCATTGTCTCATAACTTAATGTTTCACTCATATTTTTAAAGGTTTACAATTTTATATGTTTTTGCTATAACTTTCTTTCTTCTTTTTCAGTGCAATCTATCTGCTTTAGTTCATCAAAATGTCGAGGAAGCAGCAGAACAACGTGTAGCCAGACTTGAGGATGCACGGTTGCGAGCACGGCGATCGCGTTCTGCAGTTTCAGAACTGGTTCGTTCTCAACAGAATGTACGCGACATGCTGATAGTGACTGAAATAGGTCATTAGGAATATCAAATGTATCTTTTTTTATATAGAGTTTAATTTTATCTCTATGTTTATATTTCAAATCTATCAAATCGTATGTAGAAATGGAGATTTTTTAAATTAGTTTGATATTCATCCGTTTTAATCAAACCAAGCTTCGCTCTGAAGAATACGTTCATTTGCGAGATGCAGTTGTAAATGACGGTAATACAACTAACGTTGGAAGACTAACGATTTGGCCATCTTCATATACAGGCAGTCTACGTCATATGCACGAGTACGCTCAATATGCAATTGCGTATGTTCATTACTACGGGTGTCCAGACCTATTCACTACATTCACATGCAATCCAGCTTGGGACGATATACAACAGCTCATGGTAAAACATGAAGTGTTTGGGTCTGTGCGCTGCTGGATATACTCAGTGGAATGGCAAAAGAGAGGATGGCCTCATGCGAATATATAGTACCAATCTGGATCTATAACAAAATCACTTCAAACGAAATCGACAATGTAATGTGCGCTGAAATACCCGATGCCGACGTCGATAAGGATTTGCATGAAGTTGTGACGAAAAATATGATACATGGACCTTGCGGTACACTGAATCCAAATTCACCATGCATGATAGACGGAAAATGATCTAAACGATATCCTCGAGCATTAGTATCCAACACAGTTACAGGAAACGATGGATATCCTTTATACAGAAGAAGATCAACAGAAGATGGCGGGAAATTAGCAACCATACAAATGTGAAACGGTGACATCGAAGTAGACAACCATTGGGTTGTTCCATATTCGCCTTTGCTATTCAAAAACATACAAAGCGCACATAAACGTGGAATACTGTAACCCCGTTGAATCGATCAAATACATTTGTAAGTACGTGAATAAAGGCAGCTACATGGCAGTTTTTGGCGTGCAACCAGAATGTGGGATGGGAATGCGGTTATACATATCGATGAAATCGCACAGTATCAGGCTGGAAGATACATAAGCAGCAATGAAGCTGTATAGCGAATTCTTTCATTTTCCATACATGAACGCCAGCTGTTGTTCATTTAGCAGTACATCTAGAAAATGGACAACGCGTTTATTTCACAGCTGCAAATGTGCAACAAATAGCCCTGAATCCACCGGCTACAACGTTAAATGCTTTCTTCACGTTATGTAAAAATGACGCGTTGGCGAAAACACTACTGTATCACTGATTGTGACGTCAAAAGAAGAATTGGTGAAAAAGTATTTCCCTACATTTAAATCAATTATAAGAATCACGATTGGCATAGTGAACGAGCTATTGCTGCCGCCAAGAACAAAGACGTCTACGAAGTTAACAATATTATTCAGTTCCCTTTTTTAATGTTTCTCAATTTTATATTTTTTTGTTATAACTTTCTTTCTTCTTTTTCAGTGCAATCGATCTTTCATTTGAATTCAAATCATATCGTGAATTGACCTCTTGGAGGGATACGATCATTTGCGAGCACGGCGATAAACGCGACAAACTAAGAGTGGCTGAAAGACATCAAAAATATTGTATACCCACAAGCATTATGAAATTAAACATATTAAAAACGTATGCTTTTTCTTTTCTTTCTTTTCCATTTAACCAGACTGAGCCACAGCAACGCGTGGCCGGGTACAGCTAGTAATAAATAAAAAATCCATTAATATTAAATGTTTTGTTTAAGGATTAATTATTTAAAATTAATGGTCTACAAACCACTATGTCAGGGATGGCGAACCTATGACACGCGTGTCACGACGTGACACTCGGTCAAAGTTCGATTTTTTTCGAAAAATGTATTCAAGTCGAGTTTTTAAGCTCCATTCACTGAGCAAACAATAAGTCATCCAAATAAATGAACTAGTGAACTACTACTATAAACTAGCTCATATTACTGATCGACCGAAAAAAGATTCGCTAATCTTAGTGAACTACTCTTTCCCATCTCTAGTACAATACGCAAACGTGGCACAGGTCCCTTATGTCTCACGCATGTTGGTCACTTTATATGTTAGATAGCGACAAAGAGAAAGCCATGTGAGGTAGAGGGGGTATTGTGTTCCAGTGTCTTGTTGTATCCTGCATTGTCGGCGTCACCGAACAGATTACACGACACAAAATTCGATAAACCCTTTTCCAAACGTATATGAATAAAAAACAAAAATTGAGTATTGAACGAAGAGCAAGTGGACAATTGTATCAGGCAGAATTTTTCGTAAATTTAGTGTCATTGAAAACAATAATAGTGCATTTTGTCTTATTTGTAATGAAAGTTTCATGACACATACATCTAATGTAAGACATACCATACAACATATGTTACTTTTTAATATATTTACAATAAATCTAAGTTTGTGTAAAAACATGTTTTGATTTTTTATTTTAATTATCGTATAATTTATCTGACACGCGAAGATTTTTTTAAAGAATTTGATATATTCTTTGACACACTTGAAGAAAAGGTTCACCATCCCTGCAATAAATGTTACGCTGTGTTTTTGTCTTATGTCACATGACGTTCTAGTTTTATACTACAGTTTCTACTTCAAAAGCCCTCAGTAAAGCGCCCCTTGTTCAGATATAATTAGTACTTTGGGGTATATTCAACCTTTAAATTATTTAAGTGTCATTTATTTGGGCAAACTTACGTTTCATGAAATCAGAACTAAAATAAGTGTGATATGTCAAGAGACATTTAACCCTACATTTTTGGCTTCCATATTCTTAATGAAATCAAAAATTACAGAAATGATAATACATGTCTACAGGGAGATACACAAGCACAATACAGGGAGATGCGAGGAAATGGTATTTTTATTAGATTTTTTCTGTGTTGTATTACACTCTCGTTTTTTACAGTATAACTTGTTGAAATTATAGCCTAATTATTTTCATATTTGTTTGACTATTAGTGAACTTTGTGGAAGTTTCCACAGTACAACACAGTCCTCACATTTTGTTTCTCTCTCGCGCTATTTTCAGCCTTTCAGGAACATTCCTGTAATGAATTATTGCTACTGTTTTGATGTATCCAACTTATCGAAAAACTAACATGTTAATCATCATCATCGTCCAACCAAAAAAATATATGCTGAAGGGTCTTAAATAAACCAGATAAAAAACTTTCCAAAAAATGTACCAACGGAGATCTAACCCACAACCCTTGGGCCGGAAGACAGGTGTCTTACTGACTAGTATACACACTGTATACGTAGGTTGGCCGTTCATTAATTTATCATTGAGAATGTCGTAAAATATAGCTACGTGCAAAAATGCAAATATACATGTTTAGTGGTTAACGGATTTGCTTAGTAATTGGACATCCAGGGTTATGTGTAGACACTCAACTGGTGTCACTAACAACATGTATCATATTTAAATCTTTATTTTTGTAACTTATTAGTTGAGTTACAATAATTCGAATAATGATTTGAAACGGTATAAAAACGCAATGTAAAATCTTACAGGGAAATTCTAAGATATGTCTTTCAAATTATTTTGAAACGCTTTACCATCGGAAACGTTTTACAAAGTGTTAATAGAATTTTTTTAGGTATTTAATAGAATTTTTTATGGTCTTGGTCATAATTAATATATTATAGGACTAGATTAATTTTCTCGCTATCATCTACTCTCCTGAATTCTGCTTGCAGTTTCTTTTACGCACCTGGTCACTCCATCTCATGGGTCAAACCCCACTGATTCTCTGCTCAGACCCATCACCAAGCACCGCCAGTTTCTTAATTCTTCCCGGCTCTCTACAACCGAATGAGCAGGAAATTTTTTTCGTAAATGAACGTGAATTTGAACAAATTAAGTAATATTTTGTTTGCACGGCGCTCAGCCTATGTCACTCTCTATAGTCGACGTCATAACCATATCTTAAAAGCTTGAATAAATGTGTAGAAAAGCACATCCACAATTAAAAAATAAACTGAATACGAGTCTTAATTCCTTGCCTACAAAAATAAATGAACAGTCTTGTTGGTACTATATATAAAATGGACAATTCTTGTTAAGATTGTGCTGAGCTTGTTCAGTTTATGTTTGCTAACATAATTCCCTCCAGGCCCACGCGACAATATCAATATCAATTGTTCATTTATAATTTATAATAATCCAGCAACCAAATATTATATTTCTACAATTAATCAATCGTTCAATTAATCAATGCACAGGATGGGGAATCTGTATGGATACATAGTAGACCCATTTAAACCCTCCTTGAATCCATTTAAATTTGGTTCGAAGATCTTTCTCGACCCTAGTACTCGTATCGTAATGATTTTGCTACATTTTTATAACTTATTATTTTGTTTAATATACGAGGCGTATCCAGAAAGTAAGTGTACCGAGGCTCTCACGACCGGATGGATTTTATTTTTCGACATGTTGGCTACACTTCCGTGTAGCCTGACTCTTCCCCTCCGCAACGAGACCGGTTCGAGGTCAGTACGTTGAGAAGTGTCGACGCAACAACACGTTTCGTGAAAAATGTAAATCCAATCTCCCGCCAAGTGCGAAATACGCGGCGTCATCCGTTATCTCGTTTGGAAGGGAAAACCTCCGGTTGAGGTTTATAATGAGGTGAAAACTGCATATGGTGATAAAGCTATGAATCGTACGAGTGTGTACAAGTGGTGTCGCGAGTTTAAAAACGGTCGTACGTCTGTGCATGATGATCAGAGGAGCGGAAGACCTTCAATTGTGACTGACGAAATTGACGAAATGGTTTTGGGACTATCAAGGCATAATTTTAATTGAATATATGCCTCAAGGGGAGACCATCAACTCTGTAAGATACTGTGAGGCCCTAAAAAATTGCGGAGGGCGATTCAGAACAAGAGGAGAGGCATGCTGACAAAGGGAGTCTGCCTGCTGCACGACAATGCCAGACCACACACGGCCAACGCCACGAAGGAACTGCTCGCCTCGTTTAAATGGGATGTCCTGAACCATCCCGCGCATTCCTCTGACCTAGCACCTTCAGATTACTATCTATTTACCTGCACATGGGTGGAAAAAGCTGCACATGGGTGGAAAAAGGTTTTCAACCGACGAGGAGGTAAAGGAGGAGGTGGAGAAGTGGACGGAGGGATTGGCGGGAAACTACTTCGAGGAAGGCATCAAAAAGTTGATACCCCGCTTCACCACCTGCATTGAGAGGAATGGCGACTATGTTGAAAAATAGCTTACATATGTACTACGGTAACCACGTAATTTTTTTGTTTAAATAATAAAATTGGAACCTACAAAAATTCAGTACACTTACTTTCTGGACTTACCTAGTACTTTTGTTTTCCATTTTTATTTTCTCGTATGGTTAAACTAAAGGTCTTACAACCGTTTACACCAATTAAATAAATAAATGGCTATAACAGTAAAAGTTAAAGTCGGCGGGCGGTTAGCTTTCACGCTAAGCAATTGAACGCCCCAAGTTCGATTTCTGGTGGATTCACTTCCAAACTGGTTGTACGCTTAGACCTTTCTACATCGGATTTTTTTTTGTTTTTCTATGAAGCAACACAGTGATGTTTTTTTCTATGAAGCAACAGTGTTGTATAAAACATCGAACAAAAGGCTGCAGAAGATTAAACCGGCCGATCGTTTTGTAACTTTGATATTCTCACCATCGGAACTTTGGGTTCGATCACTCAAGAATGTACACTTGTTGAAGTGCAATAACTTACGCACTATAAACTAATACACAGACAGGTGTCTTCCATTCACAAGATGGCTGACAAGCATACTCGATCACGCGGGATAGCCTATAGCCTATCCTCATCTATCAATGATAAAAGATATCTCTGTGATTCTCATTGGAAAACCTGTAAAAACAAGTAACATATCAAATGAAACATAATTTTCCCCGATGATAAATATTGTTTATAATAATCAGTTATTTGCATAACGTTCAACTAAGTACTATTTTCTCCTCATTATGCATATTTAATCTGCGCTGCTAGTGGATATCAGTTATGAAAATTTATTTTAATTTATGGCATCATTCCAGAGCTGGCTTTGTCGCTCTGGGCTATACTTGAGATACTCGTACAGCCATCATTAAAGAAGGATACATTATTTCTACAAAATATTCTCAAACTTTATTGATCAATTGTTAAAAAGTCGATTATATTCAGATTTTCTCTCCGTTATCATAGGTATCTTAATCCAGTTTCGGAAGTATAAAAATAACTCGGTTCCTGGATTTATTCTCTACTCATTTTAAGCTAAATAATATACTCGAACTTTTTTTATAAAATATGTTAATTCTAAAAATAAACATATTTAATACTAAAATCACCTGATACTAATTTCTAACCTTAATAACACATCGATCAATAAGTCGAGGGACTAACTACTAAAACAACATTTGTTTGCCAAAATTCTTCTTTCTTCATCAACATAGTTTCCTTCAAGAGCGATACATTTATTCCAACGCTTTCCTAACTTTTCTATGCCAGCTGTCTAGAACTATTTATCTTTGGTTTCAAAATAGGCGTTAGTTTCGGCAATCACGTCTACATTGGAGCCAAATCTCTTTCCCTGGAGCATCTTTTTGAGGTCTGCGAACAGCCAATAATCGCTGGGAGCCAAATCTGGAGAATACGGTAGGTGCGGAAGCAATTCAACTCATGCAATTTGGCCATCGACTTGTGACACGGTGCATTGTCCTGATGAAAGAGAACTTTTTTCTTCTTCATATGGGGCCGTTTTTTTGCAATTCCTGCCTTCAAACGCTCCAATAACGCTATGTAATATTCGCTATTGATGTTTTTTCCCTTTTCAAGGTGATCGATGAATATTATACCATGCGCATCCCAAAATACGGAGGTCATAACCTTCCCGGCCGACTGTTGAGTTTTTGGTCGCTTCGGACTACTTTCACCGTCTGTTCTCCACTCAGCTGATTGCCGATTTGATTCCGGAGTATAGTGGTGGAACCAAATTTCATCCATTGTCACATACCGATGCAAAAACTCCTGTTTATTTCGCGTAAACAGCGCTCTGAATCATCGATGCGCTGTTGTTTCTGTTCCATTGTGAGCAAACGCGGCACCCATTTCGAAAAAAGCTTTTTCATGACCAAATTTTAATGCAAAATAGTGTAAACACTACCAAATGATATCTTCAGGATATCAGCTATCTCACGCAACTTTATTTTGTGATTTTCCATCACGATTTTGAGGGTTTTTTTTACGTTTTCTGGTGTAACAGCCTCATTTGAACGATCAGAGCGTTCACCATTATTTGTGTCTGTACGACCGCGCTTGCAATCAGAATACCACCGACAAATGGTTGTTTTCAACGGAGGAGAGCCCGGATAACACTTTTCAAGCCATCGCTGAGTTTGAACGGTATTTTTTCCCATTAAAAAGCAATGTTTTATCAACACACGAAATTCGGTTTTTTCCATTGTTTTGAAAATAGCGCCACTAAAACCACTATAACTCAATGACACAATGTCGGAATGTCATGAAAGTTTGACACGTAACTTCTAAAGGTTGGTACTAACTGAGAATGGTATGAATTTGTTGTTAGAGGCCCCATCTGTGGGTTAGTCCCGGGAATTGTTGATTGACGTATTATTTCGTGATTTGGATTAAAGTCGGACTTCATAGGTTCCAAACTTTAAAGAGAGATAATTACATAAAGTGACTCTCGTATTTAAAGAAACTGCGGACAATACATGCGAAGTTTAACTTTAATTTAAATTTCGTCCGTAAAAATACTTAGGATTTAGTTTTAAGTAGTTAAGTCGGAGTATGAATTTGGGCCTAAGATACGTTCAACGATTTTCATGGCTATTAAAATGTTTTTCGGAGATACTGCCATGTTGAGTTGGCTTGAATGAATGATGGCCGAGGTATGTTACTCGTATTAAGAAAAATATAACATTGCGTTTTATGTGCTAATATGGAATACATGTTTTAAAAAACGAAATCACAATATGAAATACACATTTAACTTGCTTGATATTTTTGTATATAAAGTATCGAGGTATGTTTATTATGAAATTGAAATTCGTTTTATGGTTCGAACTTTTTTTCACATACATATATGCATTATTCTTAGAATTAAATTTACGAGCATGTATGTTCATATTCGAAAATGTTTTTTGACATCACCTTGAAGATGAAGGCTGTAACACGTTCGAAATGTTAGTCATCATTTAAGCCAACTCGACAAGGCAACAACTCCGAAAAATATTTCAAACTAGTATTTAATACTTAATATATGCTTTTGATGTGCAATATCAAATTAATTTTTCCAACATACTCGTATGTATTTGTTTATAAAATTAACTGTCCATAAAAAACATATTCATAAAATGAGTTCTAAAAATATTTTTCAAAATGTCAAAAAATTAAACAGAAAGTACGTAGGAGAGTTCAAATTACCTTTTCCTCTTGCGTGCAAGTACTTTTGGTTGGTTGGAAGAGATTGAAACTTAACAATTAGCTCATCATATTGTACACTGTTTTATTTAAGAACAATGCATTTTTCCAAAAAGGATCCAAACCACAAAACACACTTAAATTACGTAATGGGAACACACATCAATAATTGACATGCAAAAATATTAAAACAGTAAAATGTGTCTTTCATTGTTAAATTTCGTTTTGAAAATATGTATTTCATATTATAGCGCATAAAAAGTTATGTTATACGAGTATATTCGAATGTATATATTTATTTCTATTCCCATATATATAATAATATCGATTTCTTCTGTTATATAATATGGGTCTGATTAATTTTTATTCATATGGAAGAATTCTAGCTAGGATTCTTCCATACTGCTAGGCGGTACTGAGAATATATCCACTGTGTCAATCAATTCTACGGAGGATTCTTCCATACTGCTAGGCGGTACTGAGAATATATCCACTGTGTCAATCAATTGGTTCAATATTTCTTAACCGCGCCTCGCTGAATGTTTATGGTAGACATCACATTATTTCTGCAAGTTTATAAATACAACAGAGAGAAATATTTCCCTTAGTGTCTCGAAACAGGTAAAATGTGGGTCTGGTCTTTTTTAATTTATGCCAGCAATTAGGAAGTACATCATTTTCATATTCGTTTGAATTTTAGTAGATTTGGTGTGATGTTGCCATGACACAACCATTTATACATCTCGTCATTCACAATATTCTATCATTCATACTTGTCGCGGTACCTTTTTTCAAAAGCTGGTCTACTTGATCCAGACATGTTTTCTTCGGTCTATCTCTTCCGCGTGAATCTCGCACTTCTGACTTGTATACTCGCTTAATCATTCTGTTCAAATCACTCCATCTTAAAATTAATTTCATCATATCACTTAAAATGTCAATTTTATCAAAGCATTCATTTCTGATGTCTTCATTCCACCTATTTTCAAACCCTCACACTCCATAAATGTTTCAATGCACGTTTTAGAGCAATAGTTTCTTTTCTTTGTTCTGCCGAGTCCAACCTTCACTTCTATACGTCAAGATGGGCACCAACACATACAATATAGTAAATTGCGTAGTCATTTTTTGAAATGTCAAAGTATCTATCAAAAAGCATTGGGTGATTTGTGGCATGGGCCTTTTCTCTTACGGTTTTCAATGCGAGATGCTCAAAAGAATATATAATCATTCTAGCATATAAAAATGTTTAGTCTCCAAATATAGCTTGAATGTCCTTAGGTACTTAGCTTCATTGTGGCTTCTCACAATTTATCGGCAATATGAACAACATACGAGTACATTGTTCCTTTTTTTATGGCCAAACTTTTTGGAATTTAGAGTAAATTGAATTTTTCAATTTTTTTTTGTTTACATGTCAGGTAACTATTGCCGCAAAGGCATTTTTATCTGGATCAAATCCTTCAAAACTATCCTTTCTGAACACTGAACGGTGATTTGCCAACAAACTTTTTCATCCGGTCTACCTCAGAAGTGAACATCCAGTGGTTCTTTTACCTAACAAATACTGAGAATTGCAGTGTTCTTAGGTCATTTTCATATGGTCTACCTCAGAAGTGAACATCCAGTGGTTATTTTACCTAACAAATACTGAGAATTGCAGTGTTCTTAGATCATTTTCATCTGGTCTACCTCAGAAGTGAAACTTTTACCTAACAAATACTGAGAATTGCAGTGGTCTTAGGTCATTTTCATCTGGTCTACCTCAGAAGTGAAACTTTTACCTAACAAATACTGAGAATTGCAGTGTTCTTAGGTCATTTTCATCTGGTCTACCTCAGAAGTGAAACTTTTACCTAACAAATACTGAGAATTGCAGTGTTTTTAGGTCATTTTCATCTGGTCTACCTCAGAAGTGAAACTTTTACCTAACAAATACTGAGAATTGCAGTGTTCTTAGGTCATTTCCATCTGGTCTACCTCAGAAGTGAAACTTTTACCTAACAAATACTGAGAGTTGCAGTGTTCTTAGGTCATTTTCAAAATGTGTGTAAGAGTATTTTACTGATAAGATTTTATTGATAAAAAAATGCTCATTACTTGAATTTTTAGAATACAGTTTGTTTTTGGTTAAATTAAGAGACTTAGCTGAAAATCATCTCAGAAACAGGAGATCGCTATTGTTTGAAAAATAATTTTATTTAGAAGCTCTTGTTAATTTCTAATGACTTATTATCGTGTTAGATGCCTTAAAGTTAAAGTTACAACGCTATAGACATTTTCTATTTAATTATTATTATTGATTATCCCATGTTTTATGGGATGCGGATGGGTAAATTTTAATGCGGCTCGGAAGATGAATTCAAGTCTTTTTGAAATGTTTGCAAGTCCGTTTATGCTCGGGCGCCACTGTAGCTGCCAGACTTCATTTTTGTTATTTTGTGTGTTTGAATTTTTAAAGTAAATTATAATTTACAAGACTTTTGACTGTTTATACATTACTGAAGCTGTACGCAATATTCCATTACATGTACCATATAGTCAATATCTTGATTGGTTATAGTAAATAACAGTGTATTTTTATAATGTTGACTTATTTATTTTATTAATGTAACAGTCATATTATTACAGTTTTCTCGTAATAGATCTTTGTCTGCCTCCTTGTGTTAGAGATATGGGTGGCGGATGAAGCTTTAGGAAGCGCTTGAAGATAATCCTTTTTGGGAATTCTTATCAAAATTTATGATTATATATGAACACTACACACACACCACCAAATGTGTCACATATCGAATGATCTACAAAGGTTGCTTTGTAGGTATTTTTTATAAGTTTTCTTACTAAATATGTTTTCCTAAATATATGCTGATGTGGGGGCATTCATAATGTAATAGTCTCAGCCACCACCTTCCTATTCTCAAACTCAATTTGTTGTTTTTTGTAATATTTTTAATCTTCCAATAATAGTGTCTTCGCATCCCAAGTTAGAGCAGAGCGCCTTTGAGGAGAATCTCTTCTACAACGGCGATATTAAAATTTTAATTTCAATTCTAGACTTTTTCCTTTTCTGAACATATTCAATGTTATCAATAAAGTATTATTTATGTTTATTGTTGTAACCGAGGGATCCGTTGCTGATGTATACAAAAGATAGTTATTGTTGTGACCGAGGGATCCGTTGCTGATGTATACAAAAGAGAGTTATTGTTGTGACCGAGGGATCCGTTGCTGATGTATTCAAAATAGAGTTATTATTGTTGTGACCGAGGGATCCGTTGCTGATGTATACAAAAGAGAGTTATTGTTGCGACCGAGGGATCCGTTGCTGATGTATACAAAAGACAGTTATTGTTGTGACCGAGGGATCCGTTGCTGATGTATTCAAAATAGAGTTATTGTTGTGACCGAGGGATCCGTTGCTGATGTATACAAAAGAGAGTTATTGTTGTGACCGAGGGATCCGTTGCTGATGTATACAAAAGACAGTTATTGTTGTGACCGAGGGATCCGTTGCTGATGTATTCAAAATAGAGTTATTGTTGTGACCGAGGGATCCGTTGGTGATGTATACAAAAGACAGTTATTGTTGTGACCGAGGGATCCGTTGCTGATGTATTCAAAATAGAGTTATTGTTGTGACCGAGGGATCCGTTGCTGATGTATACAAAAGAGAGTTATTGTTGTGACCGAGGGATCCGTTGCTGATGTATATAAAAGAGAGTTTTTCGAGGCTATTCAATTCATTCAGAATTGATTCGTTCATTGCAATTGCCCTTAATTTCGTCATATGCGCGCAGCGTATATTTTGTATCAATATGCGCACTGCACTGGAAATAGTCAAGTTAGTGAAGTAAAATATAAGTCATTTGAACGAAATTTTTATTTCTTTTATATTCTACTTGTACGATTTTTTTATAGAAGTAATTTTCTAATATACAAATTTACGATAAGCAATAAAAATATAGCCACACATTTTACGATACGGCACGAATAATAAATTATGGAGATTTTCTATACGAATTATCATGTTAAATTTATTGTGTGCATACTTAAATATACTGCGTGGCTATAAAGCATACCTAGTAGCCGTGAAATACACTGAAAAATAGAACCAAAATGCGGAACCGCTTGCAAATTTTTTCGATTGGCACAATGAACTCCTGGATATAAGAAAATCCACTCCTTCTTTCACTCCCTTCTCCAATGACGCTTGACTTCCACTTGGAGGCTTCATGTTTAATTCCTCAATATACCCAACATTTTTTTTAAAAGCGTTCTAGTGTGGTAATTAATTCACCAGGTAATAATACTCAGATGCGCTAGACATTTGCAAACGTTGTCGCCTATTGAGATGCGGGATAGTAACATACTGCCGGCGATAACGAGCCGTGAGTTCCGTGCCTACTTCAGGGGCTCTAAAATCGAAGACTCCATTATTGACGCTGATGACAATATTGTTTCCAAGCCAACCTCTTTTTAAGGTGCCATACTAACGAAACAACTCCTTTCTCCTTCTCATTTTTTCTAGAGTCCTTCTCAGAAAAAAAATATGGGTGTAAATTTAAATATAATAGAATAATAAAAATATACGAGAAACGCTGAAATAAAAAAGTCAAACATGCCCTGCTTAGAATAAAAATTACATAATGTATTTATTCTCCTGAATCCTTTCATTGAAATGTCACTGAAAAAATACAATACGAGTAGAGCAGTGCTTTTCAAACAATTTGCGTTCGTGGATCAGTTTTTATTGTTCTAATTCATCGCGGACATCTCAGGGCTACTAAAGATTAACGCTGATAAAAACGATAATCATTATCAATCCAATTCAAAGAACTATTTTATTGAGCGCCGTTTAGAGATCAAACTCTCCTCAAGGGTGCTCTAATTCGGGACTCAAACTCATGAATATTAAACAAATCACGTCTGGAAGCTACAGCAGCACCCAAACGAATCACGTATATTACTTTGAATACAGTACAACCTTGTAGAAGTATTACCATGTGATCATTCTCTTCCAACCAACCAGAAAGGTATTTATGAGGTCTTTAATGAAAACCTGACTGAAAACCATTTTTTTTAAACTGGGTTCCAGCGGGAATCGAATCTGTAACCTCCGGTTCAGAATACAAGCGTCTTACCAACTAGGTCAAGGAGGTCATCACCATCACATCCCCATTTGGGTAGACAGAGAGAGAAAAATCTTCCCTTCATTTCTATCCTGACATATATCTGCTTCTGTCATGTCCATACACCGCGTCATGCATACGAGTAGGATGCTATTATAAAGGCTTTTGATTCTTCCCTCTATCCTCTATCATGTTTGATTAATTTGGTCAGGTCACGCTTTTCAGGATCTTCACAAACATCTCATACCTACAGTTGTATACTAGTTGTATATTTAATGTTTTAGTGTACCTTTCTTCTTTCTTTATTCCTACATGACCGAACCATCTCAACATATTCTTCTCAGTGTTTTTCATCTTAAGCATTGTATCTTCTATAAATCCACATTCCTTCCTTATGTTCTTATTTCTTATTCTGACATACATATATTGTTTTCCCACAGATTGTACGCAATGATCTTATTTCAACCGCATACGTCAAACTTTCATCTTTTTAATGTCACATCCAAGTTGGCTTGCATATCCTAATGGGGAGATCAATACGAGTATTACGGTTTGAACAGCCGCGAGTCGGCTTAGATAAAAACGATGATGATTTTCATTTAAAAATGTTCGTAGAACGCTTGAATTGGATTCTATTCAAGAAAGGTTCTAGTTAGATTTATTTACGTTTCATATCACTCTCATTCGATTGAAGAAATTGGCTATAAATCTGTCAGGTTTTACTGTATGAAAGAAAGGGTTGAGCAATACCTTATTTAAAATAGTTTATTTATTCCTTTTTAAAAACCCTATAGTTTGTGTATTCAACAAAATATGTTAAAAACCGACGATATTTCATTGTAACTATAACTGTTGAAATTAAAATGTTACGACATCAAAATATGTTAAAAATAAACGACGCTATTTCATTGTATCTATAATTGTTGAAATTAAAATGTTACGACATCAAAATATGTTAAACAACGACACTATTTCATTGTAACTATAACTGTTGAAATTAAAATGTTACATCAAAGTAAACGTGTAGCTTTTCTCATACGATACAACATTTTCTGCCCACTGCGGCGCCATCTAGCCAACGCTCTCCACATTAAAATATAGTAAATGACGCGTTGCAGGATTCGAAGCCTCGATTTAACTAAATGATGAATAAATCATTTTCAAGTATATTTATGTAATGTAATATATATTATATTACTCATTGGCCAGAAAATGTACATGATGTACATCTTGTCTCGTTCGATTATTTTAAATTATGTATGTTTTTATTAAGTACTATGTTTCGATTTGTCATTTTGTATAAATTAATTTAAATCTCCTTTTTAGAAATAAGACATAAAAATATAGAAAAATATCACATTAACTTTTGAAACCTTTAGTTATTTATTAAAGTTCGGATTTATGTTTTAATATTTATTAGTAAAATTAAAAATGTATGCTATAAGGAATTTGTATGTTCCAAATGTTCTATGCATTCTCATCTAATTGTAAGAAAAAATAGTTTGTTAGTCCTAAAAACGTTGATTTTTAACTCTTTCAGATTTTTATACAGGTAAACATCTCCCGGAAAATTATTTTTAAAGGTGATTAAAGTTAGATTTTATTTTCTTATCAGCTAAACAGAAAAAAAGTGTGAAGCGTACTTTGCATTTGGAAATCAACAGGTTAATTACAAGTGAAAACATTTATTTCTTGAATAAATAATTGGAAACATTTGTATTAAAATACTTGATCAATCTTTGCCGACTGTTTCAGGGGAAGAGAATCTGTGACTAAATTCCAATAAATTCAGCGACCCTTTGTTTTAATCGTCTCCAGGGTCGGTTTCAGATTTTTCCTGGGTAACGTAAAAAGTAAGACTTTTTATTGAATAAGTAAAAATGTTTCCTTTTTCAATACAAAAAAGTTTGTAGATTATTGACATTTTTTATGACATCGTTTACTCGTATATGTACCTGGCCGAATGAATATCTCACCACTTACATATCTACATTTCTTAGAACATAGTAAGTGAAGTTAATATTTTATTTTCTGTTTAAATATCTCATATAACTTACATATTAACTCTACATTTCTCAGTACACAGTAAGTGAAGTTAATCTTTTATTTTCTGTTTAAATATCTCATATAACTTACATATTAACTCTACATTTCTCAGTACACAGTAAGTGAAGTTAATCTTTTATTTTCTGTTTAAATATCTTACCATATAACTTACATATTAACTCGACATTTCTCAGATCATAGTAAGTGAAGTTATTCTTTTATTTTATGTTTAAATCTGTCTTTATTTTATTATTAATTAAAAAACACATGTTTATTAAAAGTTACAAGTATGTATCAAAAGGTATGTTGATCAGGAAACATTTTAAATGTGAATGCGCCAAATTTAAATATGTAAACAACAATTCATTCCATTACTAACAAATTTTGTTAAATATTAAAGCGGTGATCAAAACAAAAATATAATAAAAATATCGTGTATGTAAATTATAGCTTAAAATATAGTTTTTTTAACATACGTTACTCACTGGTCGTTTATACTCGTATGTATACTCAATACACAATGCGGTTTTAATACGTGTATACAAGTAATATGATTGAATGCTGCGAGCGTTTTGATTTCACAATGTCACTTGTATTTATATGCATATATAATACAAAGTGGTTAATGTCGCACTGTCACTTGGATTTATATGCATGTAGAGTACAAAGTGGTTAATGTCACACTGTCGCTTGTATGTACCATATATGCATATAGAGTACAAAGTGGTTAATGTCACACTGTCACTTGTATGTAACATATATGCATATAGAGTACAAAGTGGTTAATGTCACACTGTCGCTTGTATGTACCATATATGCATATAGAGTACAAAGTGGTTAATGTCACACTGTCGCTTGTATGTACCATATATGCATATAGAGTACAAAGTGGTTAATGTCACACTGTCGCTTGTATGTATATGCATATAGAGTACAAAGTGGTTAATATCACACTGTCGCTTCTATTTATACGCATATAGAGTACAAAGTGGTTAATGTCACACTGTCGCTTGTATGTATATGCATATAGAGTATAAAGTGGTCAATGTCACACTGTCGCTTGTAGGTATGTATATGCATATAGAGTACAAAGTGATCAATGTCACACTGTCGCTTGTAGGTATGTACGAGTATATGCATATAGAGTACAAAGTGGTCATTGTCACACTGTCGCTTGTAGGTATGTATATGCATATAGAGTACAAAGTGGTTAACTAGTATTTTAATATTTTTACTAAAGGTTTTAAACGAATTTCATATATAAATTATTAAAAACAAAAACTACATGGGATTGATTTATAATTTGGCATGCAGTTTGAACGCATGTCCGATGTGTTTCTTAATTGTCGATTTCCATAAAAAATATTGAAAAATACAGCAATACTTACGTGTTTTTCCAACGGCTGGAATCGTCTTAATTAAAAGTTTTTTCAGTTCATATTTTTGTCATCACAATCAACTCGGCCATTATGTAGTGTTCATTAAAACACGTGGGTTTTCGGAGCTTAAGCGTGCAACAGGTGAATTTGAGCTAACTGTTTGCCTGAACTGAATATTTCTTTAGTCAATACCGGCAGGCTAATTTTTTTTATATATAAATTTAAAATTAGTATAGTTCAAAGCATTTCTTATGTTTATTTAAAATAATTGTTAAAAGTACAAATGTTGTTATTTTTAGGGGATTTTCTTGGAAAGCTATCTAAATTTTTCATTCATCATAATTCAATGATCGTCGTCACTGAAAAACAAATGTATGTGAAAAACAAAGTATTCGAAATATTTTTTGTTTATTTATTGTTAAGATAAAAAATATTTCGCGATGTATTTTCGCAATATTTTCGCGTGGGCGGCTCTCACGTCTGACCGAGCAGGCGGCAGGCGACACTCTGATACTAGGCGGCGGGTGGGCGGCACCCGGCCTCCCCACCCGCACGCCCACAAGCCAATCAGAGCCACCTAACTATCTAAAAGGGCGGAGCGCGAAAGCACACCGCCCAAGCAACACGCCCACCGAGCAAAGAGTCACCTGGTCAAAAGATTTGAAAATTGACCGCTAATTGGGCTTTGAGGTGGGCTTACCTAATGAAATGGTCGAACGTGACGGCATCACGAGGTGGCCGGTTGCTGATGGAATGAAACAAGAAAACAAGCAAGTTTGTATTCACGTGAAAAATTACGTGATTTTCTTCGCTAAATTACCGAGAAATATAACACGATCAATTTAAATCTGAATCAAAATATGAGTTACATAATAGTCATTTTACGTTTCTTACGTTTTTTAAGATATTCAACTTTCATAAAATAAAAGTTGGCATGTATCAAACAGCAACTTATGCATGATATTTCCCTTCAATGACGAAGCGTGTTTTCTGAGCTTTGTTCGAACATTATCCTTCTTCCCTATTTCCTCTTTTATCTTCTAGCCACAGATGATATTGTTATTTGTTAATGTGTTTCACTCTCGTTGTATACAATACAACCTGGTAAGCTTATTGCCATGTGACAATCTCTTCCAACCTACTAGTAATATGCAAAACAGGTCCTAAGTGAAAACCAGTATGGAATTTTTTTCATAAAAATCGGGGTCTCAATGGGAATCTAGCCCCAGCCCCCATGGAGGACGTCTTGTTTTATTTGTCATATTCAAATCATCAAATGATTATCTTTGTATAAAGATCTTATTTTATTTTTTTTGTATAAATATCTTATGTAAGTATTTCACCCATAACTGGAAACAAAATTGCTTAAAAGTTTTCTGGTTGATTGAGAGTTGGCCCTTTAGCGATAAACTTTCCAAATTTTATATAACTTAACTTTAGTTGTATGCAAACAACTTTGAGAATTTATTGTCACGTTGTAATGTCTTCCGACAATCCAGAAAGAAGTTAAAAAGCCTTAAGTGAAAATAGAAACGTTTTTTAAATTAATATTGTACCCCGGGTCTGAAAACAGGCGTCTTACCAACAAGAAGAGGACGTCGTGTTATACAATATTTGTTATACAATATAACTCCAATTTTCAAATGACTTAAGTCTTCTTTTTATCTTACTGTAATTTATCATTTTATTTTCTTTGTGTACCTAAAGCTTTAATGCAAATCTTTTTCACAACACTAGAAACAAAATTGCAAAACTATTTTCTGATGGGTTAAAAGAGATTGCTCTTTGACAATAAATTCGCTTAATTGAACATTGTATGGTGAAGTGTTGAAAAAAATAAATAAACAGAAATCGTATATTTTCAGTACTTGGGTGGCAAAACCATTATTCTTTCAAATCTGTAACAAAGGTTTCTATTTTATCTCAAAACGTTTTGATTAATCTTCATTCTCTTCTCTTCATCAGTGTTTCATGGCTGAAGGCCAAGATTAGGTATCCAATTGGTTATTATTATTTCCCTTCTTGCTTCTGAATCTTGAAGCAATGGATATAAAAATGATATCTGTGGTTCATATGATTTCCTTTGCTAAAGAAAATGTACCAATATAATTGCTCTACGTCTTCTGGATATGTTTCTATCTACTCACATGCTGATTTTGAATCTCTTCTAAATAGCTTTGACATCATAGTAAAAAAGTCGTGTCATTCAGCCGGTTCGCGTGCCCCATTTATATAAATTAGTATTTTTTAAATCATGAAACCAAAATTAAATAGTAAATGCAAATCTACAAGATAGGCAAGTAGATTGATAATCCCTCGTGTACGAGAATGGTTGTCACCCATCCTGCGGATCGAAGAAGCATGTGCGTGTATTATTTTATCGTGCGCAAGCTGTTGCATTTCAGCAAGGTTTCACAGACCCTAGGTTACGATGTCAAAGAGATCAAAGTTCTAAGACGATCGGCAGGTTTAATATGCTGCAGCCTTTCGTAACGCAAAGTGTTTACGCTATTTTTGCGTTGCTTACAAATCTAATTAAAATCCATAATCCAGGGATTATGGATTTGTTGTAGACGCTCATTAAAAACATAAGAAGGTGGTATGGAACAAGGAACTTTCCATCCACCAATCCAAATAACTCCCACCTAAATTCTCGTCACCTCTCCGACTTGAAGGGAAAAGACAGATAAACGTTCAATTAAAGATAATTGGCGGGAAACGTGGACTTTGGGGTAAGTGAGAAACGGTTACCTCATTGAGAAGCATATACAATATCAGTTCGGATTCTCACTAAGAAGAAGGCTTACTTTCCCACTTTTTTTATTGGCGTCGTTTTCATTAAAACAATATAATACGATTATTACTCATAAAATTTAACGGAACTTTGTTTAAGGAAATATATTTTAATACCTAATGGAGTAAATATAACAAGTAACCCATTTCCAAAAAAAACTAAGGTAAATTAAACGATAATTCCACCGGTAAGATAAGATCTCATAACCAGCGTCTAACCGAGATAAATCTATTTCTAACTTATATTGTTCATTGACAATATTTCGGTAAAACATCGTTTTAAAATTAAATAGAAACGTGATTTGGTATAGAGCGGAATTATATTGCATAGATTGTTGGATTGTGAACACATAACATCTAATAAGCAATATCATGTTTCACATTTTTATGTTTATATAACTGAATCTTATAACGGAAAAAAACGTTATGGAATCGTAGCCCTCTTGCGGTAATATAATTATATTTATGTTTTTCGAAAATGATAATTAGGTATTTTGTATTGTACTATATTATACTTCCATTATACACAGTACAACCTGGCGAGTTTATTGCTATTTGACATTTGTTTTGCATCAATAAAAAAAATTTGAGAAGGCTTTAAGTGAAAAAATAGACGCTCTTTTTTGGTTTACGTCGTGAATCGAGTCCAAAGTTCCTGGGCTGGAAGTAGAACGTCTGCCCAACTAAGCCACTGAGACTGTCAATAATAAATGATTATATAGACATTTAGATTCATCGAACGCAAAAATGTGTTTTAATTAACTTTTTTTATATAGAACAAAATGATTTTTTAACAATAAACAGATTCACAAATATCACACTGGTTGGAGGTCAAGTATTTAACAACGATGCCACGGAAGACATTTTATAGTCGTTGCAAAGATTAATTCATTCACACATACACATCATTACGCCATTTTTCTTGCCAGGGTAGGTAGAGAGGATAGAACATCAGACTTTCCTATTGCAACACACATATTTCGCATATTTTACATCCATACACCTTATATAGGTAACTAAGCAGATATTAGTTAAAGTTACTACTTGGCAGTTAAATGTTTTTTTTCTACAAAAGAAAGGATTATTTCAATTTACCCATTCGCCAAAGTTCGCACCAAATAATATATCTATAAATTATATGGCATAAAGAACTAAACCAAGAATAGTACAAGGATCACTTTAACCCCTCATTTTGTATAATAATTCAACGCCTACCATACCTTGGTTCAGTTGTTACTTCAACATACTCGTACATACCAGCACACCGTCTCCCTGTCGGGATGGATAGAGAGAACAGGACTCTTGACAATCACACACAATGCCTATCATAACTTGGTTCAGTTGTTACTTCAACATACTCGTACATACCAGCACACCGTCTCCCTGTCGGGATGGATAGAGAGAACAGGACTCTTGACAATCACACACAATGCCTATCATAGCTTGATTCAGTTGTTACTTCAACATACTCGTACATACCAGCACACCGTCTCCCTGTCGGGATGGATAGAGAGAACAGGACTCTTGACAATCACACACAATGCCTATCATAACTTGGTTCAGTTGTTACTTCAACATACTCGTACATACCAGCACACCGTCTCCCTGTCGGGATGGATAGAGAGAACAGGACTCTTGACAATCACACACAATGCCTATCATAACTTGGTTCAGTTGTTACTTCAACATACTCGTACATACCAGCACACCGTCTCCCTGTCGGGATGGATAGAGAGAACAGGACTCTTGACAATCACACACAATGCCTATCATAACTTGGTTCAGTTGTTACTTCAACATACTCGTACATACCAGCACACCGTCTCCCTGTCGGGATGGATAGAGAGAACAGGACTCTTGACAATCACACACAATGCCTATCATAACTTGGTTCAGTTGTTACTTCAACATACTCGTACATACCAGCACACCGTCTCCCTGTCGGGATGGATAGAGAGAACAGGACTCTTGACAATCACACACAATGCCTATCATAACTTGGTTCAGTTGTTACTTCAACATACTCGTACATACCAGCACACCGTCTCCCTGTCGGGATGGATAGAGAGAACAGGACTCTTGACAATCACACACAATGCCTATCATAACTTGGTTCAGTTGTTACTTCAACATACTCGTACATACCAGCACACCGTCTCCCTGTCGGGATGGATAGAGAGAACAGGACTCTTGACAATCACACACATATTTCCCCTTTTCCACATCCAAAAACGACTTTTCCACATAAAAACAGTATTTTTATCAAATCTTATTTTATCCAGTATGTTCCTACTAAGGCATGCTTTTTCATGTTCACGAATATAGTATGAAAATCTGGTATTTTGCCTTAAAATTAAATATGTATTTTGGAATATAAATTATTTATATTT